>CM075816.1:19334174-19934174 GCA_037975025.1 Excoecaria agallocha
CAAAGTTTACTAATTTTATTCGCAAGTCAAAGGTTCATTGACTTTGTAAGATCATTGTTTTTCCAAGAAGTAATGGGAAACTTCAGGAACTACAAGTAGGTCTTTCCAGGTCCAGCCTTATTAGAAAATTATGATGATCAAATTCATCAGCAGAGTAACAAAGATAGAGAGAGAAAAAAATTCAAAGCAAATCTTCCAAACTGTATCAGATGCATAAGTTTTTAAGCAATATTCCACTGTTGCTCTGTTAAGGCAACCCACTTGTTTAAACAAAGAAACGGTTTCTGAGCAATTTGTAAGAAATCACATGTTGGGTATGAACTTCACAAACCAAAAGAATATGTACCTTGATGTGATACAATTTCAATGCTACAGTCGAAGCCTCCATGAGTTCAATCGTATGAGAAAAAGCTGAAAAAGACAAAGAAAAAGGAATAAATACATGAGTCATCAAGGTAGATGTACTGTCTAAAGTCTAAACTACTATGCATAAGCACCAAATTACACCAATCCTACAAGGCAAAATCATTAAATGCACCTGAATCACTAGCCTGTTGGAAAAATAAATAAACAAAGAAATGGTGTAATGGCAGTGACACAACCTGTATGATGTCAGTCCACTGGCATCCAAAGCTACCTTGCAGTCCCCATGAAAGGAGCACCTTTTCGGGCATCTTTCCATAGAAACAGACATGATGCTCTGGTCATTTGAAGTGCTACCAGTGGTATTTAAGTACCTTAATCCAAAAGTCCAAGTTCCTTCTTGAACATATAAGGCATTGCTTGAAAAGGGGTGCAAGTGGAAAATTATCAGAATTTGGAAATACTTTTGCACTGAGAGGCAAATAAAAGGATTCAAAAGGAGAAGAGTCTCTCCTGAGAACTGTCTGCAAACAACCATCTTAGATCTTTAATATTTATGCAGATAGCTTACTCCATTTTAAGCATTAGAACAAAAGGATTATATAAACTAACATTAGTAAAACTAAAGGATAACTTGTCTAAAGCAAGAAAACTGTTTATTTGAGGTTTCTAGTTCAGATTGTAATATTAACATCATAACATCCAATAGTTTACATTCATGAGTTTCAATCACATTTGATGAATCTATTCAGTATCAATTAAGCTCGAGGTCTATTGTCTGTTATCACAGAGGTGAATAAAAGTTAAACAAAAATCTCTTCATTTTAAAATCTCATTTCCATTTGAACATGGCTGATTTGACAAAAGATTGGAAGTTGTCAGTTAGAGAAATAAATTCTAAGAATATCAAAGAGATTTTCATATCTAAAATTCAATATAGGGTTTCATAATCAAGTGGCAGAGAAGACATGTTCCTTAGCAATCTTACCTCAAGTGCATATCTTTCAAAGGTACAATTTAATCCAGCCTTTCCTGATGGACACTGGAACAATTGCCATGTAAGGGAATAGCAAACTTTTTGACTTTCTCCAAGAGCTATTAGAAGAGAAGTTAAAACAACAATAAACAATGTCTAACCTTGGGTGAGTGAATAACCAAAAGAGCTTTATTTAGGTCTCCAGAATAATCATGCCCTGTCGTTGAAGGCATTACACCATGCAATCTGATAAAGTTTCTAACATTAAGCAAAAAATCCCTAGCACCTGCCTCCTGGCAGTTCCAAGCAACTATATTCAACCCTATAAAAAATAAGAAAAAGAGCACACACCTTACTCCAACAATCAACAACGATCTTCAAGACTGCCAACAACAATCGAGCTGCTCATCCTACTTTCGTAATTTAGATCGACCACTTGAGAAGGTTCGTCATATGAAATGGCACCTGAAATTAGCTCTACTGCATCACCAAAAGAAGAAGAAGCAGCTTTAATTTCTAGAAGGAGGGAAATGGAGAAGGGACGAGGCAAATAGGTGGCGGCTCTAACCTAGGAAAGAAAATAAGGATAAGGCAAATAGAGAAGGCCTAATTAGGGTTTTCAAAAGACAAAAATGTCCCCACTTTTCTTTTTCCAATATAAGTTAAATAAGGGATAATTTTGTAAATACATTTACCTAATTTTTTTTATTTGTATCCCCATATACACACACATATTGAATACATATTAATGATAATTTTTTTACCTATATATATTATTGGTTTAATTTATGTGTGTATGTATGAGAAAATGTATTAATTAAATCTCTTATATCTAAAAAGAAAAGTATTTTTATTGATAATTATTATCCCACAAAAAATAATTTCATCTTATTGTTAAGTGAATAAATTTTAAATTATAATTTATTAAAAGAATATATAACATTAACGAGCTAGTCCAATTTGTCATTTATTTAATTGAGTATTATAAGGACATTGTGTGTGTGTGTGTGTGTAAAATAAGAGTTTCAAATATACTAATAAGGTTTAATTTAATAATACCGGCTTAAGTTCAATTGAAAAAATTTACAGATTTCTAACATTATCTAACCATAAAAAATACCTCCATGAATTGTGTATTAATATGGTATTATCAATTAATTAAAGCCATTAATTACTTGGCATACATAATTATACATAATTTGGATAAAAGAAGAAGATGGTAGAGTGCTTGCAGTTCGTCTATGAAGGAGTGGCAGCTGAGGGGACTGATCAAGGACATTGAATGATGGTGGATGAGGCTGGATTCTAAAACCAATAACCGCTCTCCCCCCCACCCCTTGCCGATCTGTTCCCTCTCTCCCCGATCCATAATAATAATAAAAAATTTAAGTTAAAAATAAAATTAAATTTGATTTTATAATAAAAATAATTATTATAGATTAATCTTAAATTTGACCTAAAATATTTAGGGTAACATGAATTCATTTATATATTGATTGGTTTAAATTTAAATAATAAAAATACAAGTCATATGGATCGAACTTATCACATCAAAGTATAACAAATTTTTATTTAAATATTCAAAAAATATTTTGTACATATATTAAAAAATAGGAGTATAACTAAAATATATTAATTATTTTACATAAAAAATTATATATAATTAAAATGAAAAAATATCTAGTCTAGGCTTTATTTGGAAAAAAATGATATTTTATAAAAAATAAAAAAACAAAATTTTAAATATTTATTTAAATATAATAATTATACTAACGACGGATTTGCCAATGGAAACGACCGTCGCAACAATTCATATTTCCATTCCCCATATTCCGTCGCTATTTCGTCGGTAAATAGTGTGCCAAAATATGCTGCCATTCTTTACTGACGGAAGTTTTTTCATTGCTAAACCGTCGCTACAAAATGGCCCCACTATTTTCCACCAAATTTATCGACCGTTTTCCATTTTGGTTGCTAAAAACGTCGTCATTTTGCATTTTTTTATTTTTACCGACACATTTTTTATTCCGTAGCTAATCCGTCGGTAATATCTTCTTTTAGCAACGGATATTATGTTCGTTGGTAAATTCCTTCGGTAAAATATTTTTTTTTATAGTGAATGCCACCAATGGTCGATAGCCATGTCCTAAACAACCACTTAAATGTGTCCGCATCCTCGTGGGTGAGCAAAGCACAAACAAATAAAATTGATTGGCCGTGGTGGTTGATACCCACTATAGTTGCAAAAGGAAGCTTATACCGATTCACCAAGTATGTAGTGTCAAAGCTAATGACATCATGAAAATCCCGTTATGCTGTTTTGCACCTAGGATGCACCCATAAGACATTGGCCAGCTGAAATTCTTCATCCAAGTCAATTGAGTAGAAAAATTCTGAATCATTGACTTGCATTGTTGCAAACAATTTTTTCATGCACGTCACATCACCTTCCCCGTATAGTAACCTCCTTGTACGATCGATGTAGTTGCGACAATCCTTTGTTATGCAGCTCAGTTTATCTGGGCCGCCAGTTTCATATTTAACTAGCCTAATGCTTTTTGATGGCTTTATTCCAACAAAATAATACATATGAAGCCTTCTTTGGTGTTATTCTGGACAACCCTATGGCCACTCATCAACCTAGACATATTTGGAAGCAATTCATGATTGTGTGTCGAAACAATCGATGAAATCTCCCACATTTCATTATCCCTTAAAATTGCATTGACCTTTGCGGGGCAATTCAACTTTTTAGAGGTGTGGTAAGCTTGACATTTTCTTCTCTTGTCACAACTAAGGGTTGCATATTTCCATTGATCTCCATGACTCTTTGTAGTTGATTTTTTAATAATGCTAAACCCTTTCAGCCTTGAATGCTCTTAATAAAATCTAAACAAATTATCAACATTCGAAAAGAACATCCCTAGTCTTTGACCTTGTTCAATAGGATAATCAAATTGATAGTGATTTTTGTTTTGACTGTCTATTGACAAATCTTCCCTCTCTAAATCGCTATTCCCATTTAACAAACAATCATCTTCATCCATGCCAAATAGCTGAACAAATAGAAGATTATCGTTTCCATTGGATGATGATGCAGCAATTTCAGCCATGGTGATTGGGAGAGTAACAAATTATCGAGACAATAAACTTGAAGGTAGAGGTATGGAAGATAAGAGGACTTGCTTTTACTACAAGTTTCCCATCCTCATGCATTCAAAATGCTGCCTACTTTTTTGAGGTGTGATAACTAACTAAAGCCTAATGATTACTTAGCATTGCTATGGATAGAGCACAAGGCACGTATCCTAAGGGAGGTCTCATGCATGCTAAGTAGGGTGCCCATTCCTTATCAATTATTTTTGTGTAAGACATCAATAGCACACATGCATGTGGGACATGTGGCGCATATGATGATGAAAATTAAAATATTTTATTCTAATATTGTCTCAAATTGTATTTTTGGTGCTATAGAGTTGAAATAATTTACCAATATTTTAGATTTTAAATTGAGTTTAACATATGTTTCAAGTGATTAATTAAGGCAAATGTATTTTTATGTGTATATAATATTATTTTTTTAGGCCATAATAACATGTTGGTGGATAAAATATGTAGATTTTAATTGTATTCATGTGCATATATATATTTGATGCTTCCACCCTAAGTCAGCTATGCAAGGGGATGTCATCACAAGTTTGTTATGGTTTGCTTTAATTTTAACCAATGAATGTCTAATACGTTTGCTTTTTAGTTTCAACCAATGAATGTCTGAGTAGTTCTATTTATACTAAAAAGTTTTGTCGTTAAGTACATGAAAGAGTTGAGGAGCCCAAAAATAAAAAGTTATCTTTCATATAAATTCTTGGCTAAGTGGCTTGGGGTATTCTGATCAAGTTAAAAAATATTTTTTGCCCAAGTGATACTTTTGAGCATGGTTATTAAAATCGGATCGAATTGATCGATCGAATCGGTTTAACTGCGAACCGGCGATTGATCCGATTGGTTCAATGGGTAAAAACCGAATTGGATAAAAACCAGAAGTTATTGTTTCAAACCGCCAAAAAATCGAGTTAAATGATAAAAAATCGGTTTGATTTTAGAAAAATTAACTTTTTGTCCAAAATATTCATACAATATTATTTTTTTCTGAAAAAAATAAAATAAAATTATAAATACAAAATAATTAAAATTCAAATAATTTAATAAATTTTTATGAATAAAATAAAATTTTATAATTTATATTTGAATAATTTCTTTAAAATTTACGATTTTTTACTATATTTATCTTAAATTTTTATTATAAATGTTGGATGATTTGAAAATATAGTCTTATTGTTAATGTTTGATGATAAATATATTTTTCTAAATTATTTTAATTTTTTTATATAGTAATATTTTTATAATATGTTATATAAAACTTAAAAAATAATATATTTTTTAAAAAATAAAAAAAAAATTCAATTAAATTTCAACAAATCGATTGAACCACGAATCTTTTATTTTTTTAATTTTTTTATTCGATGCGGTTTAATAATATTACTTTTGAGTTGCTCAATTTGAGATATTTGGCTGGAGTCTTTTACTATAACACCAAATTTAAAATATTTTTAAAAACGACACCACTTCCAAAAAAATCCCCTGAATGCCAACTTTAACCCGTCATTTGGCTTTTCCTTCATTCAAAATATCATTTTCAATGCGTCGGCTCTTGAGCTTGGCCTATCTTCGTCCATCTGGACTTGGGAAAATATCTTTATCATTTATTTTATATAACAATAAGCATATATAATTTGATTTGTATAGAAACTATCATTCAAGATGTTAGTCAAAATCAATTTTTTCCATCCAATCATTTCGCTTTCAAATTGGATTTTTGCATCTCAATTTTATTCCAGATTTTTTTTTTCCCAGAAATGGTTGCATGATTGAATATGTATTGTCCTTAATGGAAAATATTTTACCGAAAAAATTCCGTGAAAAGAATAATCGGTCAAACTAATTATTCATTGGCAAATATGAAAATTAATTATTATATTCATATATATCGAGACATGATTGGTTGGTTTGATTACATGGATATTGTGCAGACAAAAAATTTCCATCCTTTTATCTCACTTAAAAAAGTTGTATCACTGAAACAAAGAGACAGAATTTCTATTCCCCTGAGCTATGGAATTGCTCAAAGGTTGTGCCCTAATTATCCTCTTCACCATAGCCTATGTTCAAGCTCTTCGTTTTATTTCGAAAAGAAGAAAAACAAATCCAGGCAAGCTTCCACCAGGTCCTTCGCCTTTACCCATCGTAGGAAACCTGTTTGAACTTGGTGAGAAACCCCATAAATCCATGGCCAAACTTGCCCAGATTCATGGCCCCTTGATGACCCTAAAACTAGGCAAAATAACAACAATAGTAATTTCTTCTTCAACCTTTGCCAAAGAAGTTCTCCAGACTCATGACCTCACTTTCTCTAACCGAACTGTGATTCAGGCAGTTCAAGCACATAGCCACCATGACGTGTCTATGATTTGGACACCAGTTGGAGCTCTATGGAGAAATCTCAGAAAAATATGCAATTCTCACATCTTTTCGAGTCAGAAACTTGATGCTAATGAAGGCCTCCGTCGCGAGAAAATTCAACAACTTGTCGCTGATGTTCGAGAAAGTTGCGGTGCTTGTAAGGCAATAGATATCGGTCAAGCAGCCTTTAGAACTACGCTTAATGCCATGTCCTGCACTGTTTTTTCTCTGGACTTGGCCAATTCGAATTCTGATGCCGTAAGAGAATTCAAGGAGGTTGCGAGGAGTATCATGGATGAAGCAGGAAAAGCCAACTTGGCCGACTATTTCCCTATTCTTAGATTGATTGATCCACAACTTATTAGGCTTCGCATGAGAAAATATTTCGGCAAGGTGCTTGATCTCCTTGATAGCTTAATCGATGAGCGACTACAGGAAAGGAAAAACCCGTTCTATATCCCAAAAAACGACATGCTTGATATTCTTCTCAACCTCAATGAAGAGAACCAAGACGAGACCCACAGAAACACAATCAAACACTTATTCTTGGTCGGTTCAATTCTTCTCTCCACTTAATTTTCTCTATTATTATTATTATTATTATTATTATTATTATTATTATTATTATTATTATTATTATTATTATTATTATTATAGGTGTGAAACATAAATTCCAAATATAAATATATTGAATTCAACATTTTTCATACTTTTAATTAAGTACCGGACATCCGAATAAATTCTAATAATTTAATTTTCTCTATTATTATGTGCATATATTTGTTAAATATTGATTCATGATAAACGATTAGCGGTTGGAGAATTCTAGAAGCTTGGAGCCTATAAATAGACGACTTTCAGTGATCCTTGGCAAAACTCTTGTCATTTCTTTTTCCACAAACTTTGCCATTTCGGCTATTTCAGAGTCTCTTCGAGATTAACCGAGTAATTTCTCATTAACAATATCATCATCATTTTCTTTATTTTCCCGTTATCAGAGATGGCTTCAAGCGGTATCAAATCTATAGATTGGAGTTTTGAGGTTCATAAAGACCATGAGACCGGGGGTCGTTATTCGAAACTCACAGAGGAGAAAATGATTGATATCCCTTTGCAATACGATCTTCCTGCAAAGGTGTCTGCGATGGTGCGCCCAAACTCTGTGGTGATGAATGAAGGGATACTTGGATGTGAGAGCAGTAAGCCGTTCATTCGCCATTTGCAGACACAGTTGCAGAGGCGATACAACATAAGTTTTTTCCTTTGTTATTAGAAGTCAAACCACTTTCTGGGCCATGCCTCTTTTAGTGTGCTTTAATTTTATACTATGATTTTGGCTAGATTCTGTGCATTTTCCAATTACTATACTGTCGCTCTACTAATTGGCATCAATGCAAGGAGAACCATCATCATCAAGGCCGTCGACACGTCCGACTTTGCTCAGCATTAGCCTCAAAATTGACATTATCGTTGGATTTTTGTCTCTGACCGATCGGGTTCTGAAGTAGATTCGAGAGCATAGTTTTGTTTTATTTTTTTTTGTAAGAACTCTTCATATATATAAAAATCGATCGCCTTTCAATTACATCTTCGTACTGCAATTTGCATTTTAGGCAAAATTTGTCATGGAAATAACTAAGGAGAATAAACATTATCAACCATGAATGAAAATCATATATGGAGAGTTCGTAAAATCGATTAAGGAGAATACTTCTTGAAATTTAATGTGTTATTCAAGCGTCACAGTGCATAACTACCTTCAATCGACGATCGTTTAATTTGATCGGATTCTAAAACACAATTTTCCTTCAAGCAGGAGTTGTGATTTAGATTTATCTCGTCAAGCGCAGCAGGTGACCTTTTAGACTTTAATTTGATTGAAGTATTAGCCGATCGGATGTTCGTTGGAGAATCATGCATGGCAAATAACCTTTCGGTTTTTACATTATTTTAAAGATTTGGTGACTTTGCATATCAAGCGCCCAAAGGAGATAATTATCTCAAGTGGTGTCTTGGTGGTGCTCACATGTTAGGTTTGAATTGAACTTTTAGCGAATAAGTCGACGTGCCTCGCGCCTTTGACCCGGAATGAACGTCGAGCCTAACAGAGGGACTTATCTTATAAGTGAATGGATTCCAACTTTCTCTTCTTTGGCTATGTCAAGCCTAGTGATTGGGACAATACGGACCGATCGGTTGATGCCCTTGGTTTTTTTGTGAATATTGTCTTTTCTGGGGGTATTTTAGCCAATTACAGGCGATGGGTTGCTCGCCCACCGATCGGCTTTGGATTATTCATCAGTTGGGATTTCAATTGATTGGAATAAGATAAATGACCTGCAAACAAAAAACAAAGATAAGACAAAAAACCATGGATCGTCCTTTAAAGTTCACAGAGGAAGAAATGACTGAAATTTCTTCCCGATACAATCTTTTCGCAGAAGTTTTCGTGATGGCCTACTCAAGTTTCATGTCGATGACAGGGAGATCTTTTAGTCATGAGAATAAAAAGTGGCTCATTTGCCATTTATGGAGCTCGAATATTGGGTTGAGGCTTCCTTTTGATGCTGTTGAGATTGCAATTTTCAAAGGTTACAGAATTGCCCGTAATCAGCTTTATCCAAATGAATGGGGAGCAATGTCCCACTTCAGGATCCTCTGTGAGGTGGCGAAGGTGATGCCACCCAGTTGACCATAGAGGCAGTTGTTTAATGTACCGCCATCTCTGCAAGGTTTGAAGGATCGAGCAGCCAATCGGCCTTTTGGGCAGTTCGGTCAGGGACCTAAACCCCGACGCTGCCATTGACGTGGAGCGTAGGTATTGTAATTGGAGTGTAGGAGAAGCATACATATAGATAATTATGCATTGCATATTTATGAAAAGTATATTAGCTAGAGAAACACTTATCTTTTATTTTAGTGATGTAGTCGCAGGTGTAATGGCTACGGGAGATGATTTTGTTAAGCAACTGGCTAATCGAGCTAAAGCAAAGATGGAGGCAGAACGTGCAGCCAGGGAAGAGAGAAAGTCAAAGAAGAGAAGGCTTGTGTCTTCTTCAGAAGTGCAGATTTCCATGCCCTCCGCTAGCGCTCTGATCTCCCATCCCCATTAGCTTCTTCCGGTCTCTACTGCTGCACAGCCTTTATCAGTAGGTCAGCACCCCCTACAGTGTTTCTTATTGAGGAACGAAATTGATTCAAAGGAAGAGCATCCAGTTCTACCTCAAACAGGGTCATTTAAAATCAATGCGCCCCTAATAGGTGAAACTGCACAGAGAAAAGCTGAAGAGGCATCTAGGGGAAAAGCCATCGACCGGTTGGCTGCTGCGGATGCTAGGATTGCTACAAGAACTTTCGAAAGGCGTGCTACACCACTAGGACAAATTCTAAAAGGTCAGTTTGGCAACAACTGGACCATTGAAAATAGCACAGTATCGAGCTTTTTATACCGAGGCATGCTCCAAGAGGATGATTTTAAGGCAATGGGAGATCCCAACATATTGTCCCAAGAATGTAGCCTTTTTCAACAACAAAGTCTGGAGGTATATATATATATATATATATATATATATATTTGAATGTTCATTCTAAGCAAACTTTCATCTTACGATCTGTTATCTTCTTGATTACTAAACCTTTCTTCTTCTTATCTAAATTTCAGCTAATAAAAAGGAGTTTATGCTTGCATGGCATGGCTAATATTTGCAGAAAGAAATGGGAAGATTTCAATCAGTATAGGAGGAAAGCGGAGGCCAAATATGATTCAGCAAGAAAAGAGTCTCTGCTTGGCCGATCGAAAGTTGAAAGGCTAAAAAATGAGTCCGTTCGTCTTTCTCAGATCTAAAAGCTCAGCAGAAAGAGGCTGACCACCTCAAAGAAGATGTAGCCCGTCTGTCTGTTGAATGTTCCAAGGTTAAATTCGAGCGCAATCTTCTATATGAGGAGCGGGATTCATTGTAGGCTGTCCTAAAAAAAGAGATGGCACAGAGAAAGAAGCTTGAAGAAGAACATTCTGCCTAAAAGGGTGATATCATGGATCAATCAGGAGAAGCCCAGGGAAAGTTGCTGATTTGGCTAATTTACGAGGCCGACAGGCATTTTTTCGAGGCCGATCTTAGCTGGATGGATGACCCGGATATTTTACTCGATCCTCCTTCTAGCGATGACGAGCACGGAGTCCTTCAAGGCCCTGCATCATCTTGACCAAACGCCAGTGCAAAGATCCATTTCTGAGGCTGCAACTTTCCTGCTGACAGAGAATGCTTTCGGAGAAACAGCAAAATCTCTTGAACTTCCTATTGAAGCTGCTGCAGGGCCTTCTTCTAGTGTAGAGATAGCAAACATAGAAGCGTAGCTTTTTGCTGTAATGATTTGTAAGAATTATTCATATACAATATTAAATCTTCCTTTCAGTTGCGTCTGTAGACTGCGGTTCTTATTTTAAGCGATATTTATCATAAGATCAGCTAAGAAAAAATTATTAAATTTACTGGAAAGAATCGTGTGCAAATTACCCATGGAGAATACATGTTAAGGAAAATACTCCCTGAACTTCAACATGCTTTTCAAGCACGGTGGTACACAACTCTATCAACAGTTGCTTAATATGATCGAATGTACAAAATGAACTATTTAGTTGAGAATCGTGATTTAGATTTATTACATCAGGTGCAGTGGATGTTATTTCAGTCTTTAACATTATTTTGATCAGATATTTGAGAGAGTTAGTTAACTCATCTGTCGATTTTTGCATCTTGGATTCAGGACATGCATTGAATCTAGCGAATTAATTGATGAAGATTGAACGGGTGCGAGCACACTTCACATCCTGAGCTCGAGATAAGCATCAAACTTAACAGATAAGTTGTGCCAAATAGGGAATTTTGATCCTAAAAGTTCAAGGGAGTTATCCGCTTGGCGTTAGCTATTTGGATTGGGATATTTTTTATCTAATCGGGATTAAGATGGCGATGCCGATCATCAAAATAGACGTCGAACCTGGCAACCAAGTCAATGCGAATCAAATTTCGCGCTCGAGATGGACATCGAGCCTAATGATGGAGTTATACCATTCAAGCATTTACATGAAATTTCGAACTTTCAGAATGATTTCTGATAGAGATCGTCTTCAACCAAGAGTGATCACTTATTCTGACTGTTCGAGAAGAGGTTTATAGGTGCCAGAGCCTTTATCCCCATCTCTTGTTAATGGAGAGATTTTTAGGCCTCTGACCCTAGTCCTCTTTGTGGGCTTTTAATGACCCTAGTCCCCCTCGACGCAATTCGATCTTTGAGATTGAGGGCTCGAGAGTGTCAAAAAGTTATCGAGCTAGATACATCAATCGGGATGTGACGTCGATCAAAAATTTTACAATTTTATCCTGCAAAATAATTTTATAAATACTTACCAGTTCGTTTTAACGGCTGCTTACATTGTCTAAGAGATTTTCAAAGTCGTGGTTGGTGATGGGTGAGAATTTCTCAAGGCATATTCACACCTTTATCGATCCTATCTGTGCTCGAAGGTGGCGATAATAATATTCGATCCGCTCTTGGCGGTGGCGACAATAATATCTAACCCGCTCTTGGCGGTGGCAATCATGCCATTCGATCCGCTCTCGGCGGGTGGCGACAATAATATCCGACCTGCTCTTGGCGGTGGCGATCATCCCATTCGATCTGCTCTTAGCAGTGACAACAATAATATCCGACCCGCTCTTTGCGGTGGCAATCATACCATCCGATCTGCTCTTGACGATGGATGGTCTTCCTATCCGATTCGCACTTGGCGGTGGCGACAATAATATCCGATCCGCTCTTTGCGGTGGCGATCATACCATCCAAGCTGAAAAGTCGATTTGATGGAGAGTTAAATAAATTTTGCTTAAATGACAAGTATTAAATTTATGAATTTTGGACACGTACCTATTTTTCAAGTTATCTTTACTTTGTGGAGACACTTATTTTGTGTGCATCACGATATTGGAATTTTCAACAGCTTTTTGCATGTTGCATTCGCCCCCCTTTTTTTATATTGCTGTCTCTTGAAAATAGATATTTAAATGGCAAAACAAATAATATTAAGAGAAACTGGTATTTCAACACTTATAACAGGAGAATAAAAGAACATTCAAATTCAATACATATGCTTTTTTAAGAACTCAAATTGTAACAATTGCACCTGATTTTGTCGTTATTTGTCGGTCTCTTCAATTCATCCATGTCGATCTGGATTTTTGTGCTGGTAGTTTTTGTTTGAACCAGTCACCTCCTTTCCATCGTTGGGCAATTTACATGAGCTTTCTCGTTCATTGCTTCAAGCATCCAACCTCATGATATGGCTCACGACTTTTGTTACGGCCTCCACTGCTTCTCCTTCTGCTTGGCCATTTTGAGTCTATTAATCTTTCCATGTTTTCTCTTGAAGCTCGTCGGCATTTGGAACAAACCGGTACTGAGGGGGGTGAAGGTCCCACTAACCAATAGATTATTGCGACAATCTGGTTTATTCTGCTCGTCCTCATTTCCCTTCTCCATGATCTTCAAAAAGATCGACTGTTTAAGTTTTCCATCTGTCCGATCGGACACAGGGATTCTTTTGAATGTCCGACAATCTGGATATCACAGTCTGTCCATTACGTTAGCTTTTTTGATTCTGTTGGATCTGAGAGCATCATCTAACTGGATGCGCTGCCTGACCCTATCATTAGATCAAGAAAACTACTTGGTGGCCTTGCCGTCAGTGATTCGGCAAATGGAAAATTCGTGACGCTTTTTGCCAAGGCATTTTATGCTAATTCCACGCTTAAATCCCCTATTTTCGACATTGTAGCTTGAAAGCGAACGAAGTAATCTCTGAGACTTTCATCGATTCTTTGGTAAAGGTTACACAGGCTACTGACCGAATTATGGATGCACGTGTTCGCATATGGAATCGCATCACGAACAATTCTTTGAGTTGCTTGAAGAAGGTGATTAATGCATGAAGGAGTCCGAGGAACCATTTCAAGGCATCCCCTTCTAAGGTGGTTGTAAAAACTCTACAAGCAATCCTTTCATCGAAGGTATAGACCTGCACTTTAGTCAAAAATTTCGCAAGATGAATAGCAAGATCAATTTTACCTGTATATTTGTCCATCGCCACATCTCTCAATCTGGGAGGTAGTTCAGACTCCATAATTTTCCTACAAAAATGGGAGGTGCCGTTGCAAGCATTCCTTCAGATATCCCTTTCACTGGCTTCACCAATTCAAGTTTTTGTTTAAACCATTCATCCTCACTGCTCATCGTCGCAGGAGTGAACTCTTCTTTTGTCCTTTGGAAGCAATCGTGACTGGGCGCATATCCTCCCTGCTTACCAAAAGACGAGTCATATGATCTATTGGGAATATGAGGAGCATCTCTACTCGAGAACATCGTTCCCTTCCCCTTATCATATCTGTTCGCGATTCTAGCGCCTGCATTTTGTTCATTATGAGCGCTTGATTCTCTGAGGAAAATACCTCTATTCCTCCTTCTTCCGAAGTTTTCGGCCATTGAAATCGTTTTCTGACCGCTTTCGAAAGTTTTGGGCATTCTTTCCATTTTCAAGGCTTGGACCACGCTCTCAGTGAGGTGATCAAGTACAGCACGCATGTCTCCTACAGTAATAGGGGCGTTCTCCTGTTGTCGCGCAATGACATCGTCAAGATTTGGGAGGGGGTCACCTCCGATTGGTGATCTGAAAGATCTCTCTCTCAGCTTGAGGGTTCGAATCTATCCTGGTTATTGCGATTACGCTCTCCATGAGCTAACGTTCGTAGGATCTCGAATCTGCCATGGCTCTCAACGAAAGCACCAAATGATAAAACTTAAAAAGTCTTTATCTTGTAAAAGAAGCACTGACAGTTGTAGAGTCGGTCAGATAGCTAGACCTGCAAAAAGAAGTGCCGATCAAACCCAAGCGTTAGCACTTCGAAGCTGAAGTTAGTAGCTTTATAGAGATAATGCTTTAAAAGGAGTGAGAGAGTCTCAGATGTTCAATACCTGAAGCCATTGTATTTTAGGCTATTTATAGGAGTTCTTTGGAGGGATATTTGAGTACCTTGGGGAGTGATAACTAGCAGTTAGAGTAGGTGAGCAGCGACATAACAGGAAGTAAGTGGAGAGTATGAGCGTTGGCTTGTATCAGTGGGCTGACAAGACGTACTGTCTCATCAGTCTGATCGGATATCACGGTTTTCTGAGTTGTTTTCCAGATTACTTTTTGCCTTTTTGCTATTGGGCTTGAACCCTGCCGAACATTGTTGGGCTATCTTAATTGAGCCTTTAAAAATATATTTGCCATAATTGTCAATTCAAAATCAGTATTTTTTATAGTGATTAAATTATAGAGTTTTATTTTTACACGTTTATAATATTTTTACTTATTATTATTTAGTTAGTGGCATTACCGGTGTTAGTTTATATCTACTTGTGCATGTTTGTTATAGGATCTTTTTGTTGCTGGGACTGATACTACTTCGAGCATAGAATGGGCGATGGCAGAACTAATACGCAATCCCGAGACTTTATCGAAAGCGCAAGCAGAGATTGAGCAGAGAATTAGTAGAGGAAACATGATAAAGGAATCGGACATTGATAAATTACCGTACTTGAAAGCAGTTATCAAAGAGACGTTCAGGTTGCATCCTGCAGCACCCTTACTACTGCCTCGAAAAGCCGGAGAAGATGTAGAAATAGAAGGATTTATAATCCCAAAAGATGCCCAATTGCTGGTTAATGCGTGGGCAATAGGTAGAGACCCCGGTGTATGGGAGAATCCAGACAAGTTCATGCCGGAGAGATTCTTGGAGTCGGAGATTGATGCTCGAGGCCGACACTTTGAGCTTATTCCGTTCGGTGCTGGCAGGAGAATTTGCCCTGGATTGCCATTGGCGATAAGAATGTTGCACTTAATGTTGGGTTCACTTATGCAGCACTTTGATTGGAAGCTTGAAGATGGTGTTGAATCAGAGAACTTGGACATGGATGATAGGTTTGGCATCACCTTACAGAAGGCTAAACCTCTAATAGCCGTACCTCTTCAGGTATAATATTAAGCAAAATGTGCTTGATGTAGCTAAATTTTAGATTTAAGATAATTTATTTTTTTGCCATACTTAAAAAATGCTACTAGTTATTTTTTATTGTTTTTACTTTAAAAGTTTTCGAGTAAGAGAGATTTTGACCATATATTTTTCAAATAAGTAATTTTTATCTTTAAAATAAACGATATGTGGCATTATATAATTGTTGTCATGAAATAAGGTCAATTTATTTTTATTTTTTGAAACTTTAACGGTCTGCTTGAAATAAAAGAATTAAAATTGTAAAATTTATTTGTAAATGAGTTTTGATACTCGGAATAAAACAAATAAAATATAGAATTAAAAATAAATTTTTTTATGCTTGGAATAAATAAATAAAAGAATTCATTTCTATTTTATTTTTTAAAATATCCTTAATACCAATTTTAATGCTTTTTTCAGTAATAACTTCCAATAATAAGTAAAAGAACTAGATAGTATTGAATCAAATTTATAAAATATAAGTGATGTACTATAATAAAATAATATTTTTATTGATATTTGAATCAATTTATTATTAAAATTTTAATAATTTAAAATGTAGTAATATTAGACCTCTAATGTTTGTAGAGTATTTCAATTAAAAAAATTAAAATTTTAACTTTTATATAATAATAATAATAATAATAATAATAATAATAATAATAATACTTTGAATAATATTGATGATGATATTTATTATAACCATGTTGATAAAAATTATTTAAAATAAATTAAATTAAAAAATAAAAACAAGTATATCTTTACATATAAACAAAATTTGAATATATATATATATATATATTTGAGTTGTGTAGAGTGACAAGATTTGAAAATAATAACTCAATATATATATATATTATAATAAGGGTATTAAAGTTTTTCAAAATTTAACCACTTTTGTAAATTTCACCTATTTTTATTGAAATTGATGAATGCATAATAAAATTTATGAAATTTAATTCACAAAATTTAATTTCCATTTTTTTACATTTTAAGTATAAAAATAAAAATTATAAATAAATTTTATAAAATTTTATTTTTTTAAGCGGACCCTAAGAGTACAAATGTTTAAAAAAATATATTTAAATGATATTTTTTTAATCATTTTGAAAAGTTTGATAGTAAAAAAATAAAATAACCCTAAATTTTAATGGCATCCACTAGCTATATCAATGATGGTTATGATGTGCCATTTTAGTTAAGTAAGCTATTTTTAGGTTCATGTAGCTTTACTTTTTGTGATTTGAACAAATACATTTTTTTTTCCTTTACAAACTAATTAAAATAACTTCTAAAAAGTTTTATACAAAGCATATCTTATATTTTTAGTGCATGACATGATTAAAGGACGTTAGAAACTCTCAATGTTATTAAAATCTGACCAAATAAAGAACCGACAAGGTTAAAAGTTCGTGATTCGATCGATTCAACTGAATTTAACCAGGTTTTTTTTATTTTTTAAAATATTATTAATTAATATAATTTTATAAATACTACTGCATATTATTATCAATTATACTAAGACTACATTAACAAATGACCAAATCTTAATATGAAATTATCACAAATTATCATATCCTAATATAAAATGAATTTATAAGCGAATATATATTTAAATATTACAAATAATATTAATTATTTTCTGACTTTTTTGTGTATGTAGTTTAATTATTTCAAATTAAACGGTAAGAGGACGTAAGCAATTTTTTATTGCTCAATTTGATTTTATTGGAGGGAAGTTGAGTTTACCTTTACTAAACTGTCTAATGATTGAAATAAATTAAAAAAAACGAAAGTAAAAAATAATATAAAGAACAGAGCATGACAATAAAATAAGAAACTACAAAATAAAATTTAAAACAATTAAAGAAAGAAAGTAAAAATAAAAATACTAGTTACCACAAATCAAAATTAAATTAATTAAAGAAGGAAAGTAAACACATAATGTTGTGGTGGTGTAGTGGTTATTATGTTAGTCTTACCATTAAAAGGTGCCCAGTTCGATCTTACGCTTATTAAAAAATAAGCAGCCAATTTTTTTTTTTTGCTTTTTCACATTAAATGACGACGTTTTGCTATTTTAAAAAAAAATTCGGTTTGTCGGTTTTCCGATTTTGGCTGGTTTTTTCGGTTCAATTCAATTTTTTTAAGTTCGATTTTTATTAATTGAACCAATCGAATGGCTTGTCGGTTCACAATTAATCCAGTTCGACCAACCGGTTTGGTCCGATTTTAATAACATTGGAAACTCTGATATCTTGGTAATTTGTTAAATTATATAGAGCGCTTTAAGGGCTGCTGATAAGGATCGGGATTGGTATAAACCTAATTTGGTGCATTTAAGCGCTGCTCATTTTCATTTAATATCTTGTTTCCAACTTTCATTCAAGGGCTAACTATTTAATATACTAAAGATAATTTTCTTTTTTGTTTGTGCCTTATAATCAAAGAGAACTATATATATATATATATATATATATATATATATATATATATATATATATATATATAAACTTAAGAAATAAGTTGAGCAAAGAAAATAAAAAAAAATTTTGAAGGATTAAAAATATCTATTTAATATCTATTTAATATATATATATATTAACAATAAGAGGGTCAATTTGCCCCCATTCCATGCCACTGTAATGATTGAGACACTCCAACGCAAGTCCAGGTAAAATAATAATAATGATAATAATTTATTTTTTCTTTTTGCATCGAGTTGGCATCTTCCTGACCTTGTTCACTACTGTAGCAAAGACTTATCTGGATCCGCCGATCTCACGCAATCTATGGGTAAGGACATTGTCAAAGAAGTAATAATAATAAATAATAGGGTAAATAATCAAATATATCTTTGTATTATCTGAAATGAATCATACTTTCTCTTAATCTTTTTTTAATTAAAAATATGCCCTTCAAGTGAAAAAAAAAAAAAGAGGGGTCCTCCCATATGCCATTACACGCGCTACTTATTCCCCTCGCTTGAAAGTTAATTTTACTCATGGTCTGTAACACCATATTTTCAAGCATAATTTCCTATTATAACTAACCACTTTCATTGATGATTAATAACTTAATTTGTTTTTTAAGTTTTTACATTTATTTTAACATCGTGAAGTTACTATTCATTTGTTATAAATTTTAATAGCATAACTAAAGATGCTGCAAAACCTACTTGTATTGTATTGAATACAATAATATATATAAGAGGATGTTGGTGTCAACTAGGACACGGTAAGAGTCACAAAATACAAGTATACCAGAGTACAAAAAGTCTAAAGTATATAGGAGACTGTAACTGATATATACAAACATATACGAGACTATAACTAATGTATACAAATAGAAACTATTTGTCACGTATCACCTGCCTTACACTCCTCCTCAAGTTGTACTGGATGTGGAACAACAGTCAACTTGCCTCGAAGCCACAAGAAACATTGTTTAGATAGACCTTTGGTTAAAGCATCAGCTATTTGATCGGTTGAACATAAATACTGAACTCGAAGAATTCCTTGAGCAACCCGATCCCGAACTAAGTGAAAATTAACTTCCAAATGTTTGCTCCTGTTATGAAAAACTGAGTTGAGGGTAAGATAGGTGGCTCTAAGGTTGTCACATAATAACTTGGGTGGAGGAATATGAAGAAAGCCAAGTTCTTTAAGGAAGATTTGGAGCCACTGTAACTCAGATGTAGCGGATGCAAGTGCTCGATATTCTGCCTCAGTGAAAGAGCGAGAGACAGCCCTTTGTTTGCAAGAAAACTAGGAGATAAGATTATCTCTAAGGAAAATAGTGAATCCCGTGGTAGACTTTCTGTCATCAAGACAGCTGGCCTAGTCAGAGTTAGCAAACCCAGTTAGAACAGCCTTGGAACGTTGAAAATAAAGCCTATGTGATTTGGTGCCTTAAAGATACTGAAGTATACGTTTCACGGCACTCCAGTGAGGAACTATTGGAGCATGCATATACTGGGAGATGCGGTTAATAGCAAATGTGAGGTCTGGGCGTGTGAATGTGAGGTACTGCAAGCCACCGATAATGGACCTAAATAATGTGGGGTCCTTAAAGGGCTCACCACCTATAAGAGTTAATTTTTCGCTACAATTAACAGGTGTAGATATGGGATTACAAGATAGCATTTGAGCCTGAAGTAACAGGTCATGTATATATTTCTGTTGATGGAGAAGAAGACCGGTAGACAGCCAATCAGCTTCAATGCCCAAGAAATAATGGAGTCGACCCAGGTTTTTAACAGTAAACTAGGATTGGAGAGAGTGAATGACACTAGAGATGTAGGAAGAGTCATCACCCATCAATAGAATATCATCCATGTAAATGAGACATAACACTTTCATCTTAGCTATAGAGATAAAATACAATGAACTATTAGATTTAGAGCCTTCAAACCTAAGGTGACGTAAAGCACCTATTAAGCAGCGATGCCATTGGCGCAGTGCTTATCTCAAGCCATAAAGAGACTTACGCAATTTACAGACATAAGTGGAAAACTGAGCATCAATAAAACTCGATGGCTGCTGCATGAAGACAACCTCATCAATGATGCCATGAAGAAAGGCATTGGAAACGTCAAGTTGAGTGACATCCCATCCAAGGGAAATGGCCAAGGATAACAACATTCGAATGGTTGTTGGTTTAACAACAGGACTGTAGGTGTCCTTAAAGTCAGTGCCAGGCCATTGGTGAAATCATTTGGCAACTAGACGTGCTTTGTAGCGGTCAATAGCTCCAATAGGTATGTGTTTAATTCTAAAAACCCATTTGTAGTCAATTATATTTTTTTGTGGAGGATGGTGGAACCAATTCCCAGGTGCCATTTGAAATGAGTGCATTGAATTCTTTAGCCATGGCGTTACGCCACTCGGCCTTCTTGACAGCTTTAGAGAAGCAAGTTGGTTCAAGTTCAGGAGCGAAAGCAGCTAGGAAGGAGCTAAATCGATTTGGTTTTAGGGAACCAGTTTTCTCTTAGTTATCATAGGATGGCGAGAACCATGGGACACAGAATTTGGATAAGCAGTAGAGTCCTCCAAGTTCGCTACCATTGAAGACCCAGGAGAGACAGATGTGTCTTATCAATGGGCTATAAGGGAGACCGAGAAGGGGCTGTAAGTTGTTACACCACGTCAATGGAATTTGATGACATAAGGCCATGTGATAATGTTTGAGAGGTGGATATAGGTGGGGAGAGCAGTGAAGGATTAGTGGAGGGTATATGTGTTGTATGGATAGGCATAGTGGGTAAGACAATAGGAATGTTGGAAGTTGAAGGAGCTGGAGCTGTTGAACCCGACACCACTTTATCATTCATCTTGGCAAAATGAAACACCTATTCATCAAAAAGCACATGATGTGAGATGAATATTTTCCTAGAGGAGAAATCAAGCCATTTATAGCTTTTACGAGTTTTACTATAGCCAATAAAGACATAAGGACGGGAACGTACATCAAGTTTATGAGCAGAGTAAGGATGTAACCAAGGATAATAAAGACACCCAAAGACTCTAAGAAGAGAATAATCAGGGGAAATACCAAACAATTTATGAAAAAGATTGTCATATGCAATGGTAGGAGTAGGAAGGCGATTGATATTATATGTTGCACATTCAAAAGTAGCTGACCAATATGAATTTGGTAAATGGTTATGACGAAGCAATGACAAACCAGTTTCAACAATGTGGCGATGTTTGCGTTTTGCTCGACCATTTTGTTCAGGAGTGTATGGACAAGAAACTCTATGCAAAATACCATGTGTGCGTAGATAAAAGGTAAGGGCTTGAAACTCCCCACCCCAGTCAGATTGAAATATCTTAATTGGTCGATTAAAATATTTTTCCACCAATGTGCGAAATTGAATAAAGACAGGTAAGACATTAGATTTTTGACGAATAAAATATATCCAAGTATATTTAGTAAAATGATCAACGAAAAGCACATAATACCGAAATCCATTAAAGGATGTAACAGGCACAGGTCCCCAGACATCCGTACAAATTAAATCAAAAGGACCTAGAGACACCGAGTCAAAAGTTACAAAAGGCAATTTGTGATTTTTACTAATAGAGCATGCATTACACATAGAATATGAAGAACAACGAAATGGAATATTATTATTGCGCAAAGTTCATTTAACTATAGGAACAAGCGGATGACCCAATCGGGCATGTCAAATATCCAAAGAAGCAACATTAGTACTAACAGAAGGAGTGCTTTTATTTAAACATAATGAATATAAACCATTGTTACTCCGGCCTTGGTACAGAATCACCTTCGTATCCAGATCCTTGATAAGAAAATAATTGGCAAAAAATTCAACAGACACAGGGTTAAAATTTGTGAGAGCAAAAATAGATAACAAATTATGATTAGCACTAGGAACATGTAGCATATCATGAAATTGAAAGTGACGGGTAAAGGAATTCTCACCAATATGAGATATAGGTAAAAACATACCACTATCGATTTGGACCTCCTCAGAACCCTGATATTCAGAGTGAATTGCTAGGTTTTCCAATTGAGAAGTTAGATGATGAGTGGCCCCAGTGTCAACAGTCCATGGTGAGGAAGAAGTTCTAGTGACAGCAAGGTGAGAGGATGGGGATGTTTTGGTGCGATTTTTGTTTTTAGGAGAGGGACATATATTGGCTAAGTGTCCAAAGCCTATGCAGTTGTAGCATGTGACTTCAGTAGAAAAATTACCAGTGTGTGACAGCCTAGGAGCAGCAAAGGACTCCTGCTGGTTCCTACATTGTCCACGCAAACGGCCACCCCGACCACGTCTGCGGCTTCAACCACGCTGTTGAGCTACTGA
Source organism: Excoecaria agallocha (assembly GCA_037975025.1). Lineage (NCBI taxonomy): Eukaryota > Viridiplantae > Streptophyta > Magnoliopsida > Malpighiales > Euphorbiaceae > Excoecaria > Excoecaria agallocha. The sequence goes on from CM075816.1 coordinate 19,356,955, forward strand.
ATGTCGATCAGCAAATTGAGCAGTGGGAGCAAGTTGAACGGCCACATCGTCATTAGCACAGTCCCGTGCTAGTTGGCATTCTTCATTGAGAAGCAGATCATAAACAAAATCTAAAGAGTGGGTTTCCATCCGTGAGTCAAGAGACCTATTGAATGGGCGATAGTCTGAACCTAGGCCCATAAGGATTGCATTAAGATAAAAATCCAGCAATTTATCCCATGCAAGCTTGGCTGTGGAGGTACCGATAAGTTGAGGTAGAAGTGTAACATCAATGGATGATAAGATCCAGCTGAGGACAATCTGGTCTTTGCGTTCCCGGACCTCAAAGTCAGGATTGACAGTGCCATTAGGTAACATGTGTGAGGGTGTGGAGATGGAGCCATCAATATGACCCATGAAACCATAACCTTTGAGAACAGTGATTAATTGTGTTTTCCAAAGAAGAAAATTGGATGTGTTTAGTTGGGTGGAAAAGTTTGTGATGTGAGAAAGAGATGAAAAAAAATTTTGTTGAGTGGAGATAACGACTCCAGTAGACTCAGAGGTGGCTGTGGTTTCAATAGACATGATCGAAAAAATTGGTATTAAAACCTTTTTTGCTCTGATACAATAAAGATGCTGTAAAACCTACTTGTATTGTATTGAATACAGTAATATATACAAGAGGATGTTGGTGTCAACTAGGACACAGTAAGAGTCACAAAATACAAGGATACCAGAGTACAAGAAGTCTAAAGCATATAGGAGACTGTAACTGATATATACAAACATATAGGAGACTATAACTGATGTATACAAATAGAAACTATTTGTCACGTATCACCTGCCTTACAATAACGGCTTATAGTCCGTACTATCTAAATCTGCAAATTGACAAATTAACATTCCCAAAAAACAACCTCCACCTCCAATACTCCAATAACATTCATAATACTTCTAAAACTAACCACCATCTATCATCGCAACACAGTTATAAAATCATCATTCACATACATATCAAATCATGCATTTACTGCTAATTGTCATTCGTTATACGACAAAACTTAATACATACCAATTATTCAATCCTAACACAAAATATGACTAAATTTCACGTCGCCAAAAGAGTTACATGTATATGCCACTTTGCTTTTCCGTTGTGAAATCTTCAGTATCTGTCCTTGCACGCAGTTAATCAAACCATACGCTAAGCAACATTGTTGCCTAATGGTGGATACAACTACATAAATTTTATCTATATAAAACTACTTTAAATAAAATTACCATTTTACCCCTTTATGTTACTTTTAATTAATATAGTCAAATTTTATTCATTTATTGTCATACTTTACTATTCAATCCTTTTTACATTTATTATTTTGGCCTAATGTGTAAATTTACCCCTGATATTTCCAAAAAAGAGCAATTTTGCACCCAAAGTTTAGTTTCATATAATGTAGCACCCGATGTTTACAAAAAAAGTGTAATGTTGCCACTGTCCTAACGATTCTGTTTGTTTACCGTCAGTTGACCGCCTATGTAGACACACGTAGGATGACACGTCATATGGCCATGTAGGCCAACACGTGGCAAACATGTGCCTTGCACGTGACCCTTAAAATCACCCCATTCCCTTCCTCTTTTTTGTGGGTTTCAACTTCATCTTCTTCCTCCTTCCCATCCACATCTTTATCTTCTTTTAGAAGTGGATTCATCTCGCTCTCTCTCTCTTGCTCTTTCTTCTCTCGATTCTTTCTTTCTCTCTCTCTCTCTCTCTTTCTCGCTCTTCCTTCTCCCAATTCTTTATTTCTTTCTCGCCCTTTCCTTCTTACGAATCTCTGACATCTTTGTAGTCTTTTTTCGTTGGGTTCATTTTTTTCAATTTTGAAAACCCATTAAAGTCTAGAGCTTCTAGCTCTTCAGTTGTGCTTGTTGATCTCTAACTAGCTAAGCAAAATATACTCCATAACTCCCTCTTGCTAAGTTGAATAAAAGGTGGGTTTTTGGAAAAGTTAAATAGAGGTTATCTTTGTGAATTCCACTGTTTGTAGTTGAAGGAATAAAGGGTTTTTTCTGTTACAAGCTCGAGCTATGAACATGATTAGGGTTTTTCTTAATTTTATCAAATTAGATTTTAAGGAGTGGTAGTTGTAATATATAGGGTTGGTTGGACTTCAGACTTATTTGCAAGATGTGTTCTTTACCGGCACTAATGGGTTTTCTTCAAGCTAAGGCTATCCTATGTTTCAGGCAGTGGAAAATGGGATTTATGAAACGAAGTGAAATATCCGTACTTTAGTTGGTGTTTTGAGTGTAAGGCAGCTAATTTTGCTAGTTTGTGTACTGTTGTTGACTATGTTGTGAGTAATGCAATGGTGGAATCAACATTCACGGGTAAATCTCGCATAGTTGAAAACTCAAATAGTTAAAAAAATTGGGGCAGAGAGATCAAAATTGTATTTCTATTATTTGAATAAATTATTGAATTTGAAGCTGAGCAAGGTTGAGTTCAATAAGCTATGCTTTCATGTTCTTGGAAGAGATAACATTCCATTACATAATCAATTTATATGTTCTTAAAACTATTAGGGGTCTGTTGCCTGACCATTTGCTCCTAATTGTTTCTAATAAGATTTGCGAGAAGGAAAGAACGAGAGAGAGAGAGAGAGAGAGAGAGAGAGAGAGAGAGAGATGAATCCATTTCTAGAAGAAGATGAAGATGTGGATGGGAAGGAGGAAGAAGATAAAGCTAAATCCCATAAAAAAATGGAATGGGAATGGGGTGTTTTTAGGGGTCATGCGCAAGGAACGTGTTTGCCACGTGTCGGCCTACATGGCCATATAATGTGTCATTTTCTGTTGATGTTTTGTCCTAAGTGTATCCATGTAGGCGGTCAACTGATGGTATTGGGTCAAACAAACGGAATCGTTAGGGCAGGGGTAACATTGCACTTTTTTGTAAACATCGGGGGCTACATTGCACGAAACTAAACTTTAGGAGAAAATTTGCTCTTTTTTTGGAAACATCAGGGGCAAAATTGCATATTAGGCCATTTTTTTAATTAAACCGTACATAATTCTTACTTAAATGAAAATTACCATTTGGTCCTCGAAACTTTTCGATTTCTCATTATTGTACTAAATTTACTCTAATGTTATCCTTTTTAGTCTCTTTTTGCTTTTATTCCATTTTAAATTCAAAACTTACATTTTAGTCCCAACACTTTTTCATGTAATGGCAAATTATAGTTTGGTCCCTGAGCTTTTTATTCTTCATGTTTAACCCTATTTAACCTTAATTTTGACTCTTTTGCTTCCTTTGACCTTTATTTCATCTTAAGTGACAAATTTACTTTTTGGTCATCATGCTCATCCGTGAAGTAATAAATTATATTTTGGTCCCTGAAAATTTTTATTAATTACGATTTTACCATTCTTTGTCTATTTGACTAGTTTAACCTTTTTTTGCCATATTTTTAATATCAAATTACGGTTTTATTCCTTATTTATTGCGTAATTACATTTTCACCCTTTGTCAATCTATTAATTATATATTTCACTTTATTTATTATTTAATCACACATGTGATATCTTTTATGCATAATTTACCATTTAGTCCCTATTTTCTTATATATTTATAGTTTTGCCCTTCTTAAACCAATTAATCTCATGTTTCATCTTTTTTATTATTTTATCACACAAATGACATCTTTGGCACGTATTTTGTCATCTAATCCTTATTTTTTTGCGCATTTATATTTTTACTTTTTTTGAACTATTAATTACACTTTTTACTTTATTTATTACTGATGATATCTTTCATGCATAATTTACCATACTAATCACATTATGCTATAAGTGTCACATGCTCATTTCACATCTATACATGCTTAATAACCATATAATCGTTATGTATACATGTGACATCATGTAAAAGTAATGGAATCATATCATCTACATAACATACATCATTCGACCTCAATGGGCTTCCATACATACAATGTGATTTCTTCTTCATTAGCATGCCATATGTGTTTTTGAGGTCATTTCATGTATCCTTATGTTGATACATATCCTATTTACATTGATAATCTCCACTTATATGTATAAACACCATTATGTTCATATACACAACCCTTTGTCCATATGTTATTTTTCATTCTAATTAATTATATTATACTCTTTCATCATCATATTATGCATTTCTTATCAAATATGTCATTAACCATCAAATTACTATGTTATACAATACGAAATACCATTCGGCCTCATGAAGAATCCATGCCTACAATATGTTTCTTCATGTTTTCTCATGTCATATACATTCCCAAGGTCACATTATGTATTTATATGCTAATATTCATCCATTTTACACTAATAGCTTTTAGTTACCAACATGCACGTCATTATGTTCACATACCCAACATCATGCCCACAATGTGAGGACCCAATCATGACTCTAATTAAATTATTATCAATTAATAAGGACTATTGTTAATTAAGGAAAAATTGAATTATTTTGTAATTATCGAGGTTAAGTCCCGAGAGGGGTATTTTGGTAAATTTAGCATGTAAGTATGTGAGTTAAGTTAAATTATAATTAGAGAAAAGGATACAATTAGAGTTAGGGGTGAGCATTCGGTCAATTGAACCAAAAATCGAACTTCTGAAAATATAAAAATCGAACCGAAATCAATTTCTGTAGAATCGAGAACCGAAATAATTTCGGTTGGTTCGGTTCGGTTCAATCGATTCTGGGTCAATATGGGCTTTTAACCTATATGGGTCCATAAATTAAATTAATTTATATTCAACAAAATAAATTCATTTAAAATAACTAAAATTAAAATAATATACATAAATTTATTATATTATATCTATAATAAATACTAATCAAAATATTTTATTGGATTTATTAAGAATTAATTATTTGAGAATTAATTCGTAAAAAATATTATAATAAAAAGATTTAAATAACTATTATAAATATAGTCTTTTTTTGTGTTCAATATTATTCAATTTTATTGAAAATCAACAACTTTTCTGTCTATATTATTGTATATGAATCAGGTTATAATTTGTGTTAAATCCCATGTTGTTGAATTGTAAGAATGATATTATAAGTTTCTTTACAACTTATAAATTTAATTTAAATAAATAATTTCTAAGACAAGCTTTGAATTTTCTAATATAATATATATTATAAACTATATATTTTTCTTTGTCAATTTTTCAGTCTCTTCTTTTTCATATGCTCACAAGATTTATAATTTCTGCATAACATTTCTTTTGTTATAAAAGTTGCATAATTACAACTACAAATATCATTATAAAAAATCGAAATCGAAATATTTTACACTTAACACGAGCGTTAGCGTTAGATATCAAATCGACTTTTAATAGTTTTTTCTGCAGTTTAACGATTTATCAAGCTAACGAATACGGTATCGAAATTTCATTAGTTATATGTTTAATTATGATTTATGTTAGCCCATTATAGATTTGAATTGAATTTATAATTAAAGATTGAAAAAATATTTGTATAACTAGATGGACAAGGCAGCTTTACTTGGGAGTGTGATAGATCATGTGAAGGAACTTAAATTAAAAGCAATGGAAGTAAGCAATGCAATAACAACACCGACATATTTAAAAAAAAAAATAAATAATATTTTTGCTTTTTGCAATTTTTTCTTTTTTTGTATGTATAAGAGGAAAATGAAATTTGAAACCAAAACTCTCTAATACACTGTAATCAGTTTTAATTATCTCTAATACACTAGAATCAATTTTAACTCCCTTATCCCTTCATTTATTTCTAATAATTATTGCTTGATTTTTATTCATTTTCTTCCCGTTCAAGCATAACATTTATTCTCTACTGCCTTTGCTTCTCCGTCAAGGAGAGATAAGAGAAAAATGAATTATTTCTTCATGTCTAAATCACTATCATTTTTAAATCAATTAAAATTTCCAATATCTCTTTTGAAAATGATTTTGTTTAATTAATTGAATTTTGAAATGCTATTGATAATAATTTAGCAAATTTGTGGTAAAATTTGCAATAAGCCAAATTGGAAATATGAAATTATGTAAACGTGAAGGGGATGGAACCATAAAACAAAAACAATTAGTTGACTTGATAATCATGAAAAGCAACGCTAAACAAACCAAAAGCAAAGCAATTTTGCTTTAGTCAAACAGAATCTGTAAAAAATTTGTTGGAATTGAAGCAGAATGTGTAATTGGACCCACATGAAAAAAAAAGAAAAAATTGCAAAAAGCAAAAATATTATTTATTTTTTTTTAAATATGAAAGTAACTAGCGTGGTAACTTGAAATGGAGGAACTTAATATCATTCTTACAATTCAACATGGGACTTCCCCGGGATTGAACCTGTGACCTTAGGTTATTATTTATGCTTTCACACCACCAAGCCAAGCTGCTGTCTCTAATATCTTAACACTATAAAATATATATATATATGTATATATATATATATATATAAACTTCGGTCGGTACGGTTTCTTCGGTTTTTCAATTTTAAGAACCAAATCGAACTGAATAAATCGATCTTTTATTTCGATTCAAAATTGAATGAAATAACCAAACCAAATAGATCAAAATTCATTTGGTTCGATTCGATTTTTGATTTTGGTTCGATTTTGCTCAGCCCTAATTAGAGTGAATTAGAAAGTCTTGGGGTTAAGTTGGAAAGAATTGAAATAATGGGGGTTTAATTGTGCTTAAGGGCATTATGGGAATTTACTTGGGAAGATATTTTTCCCATTCATTTATTATGGGACTCTTGAAGAGATGAGAGATTGGCTCTCTCTCTCTCTTAGTTATGAGATTGAAGAAGAAAAACTTAGGATTTTGGGTATTTTAACCTCATGAAGGAGAAGAAGGGAATCAAGAGTAAAGGGGATGGATTAAGAGAAGTGAGGGAGGTTTGAAGCTTCAAAGGCTAGGTATGGGAATTACTGTGATTTTGTTATCTGTGGATAGATTTATAGAGATCAGGGTTATGTTGTTTGAATTCTTAAATCAGTAATGAAAGATTATTTGTTTTAAGATGAGTATGGAAGAATTGTTTGTTTTAAAATGAGTTTTGAAGATCGTTTGGCTTATGGGATTATTTATGTTTACGTCTAAATGGAGATCAGATCAACCTGTTTCTGTTTTTTGGCAACATTCTTTCTTAGGGTGCCGAGTCGTGACATTCTTCATGAGTCATAAACTTCTTCATGAGTCCTGACTAAGTCGTGAAGTCTATCACGAGTCGTGCACCTTTTGCCTTCACTCGTGAACTTTTTCACGAGTCATGAACCTTACCTATTTTTCTTCACTCGTGAACCTCTTCATGAGTCATGAACTTATCCTTTTATCTCTTCACTCATGAACTTTTTCATGAGTCATGAATCTCATTCCTTTCCTTCACTCGTGAGTCCCTTCATGAGTTAAGCATTCCTTCACGACTTGTGAACCTAGTTTTGGCCTTCTACTGACTCGTGAATGACTTCATGAGTCATGAAATTTTCTTTGACTCGTGAATGCCTTCATGAGTCGTGCACTGCCACTTGGCTATTTTCCTCATGAAAAGCCCAGCCATTTGTACATTCTCTTTTCAAATAGTTCTTCTTCACCTAAGCTACAAGAACATTCATTAACTTATGAACTAATAATGTGGGGTGTATAATTGAGATAAATAAGTTAACCACAAGTAATGTTGAGGGAGTTTGAACATTAAAGTGATGTATAGTATGTTATCGGGTTATTATCTGAATTTGAAGGATATGAATGAACTTATAAGAGGGAATATATTGAATTAAATTGTAAGTCATCTAAGCCATCAATTTGCTGTATAGGGGCAAGATAATTTAATTAAAGAATTTCTAAGTATGTATATAGAAGACTGAAAAGATTTATAAGAATAAACCTATGAAGTCACGATATAAAGACCACTTGAATTTTTAATTAGAGGGTCTTGTGCATGGGGATGCTAATATAAGATATGTTGTTAAGAATTTATTTTAAGGCCTAATGAGCATAAACCTAAAGAGAGAGCAGGAGGCAACACAATAACTTAAATGATATGCTAATTAATGTGTCCTGCAAAGTCATTATGAGGTATGTACTAGGTCAAGGGATGATTTTTTTCTAAATATTGTGATTTAACCTAGTTGTAATAAGATAATAGTTGCAAGGTTGCAAATCTAAGATAAAAAGAATGGGCCAACATGACTTATGTCTAATTATGAAACCGTAGAAGCTTGAATGCCCTCAAGGTCATAAGAAGAATTATGATTAGCATTGAGGTATAAGAACCTGCTTACTTGTTTGTTCATGCCTATACTATATTATGATTAACTCATGCCCGTCATTAGTGTGCTAATGACTAAGATGACATGATCACACATACCCCAAATAAGTATAAAATGTCACAAGATGAAAATACAAGTAAGACGACCGAAGTATGTGTATATATAATATATATATATATATATATATATTTGAAAATGTTAAGGTGTATAACTTATTGTCTATAATCTGATAGACCCTGAAAGAGAATCAAATGATTGAATATGAACATGCATTGACCTTAAGATGTAAGAGAACTCATTTATTTTAGTATATGGACCATAAATGCTTGAGTGTTGCTATATATGTTTATGTCGTAATGTGAATAATTATGACAATAGAGAGCTATTCATAGCAAACAGTAACAAGGTACGTCATCGAGAACTATCCGTGCGGTGCGGTAAGTATGTAAGTACTATATATTGTATAGTTGATATGAGTAATGAAAACATGTATTTTCATGATTTAAGCTGCATATATAGGTATATATACATGTGGGCACACACAATGCTAATTATGAAAGATTACATATTATTATTTGTCTAAACCTGAAACCATCATGATATGAATGAAAGAAAGTTGATGCAAATATATATGATCATATGATAACATCCATGTGTATTGAAGCTTAGAGCTCATTGTTTGAAGTATGATATGAATGATATGCATTCTTTTATGAAAAGTGGCTTTAAGCCAAATGATGTACTAAGTAAAGAAGGATATGTTAAATTAAAGATGTTCTTAAGTGGTTAAGCCTGCGGGTCTTAGTTCAGTTGTGGATTAGATAGACATGCCTAGAGGGATACAGTCACACCTGCCATAGTTGACCCCGTTTGGGTCTTGTTCCTTAATGTAACCATAGTTTGACCCATTTGGGTCCATAGTTTGTTCCTTGTTGGAACCATTGTTTGATCCCGTTTGGATCCATTGTTTGATATCTTCGGATATCCTTAGTTTGATACTTTTGGGTATCCATTGCTCCCGTTATCCACCCTTCGAACTAGTACTTAGGCAGGCTATTAAAGATGATAAAAAGTACAAGAAATAAAGTGATATATATATATATATATATGTATGTATATACTTATCGATTTCTTCATGTAGTTAACATAAGCATGATGAATGTCTTAATGTATTGTGTTGTTTTATCTTAAATTCCTTTTGGCTATAATTGTCTTTATGAAATGAGATGTCATGTTTATTATATCATGATTATGAGATATGTATATCACCACGACTATGAGGAAGGTTCCCATGTGAGTATAACTCAATTGGTGGGTTTCACGGAGAATATATGGACCCCAAAATGTATAATATTGTACTAGAACTTACATGGACTATAACATGTACACTAAGTTTCATGTGCTCTATTTATAAAATGCATACATGTGACATCGAGACCTTGTTTTATAATCATGATATGTAATGCTTGTACTTTGTGATCACATGCAACTCTGCCAGTCTGTTTAAATATATATAAATGTTTACACACATGTAGGTTTAATGATAACATTCATTTAACCAAGTGTACTGCATGACATAGAATGAAGATTGTAAGAGAATTAGGTTACCATGCTAAGATAACATAAAGGATGTAAAGTTTATTAACCTAATATGAGAATTGTACTATATATGTGAAGTAAATATGCTTATCAGGACTGCTTGTAGATGCTGTATGACTTAAATACACCCTTATATTATGAATTAATGTCGAATGCCTACCTTAGGTGAACAAAGTGATTTAAAGCGGTAAATAGAAATCTTTTACCATTAATAACTATGATGTCTAGCCTCTTGATAAAAAGGATTATAAGATGTATATGAAGGTTTGCACGCACATATGTATAATGATAACATTGACCTAACTAAATGTAACGTATGATATAAATTGGTGTTGTAAGAGGTTTAAGTTACCATGTTAAGATAATATTAAGGAACACATATGCATGAAACAGGAGTGGGAATTGAGTTATTATAAGAAGAAATCATGTCTAACAATGAGAAAAGGGATGTTGCATGGCATAAATACTTTCTTAAGCATGCCATATCGGTTAATTGAAGCAAGTCAAGCTTGTACGATCAATAATCATGATTTCTTGAGTTGTAAGAAGAAAGAATTATGAAATGCATGAATGATAATAGTTTGACATGAATGGTAAGCTATGATGATGTTAGTAAATTAACTAGTCTAAGTAGGATCGAGCTAAGTCAAGTAAATACTTTAGATTAGTGTAACAGGGTATTCGTTGTTGAGGTTGAAGTCTTTCTCAGATGATCAGTATAATAAACTCATATGTTATTTGGTGTTATTGAAAAAAAAGGTTGTGTATATTTATGCATGATTATATGACTCAGGGAAAGAGGTTATCTATAGAATTTTTGTTCCTCACTAAACTTTATAGCTTAGCACAGGTTTGTTTATTTGTATAGGTTCGAGTTAAGCTCCAGAGGATCGGGCAAGAAGTGATTGCCTCGAGGATTTCAGGATTCTTGAAGGCCATTCCTGTTATGATTATTTATTTAAATGTTATGATTATTTTATTATGGTATGTAATCATGGCTTGTGTTATTAATTATCATTATTTTTGCCTGACCTTTACTAGGTTTATGATGATGATGATTGATGATTATCCATGGTTAGTGGATTAGGATGTTACACACACATTGTTTTGAGTTTTAATCACTCATACCATGCTCATTCATCATTATAATTGTCATTTCATATCAAATACTCCAATAATCATTAAGTTGTCACATGGTGAGCTTTAGATCCCAATTCGGTCACACTAAGTTCATAACCCTATATCATGTTTTTCCATACATCATTAGGTCTTTTATGTTCCTTTAATCAAACTAAGTCTTCACTTAAAAACACGTAATCAAACTATGTCTATAGCCCTTTGTTACCCACTTGTACGCCATTATGTTCCCTAACAAAATACTATGTCCACATGGTGTTCAAGGTTCTAAATAACCATATTATGTTCACTAACCATTATATTATCCATTTCATGTCTAATATACAAATAATCATTAATTTAATTCATGTCACACTTTAGGTCACCATTTGGCCACCTTGGGATCTCTCTTTCTTTGATTGTTTTCTTTATTAATTCTTTTGTTGTTATATGTTGTTGTATCATTTTACTAATACATCTCCATTTATTTCACACTTTTATCAAGATCACCATATTTACATAATATAAACTTGTACATAATTCATGGAAGTTAATTAAAATAAAGCATAAAATTGAGTCCACTTACCTTAAAATGAATTGAGATAATCCCTTTTGCCTTGTTCCCATTTTGTTCCATATGTTTTCCTTTGAGAATGATCATGGCTGAATTCTCCTTATTTTATTTTTCCAAATTTTCTTTCTTTATTTTCATAATTTCTTCCACTTTTTTCACTCCAAATGAGCTCTCATGATGATTAGAGATGAATTCCATGCCTTAGAATTGTATGAGGCATTAAATTATGTGGGGTTAGATTAAAAGAATTTGGAAGAAAAGTGGAGAATTCTTCCATGGTGTGGGGCGGCAATGAAAGAGAAGAAGAAGGGGGATTTCTCTAGAAAAATCTGATATTTTCCCCATAATATACTTATATCAATTGGGCAAAATCAGGTCCAATCAATTGGCCCAATTTCACTTAATTAGCCCACTTTTGACCCAATTAACTTCTCTACAACTTTTCTTAACCAATTTATGATGTCAAATGACCCTAAACCAATTTATAATGATGTCTATCCCCTTGAACCAATTAAAAATACCATTTAACTCTGCTAGTTAAATTAACCTAGATTTTTCAACATTTTTTAGAAACTGGTATTCCCCTTGTTAGAATATTTTGAAATTTTTTTCCAAGTGTAAGAACATATGCAGAAGATAGTGTTTAAAATTTTAAGTCATTTTGACATTATTTCAGTATATTTACAGCTTTGGCTAAAAAATTAGTCGATCCAAACTGCGAAAATTCAAAACTATTAGAAAAATTGATTTTCACTTCTAATAGCTCATTTATGCTATTTCTAATGGATCTATGTAATCAGAAAAAATTTTGGAGATCTATAGAATATTTTTGAACCCTATCAAACTTCTAGTCAATCATTTCTATAGTACTGAGCAAATCCTTCGCTGTCTGTTTTGAGGACCTATATGACCTCAATTTCTTTTCAAATTGTACCAATGGACTCCATTTAACTCATATTATCTCACTTAATAGTTAACTACAACTTTTCGGTAGGTCATCCATCCTCAAATTTTTTTGGATTGAGCACGTTTAACACTTAAGTACCTATAAAATTTACTGTGCTATACTACTGTAATCACACTGATAACTGTCCTAGGGTTACTATTTATGTTCTAGAATATACTATACATGTCGGATGAAAATTTAGGATGTTACATGGCCACTCAATTTATGCCTAAATTACGCAAAAGTAACAGAAGAATTTTTCATTATAAAACTGTTACTTAATTTAGCAATATTTTATATAAAAGTCATCGCCACGTGTACACAAATAGTTGAAGAGGCATGCCACATTAGCTCTCTAATGATGGTTTTTACTGGAAACCAGTCATCATGACTTTTACGCAAAATATTGATAAATTCAATGACAATTTTTTCACGAAAAATTATTTAGTTACCATTGCATTATTAGATTTAAGTTTAGTGATTATGGGTGAAATTAACCCTCACTTCGTGAAAAACATTTTGTTTATAAGTTTTGTCTATTTTCATTGGGACATTCAATATCAAATCACACATTTCATGCTGTAGAGATCACTTCACACTAATTAAAATAACTCGAGCATCCGAATTATAATTTATTTAAATTGTGGAGTTACTACATAACACTTAAAAAATCTCAAATATAGAAGAGAGGTACCACATAGTTGCAATATAAACTTCACTCTTACATAGAATAAATATAGGCACTTATTAATTACTCTTGTTGGCTTAAGTACAAACTTATTTGAATAATAATACATAATTAATATTTAAGCTTACCATGTCCTAGCTAACTTGTGGAATGGCAAGAACAGGACTAACTTTTTGTGGAATAACACCAAACTTATCACTCATGTCCATGTCTTTAGGCTGCAGCCCATAAGGAGGAATCCAATCAAAATTATAAATGAAGGAAGCTAAAAGCAAGCAAATCATTCTAACACCAAGATTCAATCCAGGGCAAATCCTGCGTCCTGATCCAAAAGGCAAAAAGTAGAAAGTTGTGCCTCTAAAATCAACTTCCGATTTCAGGAGTCTCTCTGGCAGAAACTTTGTTGGATTTTCCCAGTATTTGGGGTCTCTGGCCAATGCCCATGAATTCACTAGCACTTGAGCATGCTTAGGAATGGTGTAACCACAAATTCCTGTGTCCATTTCTGCGTGGTGAGGTAACAGAAATGGTGCTGGTGTGTGAAGCCTCATTGTCTCTTTAATGATTAGTTGAAGATAAGGAAGTCTAATTACATCTTTCTCTTCTATGAGTTTTCCATTTTCAATTGATTTAGCAATTTCTTCTTTTGCTTTGGCCATTATCTTTGGGTTTCGGAGTAGCTCAGCCATTTCCCATTCTATTGTATTAATAGTTGTGTCCGTGCCAGCAAGGATCAATTCCTGATATTTTGAAATAAACTAATTAAAAAGAAAACACAAATAATAAATTTCGATTTCTTTTGTACAATACTACATTATAGTAAGTTTGCTTTTATATTTTTTCTTCAACAACAAGCGAAATTGAGATAAAACTTTATAAAAGGAAAATAAAAATTACACCCACTACCAAAAAAAAAAATATTATTATCATATAGCGACGGAAAACTCCATCCTAAATTTTCTTTAGTGAGCAAAATAATAAATACAGCAAGGATTAGCAACAGAAAATTATATCCGACACAGAAGTCCCAACAGATTGAAATCCTTCACTAAGCGCATAAGTATCACTTTTGCCAGTGGATTTTAGACTTAGCGTGAATATCCGTAACTAAAAATTTTTTCTTATAGGGACCCAATGGATGAGATGATTAATTTATCCCTTTGAAATTGAGTATTTTATTTTGCTTTTTTTATTTTTATTTTTATGAAGTTGAGCCAAGTAAATTTTGATATAGAATGGCTATAAAATAATAAAAAGAAAACGGTTATATATTTAACTTGTAATTGAATTCTTTCCCATTATTATTTGCCTAATTAATCCCATCCATGCATATAACCTTAAATCTGATTAAGCCGATTTAATTTCTAATCTTTTTTTGGGTTAGACCATGAGGTATCTTAAGTGAATCCGTGTATATGAGAGACACTTTCAAGACATACTACAATCATACTTATTTCCATTCGAACCGAATAAGATTGCAAAAGTGGCAAGACTCTACTACAAAGTATTAATAACAGTTGCATTCTTAACACTCGAACTAAAAACCATTGGTTAAGCTTGCAGAGACTCTTACTATCACAGTTATGAGCTCAGTGGTATTTAATTTAATTTCTAATCTTTGATAAAATATGTACTAAATATAAATTAATAATTAATGATTAGAATATAAAAATGAAAGTATTACCGCAAGTAACATCCTGAGATTCTTCCGGCCAAATTCAACATATCTCTTCGGTCTGATCAAGAAGGATATTCAACATATCACCATATCTTTTTGAACTAGTTTGCCTTCTTTTCAATCGTTGACCGACAATCTCATCAATCAACTTAGTCAAAAGAACATAAGAAGTCTTAAGCTCTCGTTTCGTACCTTGTAGATCAAATGGTCTCAAGAAAGAAAAGTAATCTGAAAGATTTGGTTTTCCTGATAACTCCATTAATTTCCCAATATTTTGCTTCAATTCTTGAATTGCATTGGACTTAGAATCCAACATATCAACAGAAAATAGGGTATTAGACAGCAAATTTAACGCTTTACTAAACGCTAACCTTCCTATATCAACAACGTGTTCAGCTTCACTAGCATTGATCAAGGACTTAACCATATCATCCATTATTTTATTCCTTAAACTCTGCAAAAAATCAAGGCTTTGAATGGAAAAGAGATGGCTGTTTAATAATTTTCTAAGGTTTTTCCAATTCGGACCGGCAGACCATGCCACTAAGAGTTCATGATTGTGTACTGCAGTCATGGCATGTGGTATTGACCAACCGTAGAAGGCTTGATCATGTTTGTGTAGGATTTGTTCGGCCATTTCAGCAGAGATAGCAACTATGTGGTCTTGAAGCCTAATTGGACAGCCATGAGGGGGCCGTGAATTTTGGCTAACTCGGTGAGGGATTCATGGGGTCTGTGACCAATGCCTAGGAGGTTTCCTATGCTGGGCAGGCATTTTGATCCTGGTGGGAGTTTTTGGTTCTTGAATTGGGTTAAAACACAATGAATGCATGTTAAGAGAAACAAAGTGAAGACTGGAATTATGTAAGCATCGATTTTAGTGTTTATTTTTGTGCTTTAGCATCTTTGTGTGGCTTTATATTTATAGGATTTTATTTGATTTAGGTACCATCCATGAACTAATGCTACAAGACTTTTCACATGTCAATAATGCTAATAGAAAATTCAAATTCTGGCCAATACCATCCAATTAAACTAACAAGCCATATTTCTCCTGGTGGGAGTTTTTTTCCTTCTTGAGTTGGGTTAAAACACCATGGATGAATATCAAAAGAATCAAAGTGAAGTATACATAGGAATCCATTTAGGGTACATTTGGTTCACTATATTATATTAAACTGTATGTATAATATTAACCTGTATAATATTAGTCTGTATAGTATTAGCATGTATAGTATCAACCCATATTATATTATAAAGTGTTTAGTATAAAATTATATTAACATGTAATATTTTATACTGTATTTGGTATATAATATTAATATCGTAATATATTATTTTTTAAAAAATTAAAAACAGATACAATTAAATTATTTTTATTGTAACTAATTTAGATAAAAAATTATAATTATAAAATATAATATTTAATACATACAACAATTTTTTATTAAAAAATAAAAAATTAATGAGAAATTATGACTGTATATTATTAGAAAAACCGGCATTTCTAAAAGAAAGATTAGATAAAAAATGAAAAAATCTAAACAACGAATTTGATGAAACATTTGAGCAAAAAATAAAAAAAAATTATCAATTATAATATAATTTTGGCTGTGGGGACGGCGTCTGTGGCGGCGGCAATATCAGTGTGGTGGCGGCGATGGTGGTGGGAGTGATGGTGTGGTGGTGGGGGCGATATGATGGTGGGAGTAGGAACGATGGCGGCAGTGATGGTGGTGGCAGCAGCGATGGTGGTGGGAAGGTATTTAGTATTAATACGATATTTAACTTATTACATAAATTTAAAGGTTTGCGATGTATTATTTTATACAGTGTATATGAAATAATGAGACATATGATGTATTATATATATTATCCACACATTAATTTTTTAAAAAACTTTTCAAATATCATACTTATATTAGTTTGCATTATATTATATTATACTCTTCCATATGCAATCTAGAAAAACAAACATGACCTTAGTGAATTATTTTGTGCAGAGATATATGCCTTGATTTGGCATTTTAAGCGTTTTTCTGTTGAGAAATATATATAGAGCGTGTTTGGTATTACTTTTGAAGGGATAAAAAGCTGATTATTGAATAAAAAATTGATTATGAGATAAAAATATACGTTTTGTAAATGCTAATTTTTGAAAAGTAAAAAAAAATTTTATTAGAAAAAGCCAAAAATTGAAGTTTTTCAGAAAATTTAAATTTTAGTTTTTAAAAATAACTGATTTAAAATTTGTTTTAGACAAAAATATCATTTATTTTATTTTATTTTATAATAATAATTATATTTAATATAAAAAAGAAAAAGGAGGTTTCTTTTTACATGTTCTTCTTTCTTTCAATTTTTTTTTCTAGATTTAAAATTTTATATTTTCTTTCAAGTTAGAAAATTGTATATTATAAATAATTAAAAGGTAATTATAATCATTTATACTTTTGCCATATGATTTGATTAATAGGAAAAATATTTATTGTTGAGTCAAGATAAATAAAAAAACTTACAAAATAATAATTTAAATATTTATTTATTTTTAATTATATCATTTACTAAACAGTTAATAAATTATTTTTAAATTTATAAATAATTTTAAATTTTATTTATCAAACAGTTATCTATTTTTTGAAATATAAATTTTTAAAATATAATTTTTATCAATTAAAAAAAATTATTTTTATAAATTTTGCCAACTAGCCTATAGTATATTGATTTTACTTGTTTAGATTAATTTTCACCCCTCTCGCAAGTCCGTAATGACCATTTTACGGAAATGCAACTCAAATCCGTAATAACCATTTGCCACTTTATTAGATACGAATATGATCTAAGTTTCACTCATAAACCAAACCAGTAAAAATATGACAAGCCAAATATTTTACTTTTAATTGCTTTAAAAAGTTATTTAAATCCTTAACATAAAAGAAATATTAGGTAAAAAGCCAACCCCATTAATTATCAATTTTTAATTCAAACTCTAAAAATTGTTCTTCAAAATTTAAACTCTTTCATAAGCTTTCTTTTCCCCTTTATTTAAGTCCTTTGGATTAAGGCCCTCCACCATACTTTTATCAAATAAAGCTAGTAGAAAAATGAGATGGATTGATAATGGGTTAATCATTGATCATTATTCTCTAATAAAATTAACAAGCCTGTTAACCATTAGAATTTAATATGAGGATTAACATTCAATAAAAAAAAAAGTTAAGAGATTTTGGATTTGATTTTCTTTCAACATTTGTAATTAAACAATATGCCATTTTCTTATAATAATAAAAATAATAAACTACTAATAACAAGCTTGTTTGCAATTTAAGATTTTTTTTTTTCTTATAAATTTCATGACTGATTTGAATTCCTACAGAATCGGCATGTTCACAATAATAGGTAAACTGGTTATTTTTAAATATTTAAATATATTTTATATCTGAAATTTTGAAGTTTTTTCTTTGGCTTAATATCTAAAATATCCTCTGAACTTATATTTATTCTCATAATTGGTATCTGAATTTTTATTGTATTTAGATCATCACTTGAATTTTAAATATTATTTTAGATTAATACCTAAACTTTAAATAATGGTCATAATTTACTACCTAAATATATAAATGCTAAATAATGGCTGTTATTATATATTAATATTAGTTGAATATTTAGGTAATAAATTATTATCATTATTTAAGTTAAGCGGTGATACAAAATGATATTTAAAGTTTAAATGATGATTTAAACACGGTGAAAATTCAAATATCAATTATAAAAATAAATAAAAGTTTAGGAATATTTTAAGTATTTTAAGTATTTCAAGAATTTTGGTGCTGGATGGAAAACACTTGGAGAATAGGTGTTCTATGCCACAAAAATGGAAAGTGCATATAAAATCATCAATTTTGAAAATTACTCCTTTCTATAAAATTTAAAAAGAAAAGGCTATTCCTCTCGTTCAAATATAATATATTATGAACAAAACCCCAACAAACAGAAGCCCATCTAATGTTTCTCTAATCTTTTATCAATTTCAACAGCCCATTCATTTCTCTAAATGATTTTCAAACGGCCTTTGATATTTGATTAGTTTTGTGTTAGGTTTTAACTTTTAAGTCTTTTAACCATCAAATTAGGTCAAAAGTTTTATTTTTTAGTTTAATAAAAATTAAAGTCTTTCTTTTCACACAATAAAAATTTAATTCTAAAAACCAGATTTATTCCGAATTTACCATTTTGATAGAAATTAATCGTGATTATTCCTTCTTATTTTAGTTATTGAATTTATATATTATATACGATAATTATTAGAAATTAATTTCCTGGCCGAATTTCATTAAAAATACCGAAAATTGTGAGTTCAATGAGTTTTAATCACATTTATAATTATAATTAGTTGTAGAGCCGTGTGAGTAATTATATTAATAATTTATTTATAAAATATAATAGTCTGAATAAGATTTTTTTTTCATTTAAATATCAATTTATTCTCTATGTAGTGTTTAATTATTTATTATTTATGACAGTATATCGGTTATAATCAGCGTCCCTAAATCACACGCGGAAAACACGAGGGCGTCGCACGTGTGCAGTACAGCTCGGAAAGAGAAGCAAAGAATCTGGATTTGGCCAGCCATTTGATTCCTCAAGGTCAAGCTTCTAGTGTCTTCTCGGGATGTCTCTTATTACACTCCCGAAACGGTTCATTGCTGCTCACTCTCATTCTCTCCTGCATCGAACTCACCAAAGTAGAAGCGCGTGTTGCATCAAAATGTCGGCGGAGTCATCGCAGCTCATCACACACTCCCTCTCCTTGCCGAGTCAACCCGAGCAACCCGTCCAGATCGTGGCTGCTCCTGGCGTCTCCGACTCTGATTTCAGGCGAGTGCTGAATAATAAGAGAATTCTTTTTTTCTACTCAACATTTTATATGCTATTTCTCAGTTGTTGAAAATTGAACTAAGGTTTAGCTGTTCCTTTTTTTTTTTTGGGGTGCAGGCGGGCTATTGATTCCTCATTGTTCAAGCAGTGGTTAAAGAACTTGCAATCTGAAACAGGGATTTTAGCTAATGGCGCTTTTGCTTTAAAACGAGTACTTGTCCAGGTATGCCTTGTTACTTGTCATAGGTCTATTCGATTATGCTTAATCTTATGAGATAAGAGGAATCTTGTGCATTCTAGGCAATGAAAAGTTGAAGAATTTGTTAAAATACATTTCTGGGTCAGAATTGAATGTTTAGTTGATTAAGAAGAATAGGATTCATTGTGTTGCATTGAGAAATATATGAATTTCATTTCCAATTTCTACTGCTGCCAATTTAATTATGTTGCCTTTTAGCTATATGTAGGTGGGAAATTATTGAAATGTCGTCGCAACGAGTCGCTGCTCTGTTCGGATGCTTTTTTTTTTAGAGTTAGAATGGAGTTCTTAGTTGATTAACAAGAGTAGGATTCATTTTTCTGTATTGGGAAATATACTATTTTCATTCCCAATATATGGTTCTGTGAATTTAATCCTGTTGCCTTAGCTGAATGTAGGCAGGGAATAATCGAAATGTTGTCCTAACTGGTCTTTCTTTTTCCTACTATAACTATGTCTCAAGCGGCATTTAGTCACAAATGTTGTAATTGATGTTGCATTGGTATAGGGAGTGGATATGTTTGGACAACGGATTGGCTTTGTAAAATTCAAGGCAGATATTTTTGATCAGGAAACAGGGATGAAGGTATTTCATAATATCCTTGCATGCTTCAAAATGTAATATTGTTCTGATTCATAACAATAAATAATCTTCTCGTATGTCCTTTCAGTTTGTGTGTGCTCCTTCAGGAGTCAAACGAAATATCACTTTTTTTTATACTTTTTTGTCATTTTCCTACAAGCAATGGTATTGAATGTATTATCCCATATTGTTTATGTACTAAGACATGCTTAGGTTCCAGGTATCGTATTTGCAAGAGGACCAGCTGTAGCCGTGCTAATTCTTTTGGACTCTGAGGGTGAGACATATGCTGTTCTTACTGAACAGGTATTTTGGTATTTTCATTGCTCAAAGTTCTTTAAGATCTAATGGAAATTAATATCAATTCAAACTAAAAAGTTAGGTCCTCTTACGCAGTTTTTTATCCGTACACTAATGAGTTTCCATGCCTGCCTAAGGTGAGGGTTCCGACCGGAAGGCTTGTCTTGGAATTACCCGCTGGGATGCTGGATGATGACAAGGGCGATTTTGTTGGCACTGCAGTTCGAGAGGTTGTTTTAACGAACAATGAGTAGTCCTTTTGGTGAATATATTATGTAATTCTTAAGGGGGAGGAAACTTATAAAATAGAAGAAAGAACTCTGTCTATCCAGAGGCCTCCTCCTAGAAGTTTAATATAATTCCAAATGTGTGGCTTATCTGATGGCTTTGACAGGTTGAAGAAGAGACTGGAATTTACATAAATCTGGAAGATGTGGTTGACCTCACAGCCTTCCTGGACCCATCAACTGGATGCAGAGTTATTCCTTCTCCTGTGAGTTTGACTTCGGCATGAATTTTCATCTATTGTTTGTTATAATTTGTAGAAGCATTTTTTCCAAAATAAGTTGAAGAGAATATGTTGGGTGGTTTATCTTCAAAATATTAACTGTTAATCAATTAAGAGCTTAAGATGTTCCATTTCGCGTGCTTCTGCTGCTTGTCTTATCGATATCGATAATAATAATAAAAATGAAATCACATGTTAAGAGCTATGTGCCTGCAATCTGGGATCATATAAGAAAAAAGTATGTTCAGTTGTCAAGTTCTGTACTTGCAAATAATTATTTCTAATTTTTCTTGGAGAATGTGAATCATTTTTTAGAAAGATACAATCCGTGGCTTGCTTTAATTAATTTTGCCCTTACATGGTTAGGGAGGATGTGATGAAGAAATCAGCATATTCCTTTATAGAGGGCATGTTGATAAAGAAATTATCACTCAACTGCAAGGTAAAGAGACTGGCCTTCGCGATCATGGGGAGCTGATTCAGGTTCGTGTGGTCCACTATGAGAAGCTTTGGCGCATGACTGCTGATGCTAAGGTTTTGATGGCCATTGCACTTTATGAGATGGCGAAGAAGGAAGGACTGTTGCCTCCTAATCCTTCTATATGACGGACATACAGTTATTGATGTTCTTTTGATTTTTCGGACTCACGTTAACACTTAATCACTGTTCATCTTTCCTTAAAAAAATTTGTAAACGCGTCCAATTGTACTCTTGCTACGATAAGTACTTCCTCAATTTTGAAGGTTTATCTTGTCAATCAACTTGCTCGTTGCCACGTTTGCTGTATAGTTGTATACACTTCTATGCTATCAATTTTTAACTGCAGCAAAAATTTAGACTGGTGATCTAACATGTCAAGTGTTTGTTTCTGAAAAATCCAATTGAGATAGAGGAGGATTGAAGGTGAAATGATGATAAATCTTTCCGGATGGTGAAATTATACGTCTTTTGTATAATTGTATGAAAACAAAGGTGCACTCTAAAAGTTAAACCTTTATTTCAGGAGTAATTGTGTTTCGATCAATTGATACACTGTAGGTAATAGCAAGGGGCTTCAATACCCATATCCATTCTCTTCATCACATAAAAATGTAACTATGGTTTATTACACTGAGCTAGCAAATGTATGGTACGTAAAATAAATCAACAAGCTCTTCAATGGGTGAATGTGATGCTCAAATATGTATTACTTCTACTTTAATTATTAAACCTTGCTGGTAACAAAATCTTTATCACTAGATTCCCATATGGTAGTTCCATCACACGTGCAAATCTTTTTGTAGTTCTCACCAACTCCAGCACTTCTAGCAATTACAGCAGCTGCGAGACCGCTATCTGATTTATCTTCTGTCCCATAAACTGCAACAGATCTCCCAATAAGTTCTATAACTCTTAGTTTCTCTTTCACCCCTGAGAAGAAGGCTTCTTCTTTCTCATTGACCTCCAGTGTTCTCAGGTCACCAAGTGGCTGACAAATCGAGGAACAGAGTTGGAGAATGTTATTAACACAGAACTCTCAAGATGTAAAATAACAGTACTGGTCATTAACATAGCACACAAGAAAACAAGAGGGGTCAAAAACTTTAAACTGCAAAATTAGTGTTAAATGCGGGATGACGCCTAATGATTCGACAAAACAGTTGACTTTATTAGAGAACAAGTAAAATTTGTAGTAAGACCTATTGCTACCATCTGAATAGATGATCATTGATCAACTGACCATTGCCCCATGAAAAATGCTCCAACCAACATCATAGAGAGGAACTTGTTGTACATGATGCTACTGTTCATATAATATTCGTATTTCCCTTGGCTTATGATTCTAGGTGTCATTTTTTATTCTTGATTTGTGCAAAAACAAAAGAAAAGAAAAAAGAAAAAAGCTGTCACAAACCTTTTCTTCAGCTCCATTGGTGGAAGGGTTATATGCTTTCCCAGTGCTTGCAGCACCTCTTGTTAGATCACCAAGCTCGTTGATAGACCAACCATGTCTCCCAGGGGGCAATCCGCTAAAGCTGGCTTCAATCCTTGACAATTCCATATTCACTTGTGCGAAGAGAACCACACCAAATATATCTGGACCCTTGAATTCAGCAACAGCAGCAGACACTAGGAAGTCAGAGGGAAAAATTTATGGCAAACTTCATTAAAAACAGTGAGTACATTTGTGCAAAAAGCAACTTTTGGCATACAAATGATTCATTCTTTAGATATGTAAGGAAATGTGAAAAAATTGCAAAACAAGATCATCATTAGAATTAGGCAACAACAACCAAAAGCCAATAGAGCTAAGTGAGCAGCAAAATGGTAATTGTCAAATGTTTATAGATCCAATAGACAATGCTTTGTGCATTTATTTCCAAAAGACAATTAAGAAAAATATTGTTTCCTCTTAAGAACATAGTTCGTTATGAAAAAAATCAATAGCATAAGAGACCTACAAAAATAGGAGGTTGAGAAGAGAAAACAGATGAAATTTATAAACCAGGTACAATCTACAATTCAAAGAATTAGTCTAACATTGAAAGTGACTTTAGTTGATTTCATTTCTTCAGAATCGAAAAAAAACAGAGAAGTAACTACAGCTAAATAATATTAGTACTTGTAGCCATTTATGGTCTCAGGGAATTTGCAAGCACAATAAGGGTTAAAGTTATATTCCCGCATTTGCCTTTCTGGAAGACTATATGTGGTAAAAGAAAGGGCTTGATTATAGAAAGAGGGGCCAATTAACCAAATTATGTGTTAAGAGCGGGCTGGGCCTCAATCAGTGAATTTTTATCTGACATCTTGAGAGGAGAAGATTGAAGTTACGTAAGCAGATGAACAAGGGTTTACAATGGAGTTCTAAGTTCACAAATGATTGACAACACAAAGGAATCACCGTAAACATTCACTCCATCATGTTTTAGAGGCAGAATTCACAAAATGGAATCGTTGATCATCACCACAGCATAATATAAAAACGACTAACGGACCACAGAAGTTTTCATTTTAGCTACGGTCCATTGCAGGCACAACAAGTAACAAAGCTTATTGAGTATTGAAATCTACCAAGTCTAACTAAATCACTAGCAATTAGAAATAATAAAAGGGCAGAAGTAAGAGAGGGATTCTAAAAATTAGCATAATCTGCAATATAAATTTAGTTAACCAACCTTCGGGGACTCCTTGCCCAATCAATCTGGCATTTCGACCCGTCTGATGCAGAGCTTCAGTCATCGTTTTCACAGGTGAAGTGCCAAGAACTCTTACCACTTGATTGCTCAAGTCTACCTCCAAATTCTTCACTCCTAATTTTCCCCAAAAATGGCACATAAGATAAGCCTTGGTTAATATTTAAAAAGAAAAATTTAACGAATGCTTATATCATAAAAAATAGCTTATGCAAATAATAGCATACCGTTAACAGTTTGCAACTTATTCTTGACGGCACTAACACAGCTTTCACACTTCATATCCACCATGAATTCCGTCTGTTATCAAATCAACATTAGAGCCCACGAAAGCCAATAGAAATCCATAACCAGATTATAAATTATATAAATTGAGATGAAAATTTCAAGCTGAAACACATTAAGAAATGGAGAATTTAGCTTACAAGTAGCTCGGGGCAAGACTGCGTCTTCCTACAAAACAAAGTAAAAAAGATTGGAAGTTTAGAGGTGAAATCGAAACATATTGACATATAAACAAAAGGGTTAATACCTAAATATTAAATTTGGAACCTGATAGGTGGATTTGTGATCTGATGTGGGTGTGTCCATGCTGACAGCAGAAGGGGGCTGAGCCAAGTTCTTGAAGAGGCCTAAGCGAAGTGGAGGGCGAAGAAAGGAAGAGGAGACAGAAAAGAACGAAAGACTATTGGATTTGGGATTGGAATGAGACGATTGAGAACAATAAGAAGAGAGAGCAAATGCAGCAGGCAGAGCAGAGGCTGCTACGGCAGTCGTTGTAGTTGTTGTCACTGACCTTAGAAATGCCATTTTATTATTCCGTTTTTATTCTAAGCTAATTCATATCGTATGTAGTCCAGCCTCTCTAGATGCATCTAAATATACTTTAGGGATTTTTACAAAACTACCCAAAAAAAAGTAGTCGCAGCTAAAAATACCCCTATCTTTATTTCCCTTTTAACATTACCTTTTTTTTTAAATTTTCATTTTTAAAAATACCCATTTCTTAATTTCAATCAAACTCTTCTATCTTTTTTTCTTCTTCTTCGCATTTTTACCTTCTTTTTTTTTCCTGCTGTTGGACAGCGATTTCTTTCTTTTTTGTTTCTACTGCTGGACAACAATTTTTTTCTTCTTCTTCTTTCTATTTTCTTCCTATTGCTGCACGACTCGGATCTGCATTTTTATTGTTGGATATTTCATCGGTAATTTGTTAACATCTCCCCTGCTCTGCCTCTCTCCCTGGTCAGTCTCCATCTCCCCTGCGATTAGTTTATTTTAATGATTAATACTGTTTTTTTATTCGAGGAACTGCAAGATTGAATCAATTTTGCCAAGGTACTAGTTTTCCAGAAAAGGGACGAGCCCAAATCATGAAAAACTGTATTCATTCTCTCTTAGCAGCGTGGTATATGTGTGAACCAAACAAGAAAGAAGCGCAGAAACAAACACTTTGGTCCTGTGATCTTCTGGCACTGGGTGCTCTGATACAGTTGCTGCACGGTGAGGAAAAAATATAAATGAAAAAAGAATGCACATGAAATTTTACATATCGATGTCGTCCAGAAATCAGTAAATTAAGGAGATCTTCAGCAAGTTGATGAGTCATGGCTGCAAAAACCAAAATCAATAGACTTCAACATTCCATTGCTCGCTCTTCTTCAATTGTCTCTTTTATTCTATCCAATAAATGTCTGAAATGGAAAAGATTGATCAGAAATGCTTGAAACAAATGTGCGTTTACCAAATTCAGTGGTTATAAAATTTTACTATCTTTAGCTGCCAATGAGACCATAATCTCATCAATCCCCTTATCCATTCCTTTAAGTCCACACGTACAGACATACGTGTTGTCCTTCTTCAGCAGTTCCCATAACTCTTCTGCATATTGTGCCATTCTGGTCTGAATGTACATTTTCTCACCCTTCTCATTTGTTTGTTCTCTGCTTATTGCATAATCGACCCTGAAGTTTTCTGAGGCCTTCTCCTTCATTTTGTCAAACTCTTATTTTTTTTATGGCACATGTAATTCATAGATTCATAGATTAAATTACCAAAAGTATAACTTGCCTCTTTTTATAGCAAGGAGCTGGTGGTAGAGACACCCAAGAAGAGCCATGCCAACCCATTAAACTGCATCATTTTGCATTTAAAATCTTGAATTTGGCATTACAGAATTATGTAATGTGATGGTATTTTAATGGTAGTATCAAATGAAGTATTATCCAGCTTGTGAGATAGTGCACCAGTCAAAGTTGTGAACATCACGTCTGCATTTTTAATGACATCTGTCACAGCTAGCTGCTGTCATTTGCGTTCTTCTTTTGAAAGAGTCCTGAGCTCCCTTTGGATGTCCCTTCTTGTGCCTTTGTCCTTGGTTCTCAACAACTTTCCATTTAGTGCCCGAAGAAATTCACACCGGACATTTTGTAAACGTTGAAGTTGTTACCTATAACACCTACCAAATCAGGAGAATAAATTCCAATAAAATTATAGTTTACAAACTCTGAATTTTATACAATAATAAACATAGATAAAACATACAGGTGTAGTTTAACCTACTTTGAGGTTAATTTAATTCAGTTTACATAACGAAAAGTACTTTTATTTGATTCTTAGCTTCAAATACTTGTATCCAAATTCTTAGCTTTTAAATTAAATCTTGAAATTTGCTCAAATCTTAATATATTTTAGCCTTCTAGCCATAATGACTGAAACTATAAACGTGTAGGCTGCACAAGCAGGCTTATCATTATTATTTTGTGGAAAATTAAAAAAAAATCAATTTGTAGCAAATTCATTATTAGTTTGATTATATTGAAGGATGAACATGAATATCAGTAATTGAGCATGATTGTTATGGGCCACCCTTTCAGCGTGTAAAGGTGAATGGTTAATGGACTTTTTATGGTTGGTTGTCAATTTATAGCTAACATTTTATCCGGATAGAAGGTATACCCGGTATATCGGTGGTATATCTGGTATATCAGAAGATATATCCGGTATACCGGTGGTATACCTTTAATTCTGGATTTAGGTATACTGATGGTATACCAGGTATACTTGATATACCATCATACCCGGTATACCGGTGGTATACCTGGTATACCAGAAGTTATACTCTGTATACCGGTGGTATATCTTTAATTATGAATTTAGATATACCGGCGGTATACTAGAAGGTATATCCGGTATACCAAAAATTATTCTCCTTTGCTTATAAAATGAGAACAATAATTTACATAATTAATTGTATACTTGTAAAATAAAGACCATGTTTTTACATTAAATGGATTTTTACTTTGGACCATTGAATCATCCGAGAAGCCATTTTAAAGCTGTCTTTTAATGATTAAAATTATAATTGCAGTAAATTTTTTGAAATTGGTATACCAGACGGTATACTGGTATACCACCTGGTATACCAAAATACAGAACTAAAATTGTATTCTGAATTTTGGTATACCAGACGGTATACCGATATACCAAATTTCAAAACTAAAATTATATTCTAGATTTTGGTATACCAGACAGTATACCGGTATACCACCTGGTATACCAAATGTCAGAACGAAAATTATATTCTACATTTTGATATATCAGACGGTATACCGGTATACTACCTGGTATACCAAATTTCAGAACTAAAATTGTATTCAATATTTGAATAATTAACAAGCCGCCTCACTTGCCGTGCCATTAACAATTTAAACACGCTAATAATCCTTGCCTTGCTTTTTTTATACTTGGAGATAATAGATAAAGTTGAGCAGCAGAGATTGTACTCCTATGAGTGGCTTTTTATTGCACCTAGTAAAGGACTCAAGCCAATTATTGGGTCTACTTGTGTCCTCACCAAACAATATACTAACAATCACTTCTACTTTTAATGATAATTAGATATTATTTTTTTAATAAAAAATTAATTTTACATGATAAAATAATATTTTTTCTTTTATCTTTTATGTATCAATTTAAAAAAAATAATTTATATTTATCTATCATTTTTAAATTTCTAATATATTTAATTTTTTTCAATTCAAATTTTTAATTAATAGTTAAAAAAATCTATTATTAATATTTAATTTAGTATTTTCAAATATATAACATAATTTTAATTTTTTTAAACTGGTATACCCGACATACCACCTCGTATACATGGTATACCAAAAGGTATACCCGGTACATCGGTGGTATACCTTCAATTCTGGATTTAGGTATACCGGTGGTATACTTGGTATACCACCATACCTCTGGTATACCTGGTATACCGATGGTATATCTTCAATTATGGATTTAGGTATACCGGTGGTATACCTGATATATCGGTGGTATACCAAAATCCAGAATATTATTTTTAATTTTGGATTTTGGTATACCACCGGTATACCTGGTATACCGTTGGTATATCAAAATCCAGAATACAATCTGAATTCTGGATTTTGGTATACCGCTGGTATACTTGGTATACCGGTGGTATACCAAAATGAAGAATAAAATTTAATTTTGATTATCATTCATAAAAAGTAAAAATAATAAATAAAATTTTTTTTTTAATTATTTATTTACCAAATGAACATTTCTTTTATAAAGTTTAAATTTCATTTAAAGTAAATAATAAAAATGAAATTAAATACAAAAAAAATGCCAATATACGCCAGCTTTGATCAAAAAATTCAAAATATATGTTTATCTTGATGACGTTCCCCAAAGCCCTTGCCAATCTCTTTAGAACTGATATCAAACAAATTATCAATGGAGTTGATTCTCCACTTTGTAGCCATGTGTTATTTTGTCTTCTTATCTTCTTTGTACATAATTATAATAATTACCAATAGAGCTACTGCACGTTGCTGCCATATTAAATTAAAATTCACAGCAATTATGTTTATTTTAATCATTTTATTTAGTTGGATAAAAAAAACATATATTTTAAATTGATTTAGGATTAAGAATACGAGTTATCATAATACCATATAAGAAAATATGTATAATCCTAATAATATATGTTTTAGCTTAGATTGATTTTGAATTATTCTGGTCTAATTAATATTCATCAAATTTTTTTTATTTTATTCTAATAAAATATTAATTATATTCAAACACTTGAAACACAACCTACAAATTATACTTTTCAAGGTAGAAGAGAAAGCACTTATCATTCTGAAACTTTATTTTGATTTAATTCAGTCAATATACCGAACAGTTGGCATGCATGAGGAAGACCCATTTTTTTTATCTCTGCAAGCATTAAAATTCACACAAATTCTAAATTGCATTTCCCACATTTTCTTGACATAATTTGAGCAGAGCATCCAAGCATCTGAAAATAAAGAAAATCTCATTTTCAGATAAATTATCAAATACTCCGACTTAATCAAAGTCCCCTATATCCACCCAAAGAACAACATTAAGAAGGGTTTTAAAAATACTTCAATGGCACCAGCAAAAGAAGGCAAAATCAAAGAATAACTCGACCGATTTAACCAGTGTTACTGATACTTCCAAAAGGCCAAAAATTTTGCGTGGAAGTCAGTAGGCGAAGCTTAATAAACAAAAGTCTCAAAGAGAGTAGGAAAATACATCTTGATAAGTAAAAATGTCAAATCTAATTCCTTAGTTCAGTTCCAATAGGATGAAGCTACCTAGTATCTGATATCTCTTTAATATCTCACACTCCTTTTTACATGAATCTCAGTTTGTTTTTCTGACTAAATTGTACCTCGAGTTGGGTTAGCTGTGATGTATCAAGTCATTATTGTATAATAAGGTCCATCAAAAGGCCTCTTCTCCTGTTGATAATCGTGAATCTGAATATGTTAGAATCATTTGGACTATTTGATTCGGTTTTCAGTTGAATCCTCACCATGAACCAGCCTTAAAGTCTACACTGTTGGGAGTCCGCCACCTCGTGCACTCACCATCCTTGAATCCTTGATAGCCATCTTCCTCTCCTTCACCACTGCAACCCGAAACAAAGCTTATCTTAAATTAATTCGAGGATAAACTGCCGTGTATGCGAAGTAATTATTGTGCATTCTATGAAGTTCCGGTTCGAACAAGGAAAATTAGTGACAAATAAAAGCTCATTATAAATTAACTCAATGGCAAATTGTCGTGTATGCAAAGTATAATTATCTGCACAGCTACATATTCTATGAAGTTCCAGTCCAAGCAAGAAAAGAAAAATCTTACCGAAGATTTGGGTGATGTACTTGAAGCCCTTAGTGTAAATGCCTTTGATCTTGGTTGCCATGGAGGAAATAGAAAAAGACCACTGTAACTGTATGCTTTTATGAATAAACCAAAACAGAAGAAAACACCAAAGAAAGTGTAGAGATGGTTGTTTTGCCTGCCAAAAGAAATAAAATTATGCACTTAGAAAATATGTGATAATTACAATTTAAAGAATTTTCACAGCACAAGAAGTCAAGAACGTACAGAAAAAGACATATAACAATGCACTCACCCAATCATTGTGATCCCTCTGGCTGGAGACACTTACTGCGGGCCATTATCAGGCTTTTCTGTGAGACTTTTAGGTATAGTCCATCCAGCCACAACTTCCATACAAATCATCGAACACACCATTCTCTTCAAATTCAAAGTCAATACCGACTCCACAAAAGTAAATGACTTTCTCTCCTCCCTCAACAACCTGCTTTCTCTCGAATCTGTTCTCCATCTCGCTGCTGCTCCTCTTCACCGCGTCAAATTATCGCCGATCCCCTTCCCTCTCATGCTCCACAGCTGTTACTCCTCTAAAGAAAACCTCAACGTCTACTCAGCTCACCCTAGCCACGTCAGAGTCGTTAAAGAGTCCGGTAACCCAATCTGCGATGACATCATGGCCGTCGACTGGGTGGCCGATGCTCTGAATGGTCCTGTGGTCCTGTTTCCGTGTTTAGCAATTGGGATATTTAGTCTTAACATAAAAAACGGTATTTTTAAAAATAAAAATTTAAAATAAGGTATTTTTAAATATATTTAAGTGGTGGCTGCATTTTTAAAAATTAGGGTTAAAAAAGTTGTAATAGGTGTAATTTCCTCTATACTTTATGTTCTCAATTTTTCGTGGACTAAATTGATAAAATTGTGGACAGTCTAAAACTTGCATTCGGGCTTGTGGCCTTGTCAATTTTGGGTCAGTGTGACAATCCAGTTCAAAAGGCTTAATCTGAATATATGATTTCATAATAAAAGGCTTCCGCCGAATTTTCTTGCACAATGATTTCTAAATCAGTCAGGCCCAGCAATCGATTTGAAGCCCACATTGCATACTGCGAAGCCATTGCTACATGGACGGTGTAGATGCTAAGTCCAACCGTCAGCATCCAGCTCAAGGCCTATAATAATAGTACAATATTTATGTTAAATATGAATGCTCGCCAAGTGTCCATTTCTAGTAAAGAATTAAAAATTTATTCCTGCACATAATCGATTTACTATCCATTACAATCTATCATATTTTTATAGGATAATAATACATAAGTCAATTTTATCCGTAATTATTAAAATTTGACAATTATAATGTTATGATAACTATATTATGAATTGAAATGAAAAAATAATTTAACTTTTATTTTCTAATAGAAAATTAATAAAAGCTGAAAATTTGAGAATCCGAAAAAAATAATCTAATTTTTATTTTGATTTATTATTCAATTTATCTATTTATTTTTTTATGTTACAGTTTGTACAATATCAATTCAACTGATACTCGATTTATATAATATTAATTCAACCAAAATAAAAGTTAAATTATTTTTTTCCTATAGTTAGATTCTCGATTTTTAGATTTTTGTAATTTTTATTTTACAAAATAAAAATTTAATTATTTTTTTATTATAAATTATAATATAGTGATTATAACGTTATAATCGTCATATTTTAATGATAACAAATGAAATTAATTCATGGTATTTCCATACTTATTTACACAAAGAAAATATGACATATGGCAAACGAACCACTGCAATACATATTAATAGATGGAGAGGCAGCCGCTACATTTGCTGCTCCTTCGATCAAGTAGTAGTTCTTTTTCAACCCGACAGGTCCAGGAATGTTTAATTAACTTTGTTTGACATTTATGGTAGAGTAAAACCAACCAATTATTTTAGTTGAAAGCAAGTTAAATAACATGGTCCAAATCAATGTCAACGTAGGAAAAAATAAAAGAAAGAAAATATTGTCATTTCCTATGCACAAAAAGTTAAGTAACCATAATTGCTTACGATACGTACTGTTCCCTATGATGATATTTGATTCTTGCGGACTATCGTTACC
Organism: Excoecaria agallocha; assembly: GCA_037975025.1. Classification (NCBI taxonomy): domain Eukaryota; kingdom Viridiplantae; phylum Streptophyta; class Magnoliopsida; order Malpighiales; family Euphorbiaceae; genus Excoecaria; species Excoecaria agallocha. Next base: position 19,389,854 of record CM075816.1, read on the forward strand.
AAGAAACTGTTGTGTGCACTAAACAAGAAATTAAGTCATATCAAAATTTAAAATTCAAAGCAGCCTTAAAACTTGCATAAGTTCTATCAGAAGAACCGTTCTAGACGACAATTTCAATTTAAGTCTGCACGTTAACCTTTATGCCTGGACCATTTGTTTGGAAAGGAAGCCTTAAAGAGAAACAAATATAAGAATTCCAAGCAATAAATTCCAGCTTAATTTCATAAATGCCGGCCATCGATTTTTCAAACACTCTCTTACAGCTATCTCTCTGTTAAGAGACACTATAAATACGTGCATATGATTGTAGAACATCAAATTCAAACCCATCTTTCAAGTATTTTCAAATAATATGGAAAACAAAATGCTTTTTGTATTCCTCCTTGCTTTCAATTTTATTTTTAGCTCATCTCTAGCTATTGATGAGACTTCAGTTGGTTCATCCAAGAACCCCGTACATGAAGAAAAAGAGGAAAACTTAGACACATACATTGTCCTTTTGAGGAAACCAGAAGGTGTAGTGTTTACACAGTCTGAATATTTAGAAACTTGGTATCAGTCATTCCTACCAGTTAACAGCTTTAGCTCAGAGCCATCACGTCTAGTACATTCGTATCGCCACGTGGCGACAGGGTTTGCCGCAAAGCTTACTGCTGAGGATGTAAAGGAAATGCAGAAGAAGGATGGGTTCGTTTCAGCCCGTCCTAGAAGGATGGTTCCCCTGCATACAACACATACACCTAGTTTGCTAGGTTTTTATCAAAATGGAGGATTGTGGAACTCCTCAAATTATGGCAAGGGAGTGATTGTTGGACTAATTGATAGTGGAATTACAGCAGATCATCCATCATTTAGCGATGCAGGAATGCCTTCTCCACCTTCAAAATGGAAAGGGAAATGTGATAATGCAACACTATGCAATAACAAACTTATTGGTGCAAGAAATTTTGCAACTAACAGCAATAACACCGAAGATGAGTTTAGGCATGGAACTCACACAGCAAGCACTGCAGCTGGAAGTCCAGTTCAAGGTGTTAGTTACTTTGGGCAGGCCAATGGCACTGCAATTGGCATGGCACCTCAAGCTCACTTGGCAATGTATAAGGTTTCTGGAAGAATTGGTAAGGCTGGTGACGCAGAAATATTGGCTGCAATGGATGCTGCAATTGAGGATGGTGTTGATGTGCTTTCCCTTTCTCTTGGAATCGGTTCTCATCCATTCTATGATGACGTCATTGCATTAGGTGCATATGCAGCTATTCAAAGAGGAATCTTTGTCAGCTGTTCGGCAGGAAACGCTGGACCTAATAATAGTTCGTTATCAAATGAGGCACCGTGGATTCTAACTGTTGGAGCAAGCACTGTTGACAGAGCTATAAGAGCAACAGTATTGCTAGGAAATAATGCGGAGCTAAATGGTGAATCTTTGTTCCAACCGCATGATTTTCCTTCAACTTTTCTTCCACTTGTTTATGCAGGTGCAAATAATAGCTCTGCTGCAAATTGTGACCCGGGAACATTGAGAAACATTGATGTCAAAGGCAAGATAGTGTTGTGCGATGGAGCAGGTTTTGGAGATATTTCCAAAGGCCAAGAAGTAAAAGATAATGGAGGCGCTGGCATGATTGTCATGAATGATGAGATAGATGGGCCCATCACAACACCAAGGCTTCATGTGCTTCCTGCATCACAAGTGGGCTACAGTGATGGATTAGCGATAAAAGCCTATATAAATTCAACATCGTCTCCAACGGCTACGATCTTATTCAAAGGAACTGTTCTGGGCGCGGCTGTGCCAAATGCTCCTCAGGTAGCTGAATTCTCTTCAAGAGGTCCCAGCGTTGCAAGTCCTGGTATCTTGAAACCAGACATTATAGGCCCTGGTGTGAGAGTTTTAGCTGCTTGGCCAGTTTCAGTTGACAATACCACCAACAAGTTTGCTATGATCTCTGGCACCTCAATGTCTTGCCCTCATCTGAGTGGCATTGCAGCTCTGCTTAAAAATTCCCATCCTGATTGGTCGCCTGCTGCAATTAAATCTGCTATCATGACCACTGCTCATTTGTATAATATTGGAGGCAAGCCTATTTCCGATCAAATGTCTGTCCCAGCTACAGTATTTGACATGGGTGCTGGCTTTGTCAATCCACCAAGAGCAAATGATCCAGGGCTTATTTATGATATCCAACCTGAAGATTATATCCCTTACTTGTGTGGCCTGGGCTATTCTGATCAAGAGGTAGGAGTTATTGTGCAGGGTACGGTGAAGTGTTCCAATGATTCGAGCATACCTGAAGCTCAGCTGAATTACCCTTCATTCTCTATCATATTGGGATCGACATCAAAAACTTACACTAGAACAGTGACAAATGTTGGTCAGGCTAATTCAGCTTACGGACTTGAGATCTTGAAACCGCAAGGTGTAGATGTGCAGGTAACACCTAATAAAATTTCTTTCTCTGGGCTGAATGAGAAAGCTACATACTTGGTAACCTTTACCAAAAATGCGAATGCAAGTGGACAGTTCTCGCAAGGATACTTAAACTGGGTGGCTGATGGATATAGCGTTCGTTCTCCAATTGCTGTGCTATTTGAATGAGGATACGTAGCTTGAGACTTGATAGAATAACATTTGGAGGGGGGGATCCTTTCCAATATCATTGATTTTAGGCATCTTATTATGTCTTTTTAAAGATTAAAAATGTTTCATACTAATAACGTCAATAATATACGTCATAATAAACTTTTTATTTCATATTGTAACGCCTTTCTCTTCAAGTGAACAATTATTTTCTCAATTTTATTTCAATGATTTAACTTTCTTCCGTTTATTTTGTTGATGTCTTGAATTTTAGTGTCCATGAGTATTTAATTTTGGGATCTTGCTTGGTCATGAGTATGGTTGAAAATTTCCCTTTCTTCCTTTAGTGTGCTTTCATCTCGTTATATATGATCCCGAACTTTTAATATCTGGACCTTACTTGATCATGATACTCAATGCTTGATTTTTTTTTTTTTTCATTACTTCGCTTCAATTTTCTTTCCATTATCTTTTTCATGCATGTCTTGAATTTTAATGTCTTATGTCTCGTTTATATTGTTAGCACTTCTTTTTATATTCTCATTTTTCATAAGCCACCCAATTCTGATATCATTGAAAAAAATATCCAATGGCATTCATATTTTAGCTAAATGTTGTCAAGTGCGAGGTTAATTTCACACAAGATTACTATTAACAATAAATTTCTAAAAACAAAATTTCATAAAGATATTTTCACACCTTATAAGTGACATTCACAGCTTGTGAAGACATATGGTGTGGACGCCCATGTTTATCCGACAGATGATATAATTGATAAGTCATATATGTTAAACAATTTGTACTAATGTCTCTAGTTGCATGTTATTATATTTGATAATTACAATCGTTCATATAGTAGCATATAACCAAAGTGTATGTTTATTCTTAGCATGTTCTAATGATGGTGAAGGCAATACATTAAAACTAATTTCTCTATACAAAATTTGCAAATAGATCAACTACTCACAATTTAGCTTTCCGCAATGTTACTTGCCTCTTTGATTTTACCTTAATTTATATTACGCTATGATTTTTGATAGGTTGTATATATATTTAACGAAGGTTGTAATGAATAATAGCCCCATCAAAATGACAAATAATTAAACACATAAAATTAAAGATATATTTATTAGATGACCCATGCATAAACATGGGCATTTTGCTATGTAATATAATTTTATTTAGACAAAAAGACATATGCCATATGGCAAAAGAATTAAAGAACTATTGCAATACATGTTAAAACTATTACCATTCTTGTGCATAAATAGATGGAGAGGCGGCCCGCTACATTTGCTATTAGCTAATTTCTCTTTCGGTGAGCCATTTAGTTCTCTAAAATTAATCTGACTTCCAACTAAACATAAACATTTATTTAAAAAAAATAACATTACTATTCTTTGTGGAATCCAAAAAAATAGCATAACTTTGTGTTTTTCTTTGGTATTTAAGTAATAGTTTATTGCTGAATTGATTTATAATAGGGAAAAAGTCTTGCCTATACCTTCTTTAGGCAAGATACATGGTTCAAGGCAATAATAAAATGATAGATACAATTTAGGAAACACATCTCAATTTGGTTGCTTATATCTTCTCTTTAATCAGCTGAATACACAATCTCAGCAAGGCAGCAAATCAAGGACTGATCTAGAAAAATTGCCTAGTCCAGATCCAGTCCTAGGTTCCCCCCCTTTTTTTTCAACTCGACATTTACAAGAATTTTTTTAACTTCGTTTGACACTTTTTCGTAGAGTCAAACTAAAGAAAACTAGTAATTACCGAATTATTCTAGCAGAAAACAAAAATAACATGATCCAGATCAATGTCAACTCTTTAAAAAAATAGCAGAAAATAAAAAAGGAAAATATAGTCATTTCCTATGAACAAAAAGCCAAGTAAAAGATATCGCTTGGAGCGCTGCTTCTAACATGATTTTGATTCTTAAGGAGTAAAGATAAACAAGAAATTCATCTCAAAATTTAAAATTCAAAGCATAAGTTCAATCGAAACAACCGTTCTGGACGACAATTTCAATTTAATCAAGTCTGAACGTTAACTTTTATGAGTGGGCTGTTTGATAAATGCCGTCCATTGATATGTTTTGAAACATTCTCCTACAGTTATCTGTCTGCTAAGAGATACTACAAATGCGTGCATGAGATTGTAGAACCTCAAAACCAAAAATCATCTTTCTAGTTTTTCAAATAGTATGGAAAGAAAATTGCCAACCGTGTTTTTCGTATTCCTCCTTGCATTTAATTTCATTATCAGCTCCTGTCTCGCTACTACTGAAGAAAAAGAGACAAACATAGAGACATACATTGTCCTTTTAAGGAAACCAGAAGGTCTAGTGTTTTCACAGTCCGAAGATTTAGATAAATGGTACCGGTCATTTTTACCCGTCAACACCTTTGGCTCAGAACCATCACGTTTAGTACATTCGTATCGCCACGTGGCGACAGGGTTTGCTGCAAAACTTACTGCTGAAAATGTAAAGCAGATGCAAAACAAGGATGGGTTCGTTTCAGCCCGTCCTAGAAGGATGGTTCCTCTCCATACAACACATACACCTATTTTACTAGGTTTGCAGCAGAACCTAGGACTGTGGAACTCCTCAAATTATGGCAGGGGAATAATTGTTGGACTAATTGATAGTGGAATAACAGCAGATCATCCATCATTTAGTGGTGACGGAATGCCGCCTCCACCTGCAAAATGGAAAGGGAAATGCGACAATGCAACACTATGCAACACCAAACTTATTGGTGCAAGAAATTTTGCTACTGACAGCAATAATACATCAGATGAGTTTAGGCACGGGACTCACACATCAAGCACTGCAGCTGGAAGTCCAGTTCAAGGTGTTAGTTACTTTGGGCAGGCCAATGGCACTGCAATTGGCATGGCACCTCAAGCTCACTTGGCAATGTATAAGGTTTCTGGCAGATCTAGCGAGGCTGGTGATGCGGAAATTTTGGCTGCAATGGATGCTGCAATTGAGGATGGTGTTGATGTGCTCTCGCTTTCACTTGGAATCGGTTCTCATCCGTTCTATGATGACGTCATTGCACTAGGTGCATATGCAGCTATTCAAAGAGGAATCTTTGTCAGCTGTTCGGCAGGAAACTCTGGGCCTGATAATAGTTCGTTATCAAATGAGGCACCGTGGATTCTAACTGTTGGAGCAAGCACTGTTGATAGAGCTATAAGAGCAACAGTATTGCTGGGAAATAATGCGGAGCTAAATGGTGAATCTATGTTCCAACCGCATGATTTTCCTTCAACGTTTCTTCCACTTGTTTATGCAGGTGCAAATGATAGCGCTGCTGCAAATTGTGACCCGGGAACATTGAGAAACATTGATGTTAAAGGCAAGATAGTGTTGTGCGATGGAGCAGGTTTTGGAGATATTTCCAAAGGCCAAGAAGTAAAAGATAATGGAGGCGCCGGCATGATTGTCATGAATGATGAGATAGATGGGCCCATCACAACACCAAGGCTTAATGTGCTTCCTGCATCACAAGTGGGCTACAGTGATGGATTAGCGATAAAAGCCTATATAAATTCAACATCGTCTCCAACAGCTACGATCTTATTCAAAGGAACTGTTCTAGGCGCGGCTGTGCCAAATGCTCCTCAGGTAGCTGAATTCTCTTCAAGAGGTCCCAGCGTTGCAAGTCCTGGTATCTTGAAACCAGACATTATAGGCCCTGGTGTGAGAGTTTTAGCTGCTTGGCCAGTTTCAGTTGACAATACCACCAACAAGTTTGCTATGATCTCAGGCACCTCAATGTCTTGTCCTCATCTGAGTGGCATTGCAGCTCTGCTTAAAAATTCCCATCCTGATTGGTCACCTGCTGCAATTAAATCTGCTATCATGACCACTGCTCATTTGTATAATATTGGAGGCAAGCCTATTTCTGATCAAATGTCTGTCCCAGCTACAGTATTTGACATGGGTGCAGGCTTTGTCAATCCACCAAGAGCAAATGATCCAGGGCTTATTTATGATATCCAACCTGAAGATTATATCCCTTACTTGTGTGGCCTGGGCTATTCTGATCAAGAGGTAGGACTTATTGTGCAGGGTACGGTGAAGTGTTCCAATGATTCGAGCATGTACAGTTTTATTTATTAGTTAGTTTTAGTCACGTGTTTTGTTATTTTAGTCATTGTAAATAGCTTGGTTGTGTAGTTGTGTAGTTTACACATAAACAGCTAGCTGTTTATGTGTAAATAGCTGTTTTATGTTTAAGCTTTCTTACCCCTGCTATTTAGTATAAAAGGCAGGTTGGTTTTATGATCAAGATACGAAAATAGAATAAGAAGAGCGTTTCCCGCCCTTTCTCTTTCTAATATTTTCTCTCTCAAGTTCTTGAGATTGTTCATGGTATCAGAGCAGGTTTTCTATAGATCTAGCTCGATTTCTGTTTGTTTTCCTTAGATCTGTATTAGATCTATATTCCTTATTGCTTTCCAAAGCACTGTGTTGTTTTTTTGTTTTGTGTTTCTTCACAAAGATCTTACGCAATGGCAGATCGCGATGGTGAAGATGCTCTGGTTTTGCAGAGCTCGGATCATCCTGGAATGGCACTTGTTACTACGCCATTAACAGGTAGAAATTACTTGAGTTGGAGTACTGCAATCCGTACTTCTTTAGAGGCCAAAGATAAGATTTGTTTCATCGATGGCAGTATAAAACCACCTACTGAAACGCATCAATATAGAAAATGGAAAAAGGTTGATTCAATGATAAAGTCGTGGATAATGAACTCGATTTCTAAAGAATTATCTGATGCTTTCATCTACTCACCCAGTGCTAAGAGTTTGTGGGATGTTCTGGAGAAACGATTTGGTGTGAGTCATACTCCACAGCTTTATCAGATCCAAAGAGAGATGAGTTCAACAGAACAGGGAACCGATTCTATTACTGTGTATTATAATAAACTACATAAATGCTGGGATGAAATGGATAGAATGATACCTATGCCAGTTTGTAATTGTACTGGTTGTTCGTGTGGGCAGAGTAAGAAACTTGTTGAAAGAGAAGCAGCTTTGAAGTTACTGCAGTTTCTCATGGGACTTAATCACACTTATGAAAGTACTAGAACACAGATCCTTAATCTGGAACCACCACCAGATGTGGATAAAGCCTATAATATGGTTTTGAGAATAGAGCGACAGAAGGAAGTGAGTCTTAATTTTGCTGGAGATAACGCTGATGCTGCTGCTATGTTAGTAAGAACTTTTAATCACAAAAATAAGAAGAAAGAAAACAAGAAAGTAGACAAGTTTTGTGATCACTGTCATTGTAGTGGTCATACGAAGGATACATGTTTTAAGCTTCATGGCTATCCTGAGTGGTACAAAGAGTTGAAGGAGAAGAAATTAAATGAAAAAAGAGTAATGGCCAATATAGCCATTAATCCAGATGCACCAGAGACTCCTTTTGAAGTGAATCTAGAGAGTGGAGGAAACAATGAAGACATCAGTGCTTTGGTTTCTCTCTTGGTGAAACAGGAGATCACTAAATTGGTGAAAGGAAAAATGCATATAAAGGAGCACGTGAATTTTGTGAACACAGATTTGTCAAAATTCATTAATGATTCTAGTGAATATGCAGGTATCACTGCTTTACATACCTTGCATAGTTTTGACAAAGATACATGGATACTTGATACTGGAGCCTCTGCTCACATGTGCTTTAATAAACATTCACTTAGTAATCTTCAAAAACTTCATTCCTTGATTCCTGTTCACTTACCTGATGCTAGTATTAACAATGTCAAATTTTCTGGTGAAATTTCTCTACATCCTAAATTGATTCTTAGGGATGTCCTGTTCCTTCCTTCTTTCAAATTCAATCTGTTGTCTGTCAATCAACTCTCTAAAAGTGCTAATGTTTTCTTTATTTTTTATCCTTCTCATTGCCTGATACAGGACCTGAAGACTGACGAGGTTCTGGCTGTTGGTCATCTTATAGGCACTTTGTACATACTTAATTTCGCATCGTTTGATCCCTTTGTAATAAAGAATTATACTACAGCATTTCAGTATAATTCCTTTGTACATACCAGTTGTAGTTCGTCAGATGTTAATCAGATAACTCAGTCTTCTAGTCTTGTTATCAATTTTACTTCTGGCAAGGATTGTTCAGTTTCAGCTGGTGTATGGCACAATAGACTTGGACATGCTCCTTCATCTGTTTTGAGTCATATCACTTGTATTGATGATGTTTCTTTTAATAAACCATGTGACATTTGTCATTTTGCAAAACAACAAAGACTTCCTTTTCCTATTAGTCATTCACGATCAGCACATGTTTTAGATCTTTTGCATATAGATCTATGGGGTCCGTATAAACAATCCAGTCTTCACAATGCTCACTATGTGTTAACTATTGTGGATGATCATAGTAGAGCCACTTGGACCTATTTGTTACAGCATAAAACACAAGTTTGTGATTCTTTTATGAAGTTTTTATGTATGGTAGAAAATCAATTTGCTGGTAGCGTGAAGGTGGTTAGATCAGATAATGGGACTGAGTTTGTGAATCAGTCTATGCAGTCTTTGTTTTCAAAGAAGGGTATAGTTCATCACAGATCGTGTAGTTATTCTCCACAACAGAATGGAGTAGTTGAGAGGAAGCATAAGCATTTATTGCAAGTGGCCAGGGCTCTTATGTTCCAGGCTAATTTACCTGCAAAGTTTTGGGGAGATGCTATTTTAACTGCTACTCATATTATCAATAGACTTCCTACTTCTTTATTACAGTGGAAGTCTCCTTATGAAGTTCTCCATGGTCGACTACCAGATTATTCAAGAATGAAGTCTTTTGGTTGCTTGTGTTTTGTTGCTAATATTTTTCCTCATAAGGATAAATTTGATCCTCGAGCTTTTAAGTGTATTTTTATTGGCTATGCATCTGGTCAGAAAGCTTTTAAGGTGTATAATGTGGTCACTCATGCTGTCTCTTATTCCAGAGATGTGCAGTTTTATGAACATGTTTTTCCGTTTCAGAAGAAGCAAACTGCTGATATTTCAGATTGTCCGCCAATGCCTTGTGTTCATATCAATGCAGATTTGTTTGATGTTGTATCTTCTTCCTGTGATTCTCCCTTAGAGGGCTTGGGTCTTAACCAAACTGCTGCTGATTCTCATGTGGATAGCTCGGCACTTGATCATTCTATTGATGTTTCTCCTATCACATCACCTTCGGTAGTTGATTCTTCTCCTACAGATGTGAGAGTTAGTAATCGAACAAGGAGGATACCTGTTTGGATGCAGGATTTTGTGTGTTCAAGTGTTACCTCTGGTTTTTCTCCTCCCACAGCTTATTCATCAACATATATGGCTTTTATGCTTAATGTTGGTAATGTACCTGAACCGACTTCTTACAAGCAGGCTGTTGGATATGTTGAATGGGTTGATGCCATGAATAAGGAGTTACAAGCTTTAGAGGAGAATGGAACATGGGAAATTACTTCTTTGCCACCAAATAAAAAGGCCATTGGGTCTAAATGGGTGTTTAAGGTGAAATTTAATCCGGATGGCACTGTCGAAAGGTATAAAGCTCGATTAGTCGCCAAGGGTTACAATCAAGTAGTCGGGGTTGATTACTTTGATAGTTTTTCACCTGTAGCAAAATTGGTGACTGTAAGACTTTTCTTTGCTCTTGCTACTATTCGTGGGTGGTGTATTCATCAACTAGATATTAATAACGCTTTTTTGCATGGGTATTTGAAGGAAGAGGTGTATTTGTTACCACCAGAGGGATATACTAAAGTTCACAAAGGACAAGTTTGTAGGCTGAAGAAGTCTTTATATGGGTTGAAGCAAGCTTCAAGGGAGTGGAATTCTGAATTTACTGTTCAACTTATACAGTATGGGTTTCGTCAATCTCCTCATGATCATTGTCTTTTTATTAAAGCTTCTTCATCATCTTTTCTAGCCTTGCTCGTGTATGTTGATGATGTTTTGATTGCTGGGGATTCTGAATCTGATGTAATTGTTGTTAAGCAGTACTTGCATTCGATTTTCACTATCAAGGATCTGGGATATGCAAAGTATTTTTTAGGCATTGAAATTGCCAGATCTGCTGAAGGTACTTTTCTTTCTCAACGAAAATATCTTTGTAATATTTTACAGGATGCTGGTCTCTCTGGTGCAAATCCTGCTCGTACTCCTTTGCCTAAGAATCACAAGTTTCAGGAAGAGTCTCCTTTGCTTCCTGATCCGGATGTGTTTCGACGGTTGATTGGGCGCCTTCTTTATTTGAATATGACTAGACCTGACATCACATTTAGTGTACACCAGCTTAGTCAATTTGTTGCTGCTCCAAAGCAATGTCATTGGGATGCAGCTATGCATGTGCTTCGGTATCTTAATGGTACTTTGGGTCATGGTATTTTTTATAGCAGCAACAGCACGTTAGATTTAACTGCTTATTGTGATAGTGATTGGGCTTCGTGTTCTATTACCCGACGATCGATTACTGGATATTGCATTTTTCTTGGTTCATCTTTGATTTCTTGGAAGAGTAAAAAACAAACTACTGTGTCTCGTTCTAGTTGTGAAGCTGAATATCGGAGTATGGGCACTACGGTTTGTGAGCTTCAATGGGTGGTCTATCTACTTCAAGATTTTCAGGTGAACGTTGTCACACCCATTCCTTTTTGGTGTGATAATCAATCAGCTCTTCACATCTCTGCTAATCCTGTTTTCCATGAAAGGACTAAGCATTTGGAAATTGATTGTCACATAGTTCGCAACAAGTATAAGGAGGGTTTTATTCATCCGCAGTATATTTCGACTCACCTTCAACTTGCTGATGTTTTCACCAAGTCTTTAGCTTCTCCACAGTTTTTTACTATTCTTCGCAAGTTGGGTTTGTTGCCAGCACCATCTCCAACTTAAGGAGGGGATGTACAGTTTTATTTATTAGTTAGTTTTAGTCACGTGTTTTGTTATTTTAGTCATTGTAAATAGCTTGGTTGTGTAGTTGTGTAGTTTACACATAAACAGCTAGCTGTTTATGTGTAAATAGCTGTTTTATGTTTAAGCTTTCTTACCCCTGCTATTTAGTATAAAAGGCAGGTTGGTTTTATGATCAAGATACAAAAATAGAATAAGAAGAGCGTTTCCCGCCCTTTCTCTTTCTAATATTTTCTCTCTCAAGTTCTTGAGATTGTTCAGAGCATACCTGAAGCTCAGCTGAATTACCCTTCATTCTCTATCATATTGGGATCGACATCAAAAACTTACACTAGAACAGTGTCAAATGTTGGTCAGGCTAATTCAGCTTACGGACTTGAGATCTTGAAACCGCAAGGTGTAGATGTGCAGGTAACACCTAATAAAATTTCTTTCTCTGGGCTGAATGAGAAAGCTACATACTCGGTAACCTTTACCAAAAATGCGAATGCAAGGGGACAGTTCTCGCAAGGATACTTAAACTGGGTGGCTAATGGATATAGCGTTCGTTCTGCAATTGCTGTGCTATTTGAATGAGGATACGTAGCTTGAGGCTTGATAGAATAACATTTGGAGGGGGGGATCCTTTCCAATATCATTGATTTTAGGCATCTTATTATGTCTTTTTAAAGATTAAAAATGTTTCATGCTAATAACGTCAATAATATATGTCAGAATAAAACTTTTTTTTTCCTACAATTTTAACGATATGTCTCGATTGCCCGGGTTTGCGACAATAGTTTTTCTACAGTTACCGTCTTTTTCTTTTTTAATGAGCTCTAATTACTCTTATTGCGACGGCTTTCTCTTCAAGTGAAAAATCATTCTCTCAATTTTATTTCAATGATTTAACTTTCTTCCATTTATATTTTGATGTCATGAATTTTATTTTTCTTTGCTTCTTTTTTCTCCAAAATAGCTATTTATCTCCATTTTAAACTCTGAATGCTCTCCAGAATAAATACACCTAAATGAGAAATTAATCGGCTCACCTTAACTAAATAAAAGTTTAAAAAAAAACTACAATAATTGGCATTTTTAAGGAAAGAAAAATTTCATGCAGTTCAAACAAGCAACCACTTGTTACGCTCTCTACATTTGTGTCTGAGTTTGTGGCGGCATCTTATTGCTCTTGTCATGTGATTTGGCAAAGGCCACCATTAAAGGAACTTCACTTGATTCAAGAACCAACAGATATTTATATTGACAATAAGTCTGCCCAAGCACTTGCCAAGAATCCGGTGTATCATGATCGAAACAAGTATTTAAAAGGTAGATAATATTGTTTAACTTGACTTAAAAAGTAGAGTTTTACACTATTAGAAATTATATTGAACTTTTTAGATGTTATCTTTTTTGATAAAGAATTGGATTATCCAATTTCAAATTGTTTTTTTTTTTGAATTGAAAGAAAAAAAAATCCTTCGGTATTGTTCTATTTCTTAGAACAATACAATAACGAAGCTTTTTTCCAATACAATCACTAGATTTGATTTCGAAAATTTTTGACTTTAGAGAAAAAACTAAAAAGTTTTTCAAATTTAATTGCTGCGTACACCATGTATACAGGATTATCTAAAAAAATCTTACTATAGTACATATTATTGAGATAATCAATATTAAAATTTCAGGTTAATGCCATTTTTTGCTGCTTAATATTTTGAATTGGTTAGAAAATGATACTAAATTTTATTTTGGGCTTAATACATAAGCCACTTGTACTTGTACACTTTTGTCATCCCACCCTCAAACTTATAAGTTTACTATTTTGACACCTGTAGTTGTCTTTTGTTAATTAAACAAACACCTTATTTGTTTATTGGTAGCGCGTGCATTACAAACGAGTGACATGGTTGACATGTCATTTTTAACCAATTAATTTGCGACACGTGGTATATATATTTAGTTGGTGAAATTTACGGATTAACCTCACTCCCTCTTTCTCTTCCCTCGTTTCTTTGTCTCTCTTCGGCAATCTCTCTCCCTCTCTCTCTTGCTCTTAAATCCAAGAGGTCTTTCTCCATTTTTCGGCCAACTGCAGCGTGAGGTGGCAACATGAACAGCATCAAAAGACTGTTGAAAGGGAGGTGATTCTTTCGATATCCTTCTTTCCTCCTCATTCGCTAGTAAATGGGAGATCGAAATTAAATTGGTCAACAACAGTGGAGGGGTTGTGTTCCTTGGCCGATAGTGATGGAGGAGCTTTGTTCCTTGGCCAACGGCAACAGTGGAGCTCTCTAAATAGTGAAAGCTTAAGGCATTCTCTTTCCTTCTAGTTTTTTGACTCTAAAAGTTTTTGTACATTTAATTTGGTTAAATTATATTTTCTCACCAACAAATTCATATTGCTCCATATCACCTTTTTCTGTGCATTTATCTTCTCTCACGCCAATGAACTTCTATTCTATTTGTTTCAGAATAAAACCCCATGCCAATTATAGGGTTTTCTAATTTTACATTCAACTATTCAATTTTTTTTATAAAATTTGATGGCTGAACTGGATGATTTTGGGGTCGATATCAGGTTAGGGTTCTTTAATTTTTTTGTATTTGATTATATTCTTATTTACCTAAAGTTTAATTCTTTCAAATGGGTTTTGTTTCTCATCTCTAGAAATTCAATCCAATCAATTCCTTTGAATGTTTTGTTACAGGGAAAAAAACATAATTCTGTTTCTTTAGATAGCATAATTTGGGAATGGGAATGGTTTGAATATAAATCTTTAGAGATAATCATTGTATTAGCTCTTTTGAGGAATGAAAAGGATTTTGTTTCATAGTAATTCAAATTCTCAAAACTGGATTTTCACTTATTTGTTAGTAGAGAATTCTGAATTCTCTGCTAATTCCATATTCACATTCCCTCACCCCTGTCCTCTAGAGACTGATTGAATTTCACTAAAGCTCAAGCTTCTTCACGCGATGTTTCAGCAGAAAATTGATTGAGATTTGCATGAAAAAAGAAAATTTTTGAGAATGGAGAAAAGAAAGAAAATGGAGAGAACCAGATCCGGATGGAGTTTTACATAGGTTAATATGTGAAAAACCAGGCCTCACGCTCTTACATCGCGTGTAATACATCCATAATTGCCACATCATCGCATTTTATGCCACATCAGGCGTTAGTCAGACAAAAGCATTTATTGTGTTCATAATAGATAATTATAGGTGTTAAAATGGAAAACTTATAAGTTTGAGGGGAGATGATAAAAGCATACAAGTGGCTACTTATGTATTAAGCTTTTTATTTTGGGTTTTTTGCCATTAAAATTTCAAAAAAAAAAAATTTTACCATTATACAATATAACACTTTTTTTTTTATTTATGTGTGTGTCTATATATATATATATATATATATATATATATATATATATATATATATATATATATATATATATATATATATATATTTTTACTAAATATTAATATTATTATAGTTGAAAATGAGTCTGAAGATAGTATGGGTAAAGATATTAAATTTTCAAGATTAAATTAAAGTATAGATTTATTATTAATTGAAGATAAAAAATAGATTAACATATTATTTTTATTTTATTAGACAAATTTTAACTATTTGTATAGTCAATATTTATACAGATTTCTAACTACCAAAAAAATTGATTTTACCGACGGAATTTACCAACAGATACATAAATCGTCGCTAAAAACAAGGTATTACCGACAGATTAGCTACGGAAAACCACATGCGTCGGTAAAAACGAACAATATGTAGAATGGCGACATTTGGAGCGACGGATATGAAAACGGTCGGTACAATTGGCGGGAAACGTTAGCAAAATTTTTTAGCGACGGATTTAGCGACCGGAACATGCGTCGGTAAAAATGTCAAACATTTAAACTATGTACCGACGGAATTTTCGTCGGTAATATAACATGCTCTTTTATTTTAAGCGTTTTAGAAACAGAGTAGCGACGGTAATTATTTCCGTCGGTAAATAAAAGCAGCAAAGTCTTTTGCGACGTTTTCCGTCGGTAATCCGTCGCTATTTGTTTTATTCATACAAAATAAATGTTTGAAATTTAATTTTTTATTTTGTAATAAAATATAATTTTTGTGCAAATAAACCCTAGGCTAGATATTTTTTCATTTTAATTATGTATAACTGTATATGTAAATAATTAATATATTTTAATCATACGGATACATTTTAATTATATATACAAATTTTTTTTATGAAAATTTGAATAAAATTTTGTTATATTTTGATATTATATACAAATCTGATCCATACGAATAATATTTTTTAATTATTTAAATTCGACTCGATTGGTATATAAAGTAATTCATATTACCCTAAAATTTTTAAATAAGATTAAGGATTAATCCATAATAATTTATAGTATAAAATTAAATTAAATTTTATCGTTAACTTAAAATTTTTTATTATTATCATAGATAACGATATTTTATTAAGCATTGTTAAATAAATTTTATTCTAAAATTTTTATCTTTTAATAAATATTTTATTATTATTATATTTTTATTTATTAAATTTTTTGCAAAATTTTAAATAGTTAGAAGATTATTAATTTATATAGAATAAAATACTCCTACTTTTACAATTTGAAAGAGGCAATATAACAAACACTTGGTGGGCAAAATAAAATCTGGAGATTTTACTTAGTCAACAACCTACTTTCAATTTAGAATCGCCTCCTCAACACTCCCCCTTGATTCAAAATTGCACACACAAAGCATTGCCGTGAAATAGACATACTTCTGACAAGGAAGTGCTTTTGTAAATATGTCAGCCACTTGATCATCTGTGTTGCAGTACCATAGCAAAATTTCCTCATTTGCTATCAACTCGCGAATAAAATGGAAGAGAATATCAATGTACTTTATTCTACTGTGAAATGCAAGATTTTTAGCCATTACAATTGTATACTGACTGTCGCAAAAAATTTCAGTTGCATTCTATTGCTTTCGGTGAAGGTCAGTAAGAATTCTTCTAAGCCAAACACACAGAAAGGCTGAGGAAGTAGCTGCTACATATTCTATCTCTAAAGATGATAAAGCTGTTGTAGCTTGCTTCTTCGAACTCCATGTTATTGCTCCTGATCCCAAGCTAAAAACATTTTCAAATACGCTTTTTTTTTTATCATCTAAAGACCTTGCCCAATCACTAACTATCTGTGAACACTATAAGAAAAATACATTTTAACGAAAGAAAATCCGATCATTAAAAGTCTAAATCCGGTCATTGAAGAATTATAACGATCGAAAAAACCGGTTAGTAAAAGCCCGGTGGGTAAAGATATAGATGACTGAATTTTGTATCCAGTCGTTGATATTGAGTTTTAGTGACTGGATTTTTCACTCACAAATTGTGTTCAGTTTCAACGAAGGGAATTCTGGTCATTGAAAATACCTTTTGGAGATCGAATCTTCCCTTCGTTGATTGTGTTCACTTTTAACCAGGGGATTTCTAGTTGTCAAAAATACCTTTTAGCGACCGAATTTTCCTTTCGCTGATTGTGTTCACTTTCAACCAAAGGATTTTCAATCGTTAAAGATTCCTTTTAGCGACCAAATTTTGCTTCGCTAATTGTATTTAATTTCAATTAGGGAACTTCCGATTGTTAAAGATTTCTTTTTGCAACCGAATTTTCATTCTTTTGAAAGTAAATTTGGTCATTAATATTAAATTTTCAAAATAAATAAAATATTTTATTTAAATATTACCTATACACATAATTCACACACATATATATCCAAATTATAATGAATAGTCTTTTCATAGATTGCAAAATATCAGTTACAAAATAAACTGATGTTTCAAAATTGTTTGACATTCTATTTGTCATGTACAAGCTTGTTTAAAAAAAAATAGCTCTTATCTATACCATTTTCTATTCACCTAAAATCTTAAGAAGAATGCATAATGAACCTCATATCTTCATTTTCTATTGTTTTGAAAACCTATAGAATTCAAAACATAAATTTATAATTAACATTCATGCACATTTAATATAGACTGAAGCAATTTTATTAACTAGTTCAGTTTTTTTTTTTTAATTACTAGCTATTCACTTAAGTTAACCGGTTGTCCATTATAAACTTCCTTGATTTCACAAACAGAAAAATCAGTTAAATCACAATATATTCTATGAACAAAAAACAGAAGAACCAACGTGCAAAAGAGAACCAAGTTTGTGCAGGAGTCAGGACACCAAGAAATTAAGGAACAACTATACTATGCTCAGTCAAGTAAATGAAATTGTAAAAAAGAATACTACAATGAATATTAGAATTTCATATAGAAGCTCAGAAGCCAAGCGTAACAAGTACATCTCATTGAAGAACCTGTCAAATGAGGTTCATTTTACATGTTGGCTTTTCATCACTTGCTTTAATAAGATGTTGCAGATCAACCATGCACAAAATTTCTCTTCTATAGATCAAAACTAATTGGTTAATCTAAGTAGAAACAACGTAGTATTTCAAATCAATAGATACAAAAGAAAGCTTGAATGACCTGATTGGTAACAGCCTCAGCCATGTGGCGAAACTCCTCCCTCATTACCGACTTGTGCAACAAACTGGCAGGTTTGTTATGCTTTTTAGTCTTCGAGGTTGCAAGCACCACGAAGAGATCCTTGCATCCTGGCTGAATGCTAACAGTCTTCTTGTTGGCCAATCCTGTTAGAAGAATACCATAACCAATTCTAATTCCCAGAAAAAGAAAAAAAAAAAAGAGAAGAAAAATAAAATTTATGTACCAGAGTGTTTGAAGGAGTTGAGGTTGTATAGATTGTTGGTTTCTAAGAGTTATTCTTCTTCACAATCTCCCAAATTAGCCGCCCAGGAACTGTCGCCATTTCTAAGTCACCTATGCAGCAAAGAGAACATTATTAACAGAGAAAATGACAATGAATGGAGTCGAGAGAGACCGTCCTTTGCGGACTTACTGCTGATGGAGGAAAAAGTGAGAAGGGCAAACTAACATTCATGCAAAATCAAGATCATAATGCTTAACAGCAACCGCAACAATATATAACTGAAACAAAATTAAAATATTTGCCTTATATGTAATAAAAGGGAAATTTATTTGTTGGAGATATTCTGTCACACACTGCCTGCAAAGTAAAGGAAGTAAGAATTGTACTGTGTTTTTTTTTTTTTGCCCTTGATGTCAATAATAGCTACTACAAGTATCCACAGGAAGGGTCTCTGGTGAATTAGTCCAGGAGAAAAATCATTGATAATAAGCATGATCAATTAAATGAGAGAGACAACAAATCAAGCAGAACAGAAGCAAATGAAGACAAATTAATGAAATTTTTTCAAAAAAAAGGGAAAGAAAATTTAGATAAATTACCTTTTTATCTCTTCGCAGACCTAAAGTAAACCAGGGATAGAACTCACTCCAAAACATCTCTTCAAGAACCAGAGCCATAACCAATGGCACTTAACTAACTTGTCTAAAGGCTGCTAGCAGACGTAACTTAGCAGCACTAACCAGATTCCACTCTGTTAACTTGTGTTACAGTTAGTCAAGCTTAACTATTAATTCAATTTCATTAGCCATCACAATAAACATAACTTCTTAAAACAAACTCATTATTTTAATTTACTTGTGTAACCTTAGCCCTTGACTTTCTAATTCGCATCCCATGATAAACAATAATCATCAATCATCTTCCTCTTCACTCTTAGGCACATGCTAGGCTCATTCGAAACTGTTTTGGCATATGCAAAGAAATAAGTCAGTCAGGTTCAATTCGAAACTATTTTACTTTGACTGAAAAATCATAAATTATCCTAACAGAAAAACACTTAAACTAAGAAAATTTTTTATAATTTTTCGATCAAAAATAAAATATTTCAAGTTGATGAAATTAATCGATGTACTTTCCTGTAAGGAAATCGAGGATACCAATCTCATCATTTAAAGATAATGGAGCAGTGTTAGAATTGGATTTGATGGTTTGTGTTGCCATTGAATTGAACGCAAAGTGGCATAAATTATTTACTCCAAAAGATAAATATATAGCAAAATTTGGTAGTGTCTTTAAAGATTATTTTATTTTCAATGTGAAAATTATACCTGTCATGATGAACAATAATGTTTATTTTTCTGCAATAGAATATTGACATGCCAAAAACCAAAAGAAACATTATTTTTCCAATGATAGGATGGTTATCTGTATATCTTGGTTCAAAAATATATTAGAATCTAATTTATCCAAATTATTCTTCCATTTTCATGACATAAATTAAAAAGTCCTTTATTAATTGTACATGCTGGGTTAGCTTAACGACATTTGATGGAAGAACATTATACATAAAAGAAAGCCAGATCAAATTGATAGCAATAATGAGGAAAGGTATATTGAAAAGGAGAGAAAAAGATGCAACACATTGTACAAATGAAAAATTCAGCAAGCACATTTATACCATTCAGTCCAAGGATCAAATTCAGACGGTTTTCAGATTTAATGAGTGAATCCACCAACCCTTTGCAGTTCACCCAAATTTTAAGTCCTTGTCTCTCAAACCCTAGCTCAACACGTAACTGTTAATAGGCAGATATCTTTGTTTACAAGTTTTTTTTTTTTTGATAAGCAGAGATTTTATTAATTAGAAATAGGAGGTAGCTGAAGGATGGCCAGCACCACGAACAACTGAAAGCAGAACCCAAGGCGCCAGGCACCCTAAAAACTACAAACAGAAAGCCAAAAAACCAAGCCAACCAGGAAAAAAACCAAAAGAGAACCTGAAAAAGGACCAGGGAACTCCAACAACTGACAGACAAAATAAAACGATTTCCTCCAAAACTAAAAGGAAAACTTAAAAACCTGCCAAACTCAACCCAAAAGAACCAGGCCAAAGCCAACTAATTACTAGACCCAAAAAGAAGAGAAGCAAACAGCTCCAACAACTGAAGCAAAAAACAGCACACAGACACAGCTCCAAAGGCTAAAACAAAAAAAAAACTGAAACAGAACAGTAGCAGAAAAAAGCGTCCACTGCAGCCACAGATTATCAATAAGTGAAAGCCCCTGCTGAACCCAAGATATCCATCCAAACCACCACTGCTAACAAAAACAACCATAACTGCACTCTTGATAACCTTACTACCCAAACAGCTGAAACTGGAAGAAGAACCACGCAACCCCACCAACGAAACTGCACAGAAAAATCTCGGAGCAGAAAAAGAACCACAAGAAAACTCAATCTAAGCGGCAGTAAAACAGGGCAATAAAAAACCCAGAAATAAGATAACATGGAGAAGCTTTAGTTGACTGAATTAGAGTTTTTCATACGCTCCCATATTTCTCTTTCTCTAACCTCTAAATCAGTTAGTAAATCCAAGAAAGAATCTCCATTATTCATCTGATTGATACCTAATTGATCGGCTAATTCAAGAATTTTCAAAGCTTCACTTCTAGGAGAGATAGAAATAAACTCTTCCTCTTTTGTAAGGCGGGAGTTCACGTTGAAGATGCATCCGTCTGAGATAGACTCCCCAGCAATTTTACCAGAGCAACTATTGTTGTCCGAGATCGATTCAACCGTAGCAACCTTCGACTTTCCTTTTCTACCTTTCTTTTTTCTTAGATTTGGGAATTGAATAGAAGACTTCTTAGAGTCCAGAGCATAGAACGATCTTGTTTTTTTTGCTTTCCTTTTGACAACCTTATCTTCGTTCAGGGCCTTCCCATTAGAGCCTACTTGAATTACCAACTCATTAAGACTGGGCCTACAACTCAACCCACTTTCATGAAGCATATCACAATAAGGGATAATATCCAGCCCATTAGGAGTAAAAGATTCAACTTCTGCAGATGAAAGCTCCAGAGTGTTTATGGTCCCCAGGCCATTGTCCTCATATAGATTTACAACCTCCTGTGTCTTGCACGAGGAGGCCACTCCTTGCTGTCCGCCATCATTAGGTTCCCCATCGAGAGACTGTTCTAGTGAGGGTTGTGCTGGCAAGCAATTACTTGGTGACTGTGTCGATTTTGAAATCGACTTTCCTCTGCCCGATGTTGAAGAAGACTGTTCGGAAAGAACCGTAGCGCCACCTTCCACCACCTCAGGCTGCCGGAGTTTAGAGCCAATCCCCTTTTTATTAGTTGCCCCGATATGATCCCTAGCAAATAAATCTGGACAGAAATTTGAAGGTTCTTCAAGGATTCTAAAGGGATAGATAATACCATCAATCCTGACTTTGAGAATTTCATTGATAGAAGAGGCTGATGACGTGGCTATCATGAACCTAGCAACATCAAGGCAATTCTTCTTGCTAGTATTATTGTCCAAAGTAATGAAGTCTCCATATAAAGCAGCAACAGAGGAGAAGAAAGATGGATTCCAGGCATGCAAAGGGAATCCTTCACATCTAACCCAAGAGAATCTCTTCTTACAAATAACTTGAGGTTCCCACGGTTTTACCAGTTCAAACCACTCACTCAACCAGTCAAGACCAGATTCCATCATTTGATCTTTATCAAGAACAGAGGGGAAAGTGAGAAGGATCAAGTTACCTCCCATAGGTCTGCATTCACATGAAAGGAAGCCTTGAGATACCATGGCCTCTTGGATATTGATAACGTTGTGAGCGTTATGCAACCATCCCACTAAGCTTCTCTTCAACCACCCTCTATCTTCATCATCAACCTCATATTGGAGATTAACATCACCAGCATCTGAATTCTTGTATGTATCTTTTCGTGTTCCATCAGAGCTGGAAAGTCCCATCTCTGTAACCTTGGCATAAGATCTTTCATCCCTATGACTGAAGTGCTTCACCATTGATGCCTTAACTCCATTCTCAACTTTATTCTTAACATACGGGTCGGCGTAGCGAGCTAGATTAACTTGTATCATATGATTTCCAATCCACGAGCCATCCAGTTTTTTGATGATAAGATTTATATTCCTTGTAGTAATCAGGTTAACAAAACCAAACTTGGTACCATTAACACTAAGTTTTTTAGGAATAAAAACTCGATCGACCTCCCCAAACCAGGAGAAAATCCTTCTGATCCCTATAGCTGGCCAGCCAATAGGAAGGTTATTAACAAACAGATTGTAAGTTGAGGATTCATGCTGCCGGGGATAAGATCCAGCATCAACTTTTGGCGGTAGCTGCTGGACTTGAGGGCTGACATTAACTTTTGGTTGCTCCATGGCAACATTCACTCATTGCTGCTTAAATCCAGTCTCCCATTTTGGATTGTGTTAGTCACTTGATCACCGGATTCCTGAAAGCATTCTTCAATGGCAGCGTATCTTTGTTTACAAGTTACATGCATAACAACATCTCCAGCACATATAGTAACTTAAAATGCTTATTTCCAATGAAAAATCTACTCATTTCAAAGAATTGAAATAAATTCTATAGCAGACATGCAGTGATAAATGGTATTTTATTTTATTTTTTTTTTTTTAAAAAAAAAAGACAATTAACAAGTGACACTGAAAATCAAACAAAATTGATTCAGAATATAAAGGTTTTTCAACAAAGAGGATGTATAAGAATAAAATTAAAATATACCAGAAACTAACAGCGCTCAAATAAATTCTGACCTCCATGGCCATCATAAACAGCAAAGAAAGATGTGTAACTGTCCAAATCTGGATAGGCTGCATGCTGTTGAACAACTTATATAAATTCAGTAGGTAAAATAACAGAATTTGTGGAAAATCATAGAACTACAGATTCTGTAATGTGAACTACAACATCTCAGTACCATGTTGTACACACTAATATAAAATGAATTATATCAGTTTCAAATTTGGTTCTACCATCAGTTGGTCCAAAAATAATACAAGAAATGGATTTTATTTGTTCCCACAGAAACCTATAAGTAAGCAACACATACTACAGATCTGTCCAGAAAAGCACAAACCGGATATAACAGCATAGGTTTTCCCAAAAAATCAACTAGTCACTGGCTCTTTAATGAACAAGATGCTTTTTACCCGAATAAAATTAAAATCAACTAAGAGGATTAAGGCCTCATATTTGACTTTATCTTCCAACTTACAAACAAAGTCTGGCTCCTACCAGAAGAGGTCATGGCGGTTACACGCGAATACATTTGTTAAAAAATTACTAGAAAACATGCCACCACTGCAATGAGGCAAAAATAAAGAAAGGATGAGCTCAAGTGGCAACACTATCATAGAGGCTGTTATAACCCATTTTATTTTTAAATAAATTTTTCCTTTCTAAATCTAATAAATCTTTTAGTTATTAATAAATATTAAAATAAATAAATAAATAAAACCAAATTACCCACTTCCCTAACTTGTAGTTCCCTATCCGGCTAAAACTACTCATCCCCCCTCTCTCTCTCTCTCTCTCTCTCTCTCTCTATATATATATATATATATATATATATATATTAAAAGAAAAAAAAAATCTTTTGAATTCCATTAATAACTTCGTCGTCTTCTACTCTGTTCCTTTTTGGATTTCTGCTATTGCAAATCTTTATTATAAGGTAAGTAAATGTAAACCATCTAAGTGATCTATTTATTTTATTATTATTATTATTTTCTTTTCTGTTGTTTTGCTTCCTTCGGCCAATTTTGATATTTTGCAACAAAAGAATTTCATTCTTTTCTTCTATGGATTGTACACTTTGAAAACCTAGGTAATCGAATGGTGTAATTTGCATAATTCCTCTTGATCAAATAAAGCATGGCTTTTACTATTTTTGATTTTTTTAGCTAATCAATTTTAATATTTCTTCACTCTACCAATTTGAGATTTATATACATATATATTAATTAAATATTTTAACAATGATTAAATTTATGTAAATTGTTAATTCCTTTCTTGACTGTTATTTCGGATTTGCCTTGTTATATATATTCACTAACCTATATATATTACTAGTACAATTCTTATTATATATATATATATATATATATATATATATATATATATATATATATATTGTTCAGTTGTAAAATTTATTTTCTCTTCTACGTTTGGCCATAGTCTAGGATAGTATTGTTGTTGTTGTTGTTATTACTATTATTAAATTTGATGGAACAATATATACCTAACAACTTGGTTGTTTTATTATTGGTTTGAACCTAAAGTTACATTCTTTATAACTATATTCAAACGGAATATATTGTACAAATGTTGAGTACTACTTGCATGCTACTGTACAAATGTTGCAGTAGTCACGTTTTTATTCTTCAAAAGTTTTTAATTTAACATTCTTATTTCTAGTACTAACATTGACTTTGAAACTAAGTTATGTTTTGTTAATCTATATTATTATTATTATTATTATTATTATTATTATTATTATTATTATTAACTTAAAATCTTTAAGTTAATATTTTTTTTGTCGGATACTTCCCCGTTAAAAGAATTAATGCATTAATTGTTAGAGTAGTTAAGTTTTCTTAGTTTTTGTGATCGTTATAGGATTTTGACCTTTTCTTATTTGGGTTACGAAATTTTAATACTCCTGCATTAGATTGAGTGTCTTCTTGCGCGTTTTGCATCTAACTTCCTTTGGAAATTCCAGGTGAGTGGTAGTTATAGTACACAATTGTTTTCTAAAACCATCTTTTAAATTTTTTGACTCAAAATATTTTAGTTTATTTAATTCTATTTATTAAAAAATGTTTTTAATGTTTTCATCAAGTGATTTATGCAATTTATGTTTATGTTAATTACTATAGTTATTATTGATTTTATTATATTAGTTTTATGAGAATTTTATTCTTTGTTATTATGTTGATTTAAGTGGTATTTTGATTCATTAAATTTTACTTAAATTGAATATTGTCTTCTTTAGAGCTTAGGTTCTGAGAACGGGCCTCTAAATTATTTTTTGTTTATTATCTGTTTCAGTAAATGATTAATATATATTTATATAAACTTATTTGAACTACGTATCAAATTTATCTGAGCCTATCTTTTTTGTACTTTGGAATTTATATATATTTTTTTGCTTGAAATTATGTTTGTTTTCTGCTAAAAATCAATTATACATTGTTAGTGAAAGTTGTTTTCAAACCGGTACATGTGATCGGTTATTATCTGTATTTATATCTAGCTCTATTTGAGTAATCCGTTATCTAAATTTATATCTGGTTCTGCCATAAATATTACATAATAGGAAACCACATAACTTGTTGTCATGCATCATATTCCCTTGACATTTGCATTAGAAGCATTGCATGATATCTGTGGTGGAGACATATATTATCTGGCCTTTGGTGGTGTAGAGTATCATCACCCTGTTGAACTGTACCATGGTTTTGATATGTGATTTTGAACTGTTAGTTTTTTTATTTAAATTTATTCTGCTTACTAAATGATTTATTTGTGGGTTATTATTTATGTTTTTAGTTGAGGAATATATTTTATTCAATTACTCTAAACCTTTGCCTATTCTCAATCCTTTGTGTGCTATAGTTATCATTCACTGAGTCATTGTACGCAAACCACATCCGATCTATCCTCTTTGTTTTACAGATCAGTAGTTCTATTCAGTTAGTGTAGCTTTTATTCTCCGGTTGGCAAGAATCTTAGTTCCTTTTGCTATTGATTTCAAATTGGACAATATTATGTTTCAGTAGAATGTTAGTCGAACTTTAGAATCTCAAACAATTTCATTATATTTTGTGGACGCTTTATAGTTTAACTTTTAGAATGTATTCATAATTGGAAGTTTGGACTTTTAACTTTAACACTCTTGCTCATTAAAGATTTTTTTATGGATTAGATAATTCATGTAGTTTGTTAGTTCAGTTAGGCTTACATGAGCTATTATTTAGGTAGTTTATACACTGGTCATGACCGATTTTGGATCGTGACAGAGGCAAATGCTGAGAATCTATAGCACTGTGGTTGTGTTGCAACACAAACACAGTGCTGTCTAGTGGAAAACCATTTGAGTCAAGTTCAAGTACATTGTTATTCACTAGTACAAATTGTAGTCGGAAAAATTATTAGCATGGTAGGCACTTATGATACATGATCCTCTAATCAATTGACATCATAAAGAAAACCCATATTTTAGCTATTGTCATTTATCAATACACATCTAACCAGATTTGGAATGATGTAAAAGCTCACAAGCATTTATATCATTTTGGCATCCATCATTATTTCAAATTGTTTCTAGCTAGTATGGGCAAATCATGTAGCATAGTATGTAAAATTAATTGAGTTTATACATTAGCAGCAATACCAAAGAAAAATAGTACCTAAAAATAAGGCAACAATGCCAATGATCTGTACCATGATTCCATTTGATAGAGACATTAATTATGAATTTCATGTCTCTAACACACTTACAATAAAATATATATATGTCATATAAGTATTGTAAAGCACTATAAAAAGGTTCCAATGTTAATTTTATATAAAGGCCACTAAAAAAAGTTTTAATGTTATTTTATATAAATGCCAATGGTTGACTTGTGACATTATAAAACATTGAGATACAAGCAAAAGCCAAGAAATACAAGCAAAAGCCGAAGAGAAAAATAATGCCTCAACCAAACAAAAACAAACTTGCACAACCCCATCAAAAGATCAAAGAACATAAGGGATATAACAAAATGAAAGTGCAACAACCTAAAACGAAACGAAAAATCACAATCATGCAAAATACTAGCACAAAACCAGAAGAGAAATGCACCCTAATAGATCTGTACTAAAAAAAAGAGGATACACAAGCATCACAAGTAGAGGAAAATAGAAGCAACCCAAATTCCTACTGGGTTTATTAGGTAAGCAGATTCTTGAGTTATGCTATTATACAATAGTAGCAGTAGGAGTAAAAACAATGAAACAAAAGCATGATTAGTCACTATCAATACCTAAAATAAACAAATATAAGAGCAATTACACGAAAAATCTAGAGTAAAATTAAAGAAAACATCTAAATTTATCTAATAATGTGGACAAAAGAAAGATAAAAGAGAGACCCAGCATGTTGTAGATTCTATTTTGAAATGAAAAAAACAAAATCTCAAAAAGAAAAACCCAAATAATTAGTAGGGCTTAAATTTCAAAGAAGTTAGAACCAAATAAAACTAAATTGCTTACCCCAATCAGCCCAACAGATTCTCAGATCATCAAAATATCTTGGAGTTGGTTCTTCAATCAAGAAGAAATGTCCTATTTTTAGATTCGAATAAAAGAAGATCAAAAATATAAAGCAATATTCAACTGGTATCAACATGCAAAAAGGGGTTTTTTCAATCTGTCACCTGCAGTCACCAATTTCACAGTGCCGTAGTCCGACTGAAGCATCAAAATTAAACTGGATCTTGCAAAATCAAGAAAAGAGAAGAAGCAACGAGATAAAACAAGCAAGATTGATAGCCATTCGGATAGCAATCAAAGTTTTTTCTACCATTTCTATTAGGTTTGGGATTTGCATTTTGCAGGAAATGGGTTTGGAAGATAGAACATAATAGGTTTTCATTTTAAAGAAAAAGGATCTAGATGATAGCCATTCAGATAGAAAATGTTTGCTTGCATTTTATAGAGAATAGATTTGCATTTTTTTCCTAATTTTGCACTTTTTAGTATTTTGTGTTTTATTTTTTGTAAAATAATTGTGAATTATTTTTGGAGGTAAATGAATGCAAGTCCCACCACTTTTTTTAAAGCAGTAAGGATGGGAATCCTAGTCGTTCAATGACCGAATTTAAATCCCTCGTTCAATAATAATAACTTTTAAGATATAACGATCGAATTTAATTCCTTTGTTATTTATATATTTTTACAACTGAATTTTCTTTCCTTCGCTAAATTTTAGTTGTTAAAAATCAATTTTCTTGTAGTGTGAAACCAAGGAATCTAAAATTTGCAACATTAAAGTACTGAATAATATAATCCAACATCCCAACAACATAGCAAGAAATTCATTTTGCAGCTTCTTAATGATGCTTTGAAGGATTGCTCATAAACCTTTAAACAACTCCAACTGAAAATGAAATATTTGGCCTTGTATGAGCCAAATAAATCAAACCTCCTGCAACTAGAATTCTAAAACTTCTTGCATCAGTCTTCTCAGTACCATCATCAATCTGCAATTTTTCATTCACATTCATGGGTGTAATAACAGATTTGTAACTTTCCATGCCAAACCTTTTGAGTAAATCTTATGCATATTTCCTTTGCGAAACAAATAATCCATCTTAAATAATATAGTAAACCCAAATCTGTCATCTCAAATCTACTCATCATACTAGATTTAAAGTTGGCTACAATAGAGTGAGATAAGCCTATATATATTATGTCATCAATGTACAAGCAAACAACAAGAAAATCATTGTTATCTTGCTTTCTTAAATAAAGAGTTGGCTCATTTTCACTCCTTTCAAACCCATTTTGCAAAAAATAAGAGTTAATCTTGTTGTACCATGCCCCGGTGCTTATTTTATTCCATAAAGTGCCTTTTTTAGCTTGTAAACCTTTTCTTTTTCACCCTTAATCATAAAGCCTTCAAGTTGAGCAACATAAAACTCCTCTACCAGCTCACTATTCAAGAATGTTGATTTTACATCAAGTTGATAAATTGTCCATTTCAATTGGGTAGCCAAAGCCAAGAGTGTTCTCACCGTTTCAAATCGTGTTATGGAAGAAAATGCCTCTTCATGATCGATTCCATGTTGCTGCAAATATCCCTTCGCTACAAGCCTTGCCTTATTCTTTTGCACACTTACATCTGTATGGTATTTGGTTTTGAATATTCACTTTAGGCCCATAACATTCTTTCCATTTAACAAGTTAATTAGCTCCTAAGTCTCATTTTTTTATATAGCCATTAGCTCTTCCTCCATTACATTTAGCCATTCCTCCTTTTTTACTACTTCTTTATAGCTTGTAGGATCTGTTACAAATAAAACAAATGCACAGGTTTTATAAATACCTTTCAAGGATCTGTATTTCCTTGGCAATATCTCATCAGAGGACTCATTTGAGGAAGGTGAGTTGTTGTCTTTTGAACTTGAACTTGTTGACTTCGTTGGGCTACTAATATTTGAACTTGAGGAAGTTGAATTTATGGAGTTTGTTGGTGTGGAATCTACCTCCTCATCTAGCGAACCTTTAAGTTGAATTCCAATATTGCTACTATACCAATTCCAGGTTCATTCTTTATTAAATACAACATTTCAATCTACTAATAATTACCCTGCCACTAAAAGGGTTATATAATTTATATGCTTTGGATTCAAGATAATAACTGATGTAAATACATTTTTCTGACTTTTCATATAGTTTTTGACGAGTTTGAAAGTTAACCAAAGCATAAGCAATACACCCAAAAATTCTTTAGTGGCTTATCGAAGGTTTGGTACCTTTCCAAGGTTCATATGGCGTCCAATTTAGCATTGCCTTTATGGGAGAGATGTTCATCAAATACACTATTGTGGCTACTGCTTCTGCCTAGTATTGATTAGGAAGTCCTTTACCTTTCAATAAGTTTCTTGCCATCTCAACAATGGTGTAATTTTTACATTCAACCACTCCATTTTGCTTATGTGTGTAGGGCCCAGTTAGTTCCTTACAAATTCCATTTTCTTCACAAAAATGGTTCAATTCATTTGACAATAACTCACCACCTCGATCTAAAAGGACAGATTTGATACATAGGTCACTTTGCTTCTTCACCAAAGCTTTCCATTTGGTAATCCATGAACCATACTTTTTTTTAAATTCTCAAGAGTTTCAGACTTGAATTTTAGAAAATACACCTAACTCATATAGCTGAAATCATCTGTGAAGAGTAGAAAATATTGACTCCCTCCAAAAGAATTTATATTTATTGGACCACACAAATCAACATGAATTAACTCAAGACAAATAGATGCTTTTGATGACTTTCCAACAAGAAATGAATTTTTAGCTTGCTTCCCATAAATACAACACTCACATAAATCAAAAGAATTAATTTTTGGCAATCCATGAACCATACCTTTATGATTTAGTAGCTACAGCCCTTTGAAATTAAGGTGCCTATACCTCAAATGCCATAATTCATAATCATTTTAAACTCTAACAATTGAAGCAAAAATTTTCACATTTAAAACATCAAGCGAAAACACATTGTTGCTGGTTATGGAACATTAACCATTGTTTGGCTTATTTTTTTATCTTTAATAACATATGCTTCACCATCAAATAAAACTAAATATGCACAAGACAATAGTTTCCCAATACTTAATAAATTATGTGCCAAATTAGGAACAAATTAAATATCATTAAGGAGTTTTACATTACCATGGTTGGTCTTAATGATTACTATTGTGCCTTTTCCTTCATTATGAATGTCTTTGTTATCACCAAAGCTTGATTGCCATTTTTTGCATCTCATCAAGCTTTTTATAAATTGTCTTTATGCCCGTCATATGGATAGAGCAACCACTATCTACAAACCACACTTTACTTGCACCTTCGTTAATATCACAATGAGCTATAAACAACTTACTTTCTTCAGTATCTGCTTCTGCATCATTGGCTTGCTGATCTTTATACCAACAATCA
The DNA here is from genome assembly GCA_037975025.1 of Excoecaria agallocha. Lineage (NCBI taxonomy): Eukaryota > Viridiplantae > Streptophyta > Magnoliopsida > Malpighiales > Euphorbiaceae > Excoecaria > Excoecaria agallocha. The sequence continues at coordinate 19,420,922 of CM075816.1, forward strand.
ACTTTTACATAACCATATCACTTGCAAATGGTAACATTGAATATCATTTTTGTTGTTCTGTTGCTCTCATTGACCTTTTTGTTGACCAGCTAGCCTTTGTTAACCATCAGGTTAGTCTCTGCCTCTACCTTGACCATGACCATGACCACGACCTCGAAATCCTCTTTTTCCTCATCCTCTACTTGCTGAAGTTCACTTTCTCCATATTTGGTGGCTAGCTCCTTTAATTGGAATGCCAATGCCTTATTCTTTTTAAGTGATCTACTGATTCTAGACTCATGAGCTTGCAATGACCCCATTAGTTCATCAAATAAAAAAATTGATAAATCCTTATATTCTTCTATTATAGCAATAACATGATCAAATTTTGGGGTTAAACATCTCAATACCTTTGCAATAATTTTTTCATTAGTAATTTGCTCACTATACGTATGAGCACATTTGACTAAGGATTGTCATTGCTCATGATAGAAAATCTTACAACGATTCTCCATTCTCTATAAATAAAGTCTCAAAATCACGTCAAAGATATTGTAATCTCACAGTGATAACCTTTGAATCTCCTTAGTACTCCTTCTTCAATAGTGACCAAGCTTGCTTTGAAGTGGTTGCTACTGCAATTCGAGAGAAAGTGCCATTATGGACAGCTTGTTGAATAATCAGTACCTATGCCTCGGAGTCTTTCTTTTTATTCTCCTTTAACTTGTTTTCATCATCAAGTTCAACATACCCATTCTCCACGTAGTCCCAAAGATCTTGAGATTTGAGTAAAGTTCACATTTTGATGTTCCAAACTTCACAACCTTCTCCTTTGAAAATAGGGATGAGTGGTTGTGCATTGTGTTCCCATTGCCAGCCATACACTACAAGAAAATCTTGAAATAGCAACGAAAAAATAGCAATGAAAATGATTCCGTTGCTAATTTAGCAATGAAAAGCCAATTTAAAAATAATTTTTGTTGCTAAAATTGGTTAAACTTTATATATTTAGCAACGAAAAAATTTTTGGTTATTTTTCGTTGCTAAAAGTGGAGGGAATTTTTGGCGCCAAAATTCAACAACGAAAATTAGCAACGGAATCACTATTCCGTTGCTAATTAAGGCGCCAATAGATGGCGAAAAAAATTGGAACGAAAAATAGCAACAGAATATGATTTTCGTTACTAATTTAGCAACAGAATTCAATTTTCGTTGCTATTTTAGCAACGGAAGATAATTTCGTTGCTAAATAGCAACGGAATTTATTTTCGGTTGCTATTTATATCCGTTGCTAAATAGCAACCGAAATAGAATTTCGTTGCTAATATTGATTTTCAATGAAAAATAGCAACCGAATTAATTTTCGGTTGTTAAAATAGCAACCGAAATATATTTTCGTTGCTAAATAGCAACCGAATTTATTTTCGGTTGCTAAAATAGCAACGAAATTTAGATTCCATTGCTAAATTTTTTCAATTTTGTTCCAAAAGATGGAAAAAATTTTGAAACAAAATTTAGCAACGGAAACTAAATTTCGTTGCTATTTTAGCAACGAAATATGCTTCCATTACTATTTTAGCAATGAATTTTAAATTTCGTTGCTATTTCGGTTGCTACTTTATAATTTTCCCTAACTATAAATTTATTATTTTCTTCCACCTGTGTCTTCTCCCTCATCAGTTGCTCCTCTCTCTCTCTCTCTCTCTCGCCATATACTCTTGTAAACCACGATCTTTTCACACCACTGCGAAGAAAGCAAGTGGTACGCTATATTACTTTTTATTTTTTACACTCCTCACTTAGCAGCACCATTAGAGCAGCGTATAGAGCTTAAACAACTTCTTCTTTCTCTAAGCAGCTTTCTCTCTCTAGAAAATCTAAAGAGAAAGAAGATTTCAAATGGGAGAAGGGAAAGGCTCCACTTTGGTACACCTTCTGGTGGTGGTTCTAAGCCTCGTTGCCTTTGGATTCGCCGTTGCCGCTGAGAGAAGAAGAAGCGTCGTACGCCTTTCTATCTCACTTTTCTGTTTTAGCTGTTGTTGTTCCTCATTTTTCATGCTCTAGTCTTTGTTTTTTTTATTTTTTTTATTTTTTTGCATTAGATGGCTTAAACTAGAGATCTGTGACTTTAATAGTTTTTGTGTTTGGGTTTTTGTGGAATTTTGTTTTAAACATTGAGGTTGAAGAGCTGTGTATTGAAAATTAGGCGACAGGGAGTGTGCGAAATAGAGAGAGACGGAAAAAATTGAGAACAGAGAGAGGGACACTATATAATTTTTCTTATTTCTTTAATTTACATGATTTAATATCATTGATTATTGATTCCTTGTATTTTATGATTGTTTTAGTCATTAATCAGTAAATATCTATTAAAATCATGTAAAAATTGGGTAAATATGTTTTTTTAGCGATTATTGTTCATCATCCCCTACCTTCTACCACTTGGGTTACCAACTTCTTTGCTATCGTATATGCACTGCATCTTTTTGGAATTAAAATTTTTTTCTTTTTTCAGCTTAAGACTACAAGGGAAGCAGGGAACATTGGCCTTTCAGGAGTTGTCATTGGAGCTGTATCAACTGTTGGTATTGCCGGGAAGTATTCAAGGAGTTTGCATGGTACTTACTTTCATTTCTCTTCTTTATATCACTTAGTTTTGTTTTTCGGAATCTGAAGATTGAATTCTTTTTTGATTTATTTAAAATGAAAGTTGAGTCAGAATCTTAATTACTGTGACTGAAACATATGTTATTCGTTTTATTATTGAGCTTCGTTTGAGATTGCTGAATCCAGTGATGTGCAGTTTGGATTTGTTTGTTAGCTAGAAAGGCTAAGGATTTAGGATTTGATGAGGAAAAACCAGATCATGTGAACTCATATGATGAGGATGCAAAATAACACAAAGATAAACTAGTAAACATTACTTATGGATGGTGTTTTAAGAAAAGTTGAAGAAACTGGCATTTTTTCAGGATTTGATGGAAGGAACTTTAATGTAGGTTCTTTTTTTTTTAAATTTAATTTCCAAAGTTTATTTACATAATGCAGTGGAAATGAGCTTAATTGTTGGAAGTTCTCTCAGATATTATTTATTGATTCCTTGAAATGAAGCATTATCTAGATTGATATTGTGTTGATTTATACATAATAACATGCGAATTTCTTTGTTGTTTTTTGTTCCCTCAGTTTTCTATTTTGCGATGTGATATTTGATTTTTCTTATATCAATGAAATGAACCAAAAAATTTTAATGATTACAATTGAGAATATTTAAATTTATAAAGCTAATATTTTAGTTTTAACTAAGCGAGATAAATAAGCTTCATTTTTTTAATTTTTTTTTAATTTTTTTTAGGTTTAGCTAAGCTGCTGATCACAAATTTAATGAGCAATAACTATTTTTGTTTTAGTTTGTGTTGAATGTGTTTCGAATAAGAATTATGCATAACTATATAATATTAATTTTTCATTGAATTTATCTGTCTCCAAATTTTGTTGTCTATATAATATGTTTTTTCGTATCATTATATCAGTTGAATATTTTTTAACTGATTAATAATACTGAGATCCAATATGAAGCTGTGTAAAGTTTCACAAATCTGAATGTTGCCTTGATTTTTCTGTTTTTTTGGGTATTAAACTATAATTAGAATTTACCTTACAGAGGAAAATGCAATATGAGCCAGATGGTGGAGAGAGAAAGAGAAGCTATGCCATTATAAACAAGATAATATTTTATTTCTAGTGTACATAAAAGCTTTGAAACAACCCTTTACCTCCTAGAGAACATTTTAATTTATTTGGTAATGGCGATAATTATAATTAATTTGAGGTTAAGGTTGATTATATAATTTGTTAAAAGCTATGCCACGAAAATGGATTCCATTAACGCCACTATATGTATTGTTAAAAGCTATGCCATTATGTAATTTGTTGGTTTTCTATTTTACACTAAAATGGATTCCATTAACGCCACTATATGTATTGTTAAAGCTATGCCATTATGCCATTATGTAATTTGTTGGTTTTCAATTTCTTTTGGCATTGTAATCAAATTGCTTTAATGTGCTTGTATGATCATATTTAATTGGACTTGAAAAGATTATTTCTGATGCTGTGTTTATTACTGATTTTATTGATACATGGCATTTACTGAATGCATGCTTCATGCATACTGTTAACAGTGTGCTTGTTTGACAGTTCTATCCAGAATAATTGACATTTGCCTGAAGGCTACAACTGATGAGAGCTTAATTTGAGAGCATTTATAAGTTCATCTCACTTAGTTCAACGTTGATACAATCTGGCATTAAACTAAAATCGTGGAAATTTTTCTAATGCTTTTTAGTTTTCTAAGACATCAACTGATATACATATAAAATTGAATATTACAAGCAGCCCATGAGGTAGGTGCTGCTACAGCAATTATAAATGTAAGGGCTACACGAGCTAATGATTTTGTGCCATTGAGGATTAATGCCCGATTGGGTGAGGTAAGTTTTTCTGGAACCAAACAGGGAAAATGGATTCCTTCATCCCCTGCACCCAAAAGGGTATGTAAAACCAATTATTAACCTTACCTTTCTTATTTTGCCATGCTGGAATTAAATACCTTACTTACCTTCTCAATTAATTTGAATGTACTCTTATTAATGTAAGAAAATTTATTTTTTAATTTTCTGATATAGGGTATGACAAATTTGATGCATAAAAGAAAGTATTATTTTGTAATGGCTTAAAATATTTTGAGATATGTATTTGGACATTTTAATTTTTCAAAAATCCATTTAGATATTTTAGCATTTTGAGCTACAAAAATCATTTTGATCAAATTAATTTAAAACTGGCAAAAAGTTTAGGTGTTTTCTGAATGTTCTTCAGATTCTCACCTGTCCCTTTGCATATTATCTTGTGCTAATTCAACTTTTATTATTTGAATAATGCTGTTGGTTTTCCAAATTACACTAAACCAGCTTGCTTTTTTAGTGTAATTTGTTAGTTTTCTATTTTACACTAAAACAACTTGCTGTTTTAGTGTAATTTATTGGTTTTCCAAATTACACTAAAACAGCTTGTTGTTTTAGTATAATTTGTTGGTTTTCTATTTTACACTAAAACAGTTTGTTGTTTTAATGTAATTTGTTGGTTTTTTATTGTAGTGATGGAATAGCGACAAAAAACCGTTACAAATTTTTTTATACTAGTTGCTGAATTTAGCAACGAAATTCAACTCGGTTGCTAAATTTAGCAACGGAAAAATAATATCCGTTGCTATAATTAGCAACGGAATTTGAATTCGGTTGTTAATTTTGACCAATTTACCAAGTGTTAGTGGTTAGATTTAGCAACGGAATTTAATATCCATTGCTAAATTTAGCAACGGATAAACTTTTCGTTGCTAAAAAAACCAACCGCCGAATTAGCAACCGACATAATTGCTATTTTCCGTTGCTAAATTGCAAATTTCTTGTAGTGATAGAGTTTTTCTTATATAGGTCTCACCTCACGTGTTTACTCTCTCTACTCACTCAATTTCACTGCTCTGATACCACTCTATTGGAGCTAATGACCTATCACGTTGCAAATGTAACAGATAAAAAACAGAGAAATGAAGAACAATGTGAAAGAGGCAACATAACAAACACTTGGCGGGCAAAATAATATCTGGAGATGTTACTGCATGCTTTGTTTTTATTCACAGCCCAAAGATTCCATATATAGGCATTACAACCGACTGGAAAACAGAAAATCAAGGAGAAATATTTCCCACAAACTCACACAAATAAATTACAAAATGCAACACATTCTCAACTAAAATTAGAAAATTAAGAAAATATTAAAAAAAAATATTAGACTTGGTCAACAGCCTACTGTCAATTTAGAATCACCTTTTCAACAGGGTTACCTATTTCTTGATAAAAATCTCAGCTTTTCTTTTTAATTTATTTTCTTTTATATGTGCTTTCAATTTTGCAGATTCTACGAAATGGAAAATTTTTACCTAGATCTGATTTAAGTAAAATTTATAAATCAAACTAATGACATATTGACATTTATGTAAAATTAGTTAAAAAAAAAGTGAGATGATAATTAACATATATAAATATCAATATACATTGAATTGATGCATATATCTTGCCTAAATTGGATTTAGATAATAATTTTTCAGAATGAAATTCACTAATTTTGCAAAAGGCCGCATATGTGGGTCGACCATGAATAGCAATTCTGTTAATTCTTTATTGGGAAATCGGACGAAATCCCTCGACTGCAATTGCATTTATTTCCGAAATTTAAATATATTGGATCTGAAATTGAAAATAACAATTTTGTAATTTACCAAAAATAAATTCCAGAACATGTGACAATTAGCCCTCATGCTAGGCCACGATTACTTGTAGGGGTATGCAAATGGTCGGTTCGATTTTGGACTTAACCGATTGAATCAAAAATCAAAATTTAGAAAATATAAAAATCGAATCAAAATCGAATTTTATAGACCCAAAAACCAAATGAACCAAAATAATTTTAGTCAGTTCGGTTCGGTTCAACCGGTTCTAAATTATATATGGGTTTTTTTTAATTAGACTTTTAACCTAAATGGATCTATATATCCAACAAAATAAAATCAAGTGTCCAAAAATAACAGCAACAAACTAATTAGACCTTTAATTCATATATTTTAATTAATTAAAGAATGAAAATCAATGTTTAATCATAAAATTATTTAGTTTGAAAAAATTAATTATATATTTTAATTTATTGAACAATGAAAATTTATCCAAAAAAAGTTGTTTAATTATATATTTTACCGATGAAAGTGAATATAATGAAAGCTAAATTTAATGAATTCAATTTCTGTTAACTGAATATTATGTGTACTGATAACTGTATATATTTTATTCACTTTTAAAAAAATAAATTATGTCCATTCGAAAAATTGAATACACTATTTTTTTGTGCAAATTAAAATAATTTTTTTATATGATAGTAAATAAATAATTCCAGCAATTATCTATCAAATTGTCAATCGGTATAACTAATTTATTTTCATAATATATATATAATTCCTCATCATATCAAAAATTAATTCAAGATAAGTCTTGCTAATTATATGAGTATCTTGTTACATTTTATTTCTATTGCATTTTTTGTAACATGTGAATAAAAATATAAATTAATAAAATAAAGTATTTATTAAATTAAAAATTTTATTACTTACATATTGTAGTTTGGTATTTTTAATCCAAATATGCATTGGTTTTTTTTCTTAAATATTATTATTAATAAATCGTTATAGCATCTATTGAGAAGATTAAAATAATTTCGAATCTTAAAATATAATAATGTAATTCATTGAAAAAATACACAATTAACTTTTTATATTAATGTATTACTATTCAGGTTTCAAAAAAATTATTCTCTTTCCTTAATGCAAATAAAGTGTATTCAGTTTTCTTATTAAACCTTAAATAATTCTGCCTAAATGGAACCTAGTTTATTTGGTTATCAGAATACATTTTATTTAGATTTTATTTTACAATATAATCAGTTTACATAATTCGATGTATTCGGTTTCAAATTGTAATACAGCGTATGACAAACTAAATTAACTGTATTATTTACACCGATAAAACTGTATCCATAAATTATGTCTGCAATAGATGATTACTTATATATTTTTGACAATTGAAAAAATAAAAATTGAGAAGATTAAGATAATTTCGAAACTTAAAATATAACAATGTATTTCATTTGAAAAAATCAGAATTAAATGTCTTACTATTTTGGTTTCTGATATCAAATTATGAATACTTTGATCATAATTTAATAATCCGAAAAACTTTTCCGCATTCAACAAAAAAAATATTCAGTTTGCTGAATACGAATTTAGTATAATAAATTTTCTTATTACACCTTAATCAAACTGCATAATATATATATATATATATATATATATATATATATATATATATATATATATATATATATATATATATATATATAATTCCTCATCATATAAAAAATTAATTCAAGATAAGTCCTGCTAATTATATGAGTATCTTGTTACGTTTTATTTCTATTGCATTTTTTGTAACATGTGAATAAAAAATATAAATTAATAAAATAAAGTAGTTATTAAATTAAAAATTTTATTACTTACATATTGTAGTTTGGTATTTTTAATCCAAATATGCAGTGATTTTTTTCTTAAATATTATTATTAATAAACCGTTACAGCATATATTGAGAAGATTAAGATAATTTCGAATCTTAAAATATAATAATGTAATTCATTGAAAAATCACACAATTAACTTTTTATATTAATGTATTACTATTCAGGTTTCAAGAAAATTATTCTCTTTCCCTAATTCGAATAAAGTATATTCAATTTTCTTATTAAACCTTAAATGATTCTGCCTAAATGGAATCCAGTTTATTCGATTATCAGAATACACTTTATTTAGATTTCATTTTACAATATAATCAGTTTATATAATTCGATGTATTCGATTTCAAATTATAATACAGCGTATGACAAACTAAATTCACTGTATTATTTACACCGATAAACTGTATCCATAAATTGTGTCTGTAATAAATGATTACTTATATATTTTTTACAATTGAAAAAATAAAAATTGAGAAGATTAAGATAATTTTGAAACTTAAAATATAACAATGTATTTCATTTGAAAAAAATTAGAATTAAATGTCTTACTATTTCGGTTTCTGATATCAAATTATGGATACTTTGATCATAGATTTAATAATCCAAAAAACTTTTCCGCATTCAACAAAAAAAATATTCGCTTTGCCGAATATGAATTTAGTATATTCAATTTTCTTATTATACCTTAATCAGACTACATAAATAGAATATAAACTATTCAATTATCGGAATAAACTTTATTCAATTTTTCTTCCTACACTATAATGAGTTTACATAATTCGGTGTATTCGGTTTATAATTTTACTATAGTGAATTAGTTTTCTTAATAAAGCGTATTCAATTTTACATGCAGTTAGAAAGCCTCCTAAATTTAATAAATTTAAGATTTAAATTTATATTTTAATTTACTTCTAAAACTAATACTCTACTAATCAATTTAATAAATTAAGGATTTAAATTTATATTTTAATTCACTTCTAAATTTTAATTTTAATTCACTTGTAAAAAAAATTAAAGTAACAAAATTGAAAACACAAAAAATATATGCCTACCAGGATTTGAACTCAATACCATTAGATCTTGATAGAGTTTCATGCCACAACTAAGCTAGAGTGTCTAATTTGATATTATAATACTATAAAATATATATATTTGAAAACTTTGACCGGTTCCTTCGATTTTTTAATTTCAAAAATCAAACCGAATCAAACAAACCGAAAATCGAACTAACTGAATCAAACAGACCAAATTCCATTCGGTTTGGTTTTCGATTTTGGTTCAGTTCTGCACACCCCTAATTACTTGTATTGCCATTAACGCGAACTATTCAAGATTAAACCGTTGAATATATAATTAATATTCATTTCACAATCTTTACTTGTAACTATTTTGTCCATCATCATTATAATATTGAGGCAAATTTTATTTTCAGATTTCATAAATTTTCAAAATATTTAATATTAAATCTCTTTATAAACTTTTTTATTAGATTTTTATGCTTTAATATGATCCTCTGACAAAGGCTGAGCAGCAATGGTTACTGGAAGGATCTAAGGGAGATGACAAACGAGAGTGCCTGTAGAGGGATCAAAAGCCTGAGCTTCTAAAGAAGGCATGAAATTTCTCTTTTTCGATTTCCTCTCCTTCTTAGCAGCCTGTTCTACCTTGATTCTTGCCTTAGCTCAGTCGGCTAGTTGTTTAGCAATGTCGTCTCCCTTAACCATTACGTCTGCAGCTGCATCGCAAAAATAAAAGATAAGTATTCTTTTCAGCTGAAATATTTCATGAACATGCAATGCATGATTATCTATATATGCATTTCTCCCACACTCCAACTACAATGCTCACGTTCTGCGTCAATGGTAGCATCGAAGTTTGAGGGCCCGACCGGAGTACCCAAAAGATAATTGGAGTCGTAGGGTTTCCCTTGCCTTGCCACGACACTCAATAACTTTTCAACATCGATCTCATAGATAAATCGCCCGACGACTTGGTCTTTTAAAGCAACAGCTACATCCGACTAGGTTAACGACGCTCCAAATCCACCGACCATCCCAGCTAAAAAGAATCTTTCTTTAAAACCTTTCATGGATGATAGTACATTGAACAGCTTCTTCTGCGGTCAGCTGGTGAAAAAATACTCTATGCGGTCACTCCGTGCTCGAGATATAGAAAAAATGAGTAAAAAAGTCCAAAGTTGGCATCATTCCCTCCATCTGGCAGAGGATCTTGAAGCAGATCAATGTTCTCTACCCGTTCGGATGCAGCTGGTTAGGAGCAGTCATATAGCCTCCTAAAACTGCTACCTCGAAGGCTCCAAAAGGAACCCTTAACCTAACATCCAAGCTTCACAGATGGCAAATAAACCACTCATTATCTTCACACCCAAAAGGTCCCTCGGTCATCACCATGGAATTTGGATAGGCCATCACATAAACCTCTCTGAAAAGATTGTATTGTAAAGGGATCTCAGCCACTTCCTCCTCCATGAGTTTCGAAGGGCGGGCAATGGGCTCACGATCTTTATAAACTTCGAGAAAACTCTTATCTATAGACTAGCTGCTGCTTGAAGCTATCCTCGATGGAAGGGGAGAAGTAAAAGATGATATTATGAATAAAAAAGAAAATCAAAGGCAATGATTGTTTACTTACTTGGGTAATCTCGCAGACTCCCTGAAAATCTCAGGAATTTGAAGTACTTTCCTCAAGAAATTTTGCTAAGGGTTTCAAATGACAAAGTTTACAAAGAAAATTTGGCAGCGTTTTGCTAAGGATCGTTAAAAAGTGAGAAAAAATCGCTTCAAACTTACCTATTTATAGGCAAAAAGCTTCCTGAATACTCCAAAGCCTCCCCGCTGGATGGACGTCATGTGTTCTTGATTCGCTACTACGGTTATGAAGAACGAAATGCTATTTTAGAAACACGCACGATATTAAATGCAAAACAGCTGCCTGAACTGAACGGATGCGTCTCTTCAAATGGACGCCTCCCAAAAATTCAAAAAACCCGCCAAAATGCTTAAATCGCCCAATCGGACCCTTTAGAGGGGGGACAAATGATAACTACAGAAAAAACATCTTCAAGGCCCAATCAAGTCGGCCCAACGACACTCATCAAGGCCCAAAGTCCATCAACAAAAAAGACAAAGCATGAGCTGGAAGACAAAATATAAAAGCGCGGTGTCCGATCGGACTGATGGGACGCCTTGTCCTGTCTAGTCCACTGACACAAGCAAGCGTTATACCTTCCACCTGCTTCCTATCACATCGCCGCACACCTACTCCAATGCTAGTTATCACGCCCCAAGGTACTCAAGTACCCATCCCAAAGAACTCTTATAAATAGCCTAAAATACAATGACTTCATGTATTTACAATCTTGAGATATTTGCAGCACAGAATGTGGATATAATGGCAACACTTAATAAGATTAGTTTCAATGAGGCAAACAAGAAAGCTACATACTCAGTAACCTTCGGTAAGACTGGAAACGCTAGTACTGGTAGCTCATTTGCTCAGGGTTATCTAAATTGGGTGGCTAATGGATATAGTGTGAGAAGCCCAATTGCTATTATATTTGAATAAGCAACACATGTATAGATTTACAACTGTTCAAAGAATAATATTAATTGTTGTATGAATGATGTTTATGTTCTTGATTAATTTTAAACATGCGACATTTAAAAGTTGGTTTTTTAATGTTTTAGATAATTTCAGCATGGCTGATGTTATTAAGATGGCCATCCTCTGCTGCAAGACTGCTACATCCTCCAGAATTTTCATTTTAAGTCGTTAGTTCTAATAATTATTTTTTCTTTTCTTTTTTTCTTTCTGAATTATTTGAAATTCTGACTTTGCTACAAGATTGCAAAACCTTGTCAATGCAGCAAAAGCAGATTCTTTAGATAATAAATGCTTAAATGTTTTTTTTCCCAATAGATTTTAGTGGTGGGGCATTTACATACTGTTCCGGCAATTAAGTCTCGGGAGCTTTCAAGATTTTGATGGATTAGAGTGAATGCTCAATTCATCAAAGAAAAATTGGTCGGTGATTAGATGTCAATTTTCAAGTCCTAAACAGATCAAAATTTAGATCCTGTGCACATTCAAAAAGCAAAATGCCGCTGTTAATAGTTTAGTGAAGAAAGACAGGTAGAAATATAGAAGAAATATTAATTGGTTCTAACGAAAGTTGCTAGAAAAAGCTTGAAAAGCAGGGGAATTGGCCAGAACAAAATAATCTGATGATTAATGAAAAAAATGCAGATATACTAAAAACACCACTTAGACTGACCAGAAATTTTATATAACTTGATTTTCTAGCTTTTTCAATAGACATATAAAAAAATGAAGGTTAAATTATAAAACCGGATCAAATCTTTGAGCTCCTTTTTAATTTTAGACCCAACATATAAAAATTTGTAATCCAAACCTTATAGTCATAGTTTAAATGTAATTGCAATTGAGAGACTGAGTATAATTCTTCGTTAAAAATTAATGGAATAGCTAATATAGGTTCACAGTGGGCTAAACATATGCCTTGAATTAATAGGAAAACACCCACATTAGCTCATCTTCTTTGGTGATTCACTAGAAAATCCAGAATCAAACGTCAAATTGCCGTTTTGGATCCCCCATTTCTTAATTAAAAAATCTCAGTTTTTTTTTTTAATTTTTGCCCTTTGGGCTCTTAATTTTGTTAATTATAGCCATGAAATCCACTAATTTTGCAGAAGATGAGTTGATGTGGTTTTTTCCTATTAATTTGAAGTACATGTGGCCCACTCTGGAACTGACTCAGCAATTCCATTAATTTTTGACAGAAAATGGAACAAAGTGCTTCAATTACAATTGCATTTAAATTAGAGGTTAAATTGCAAAGTTTTATACATGAGATCTAAAATTGAAAAGAACCTCAAAAGTCAGTCCCCACTTTGTAAATAAATTCCAGAATGTATGACAATTAGCCCGCATGCTACGCCACTATTACTTGCATTGCCATTTAACGTATGGCTTAACTATTTAAGATTTAAGAGAGAAGCTAACGTAGTAGCACATACTTTAAAAAAAGTATGTTATCTAAAAAAAAAAAAAGGATTAAAGCTGTTGAATATAATATAATTAATATTAAAACTGTTGAATATAATATAATTAATACTCATGTCACAATTTGTAATTGTAACAATTTTGTGTACCGTCAGTATAATATTTATTATTTCAGTTTTAGATAATACATATTTTTTTTTCTAAGTTGGATCTATACTTCCATATAAATCAAGCTAATCATAAATTACAATAAAAGCAATCTTACGATTAATTTTGTATTTATAAAGTAAAAAATTTATTATTGCATTATATTATTGAGTCAAGAAAAGTTTCAAGAATGTGCAACCTGCGATTAATAATTTAAAATAAATCCATAGCTGGAATGGCTGCTAATACCCGTAGGCGGAGGAGCAAAAGGAGGAATTTGCCTTCCTAAGGGATAGATTAGATTATATTTCTAAGCCTTAAAACTCAAAAGCTGCCTCAGAAAAAACAAAGATGCCTTAAAAATGACTACAATTTGAAAAGAAATTTCAACCAATACAATCAAACTTTTATGAGATATAGCATTTTGGAGTTAACAATACACATAGCATCAACCCAAAAGCACCAATTAGTTCTTCCAACAATAAAAGCAAAACTCTAATTTCTCTAAAACATTTTCATTAGTGAGTCATCATGGATTTCTTGATGGGTTTGACACTAATTCTCGTGACATTGATTCTTGCTCAAACTCTTAAGTTTATTGCACGAGGAAGCAAAAAAAAAAAAATCCAAGCAAGCTTCCTCCAGGGCCACCACCTTTGCCTATTATAGGAAACCTATTTGATCTGGGTGATCAACCACACAAGTCCTTGGCCAATTTGGCCAGGACTCATGGCCCCTTGATGTCTCTAAAGCTTGGCCAAATAACCACCATAGTCATTTCTTCTGCTTCTCTTGCCAAGGAAGTCCTACAGACTCATGATCTCAATTTCTCTAACCGAACCGTGATTCAGGCTATCCAAACACATGATCATCACGAAGCCTCGATGGCTTGGTTGCCTGTGGGGCCTCCTTGGAGAAACTTACGAAAGATATGCAACTCTTACATATTCACTAATCAGAAACTTGATGCAAACCAAGACCTCCGTCGCAAAAAAGTTCAATTACTAGCCGATGTTGAAGAATGTTGCTTGGCTGGTGCGGTAGTGGATATTGGCCAAGTAGCTTTCAAAGCTATGCTTAACACCTTGTCAAGCACTGTTTTTTCTCTGGACTTGACCGATTCGAGTTCTGATATTGTGAAGGAATTTAAGGAGGTTGTGAGGGGGATTATGGATGAGCTTGGAAGACCCAATTTAGCAGATTTTTTCCCCATTCTTAGAACTATTGACCCGCAAGGTGTAAGGCGTCGCATGACGATTTATATAGGGAGGATGCTTGATCTCTTTGATCTTATAATTGATGAAAGGTTGCAGAATAGGAAAAATCAGGGCTATGTCCAATCAAATGACATGCTTGATACCCTACTATCACTTATTGAAGAAAGAAAGGAGGAGATTGATAGAAATGGCATCAAACATTTGTTCGTTGTTAGTTGAATTTCTCTCACTTAATTTTTTTTGCCTGACAGACTCATAAGATTTAAGTTTCACATAAAAATCTATTTGATATTAATTTTTCGAAAAATCACAAAGGTTTTCTGTTTTGTCATTTTAAACACATTATAGTGACGCGATAGAGTATGTTCGTTATAAAAGTATGACTACATCATCACGGATCAATTGTTTCAGCTGTCACAAAAGGATTGGGATAATATAGTATGTCGTCTCAAAAAAAGTTCATAATTGTAAAATCATCAATTTCATTAAAAGTAAATTTTAAATTTCGATTCATATAATTTGGAATTGCAGGATATTGAAATGACAATTTATAATTGGAAAAAAAAAATCTGAAAGCTACAATTATATTGTCAGACTAGACTAAATTTACTTTTGGTGAAATTTTTTGGTGAAATTGATAAAAATTTTGATAATTTTACAATTGCTTTTTTTATTTTTTATTTTTTAATTACAGCCTTATTATCCCTATATTTTTCCTCAATTTGAATTGGTAACATTTGGCTAAAATGGTAGGTAATAGGATCTATTTTCTGCCGGGACTGATACAGCTTCAAGCACGCTGGAATGGGCAATTACAGAAAAGGTTCGCAATCCGAAAATTTTCTCGAACGCACGACAAGAGATTGAGCAGACAATAGGCAAAAGCAGCTTTGTGGAAGAATCAGAAGTTTCAAAATTACCTTATCTGCAAGCCATAATCAAAAAGACATTGAGACTCCACCCACCAACTCCCTTATTGCTCCCTCGCAAAGTAGCATCAGATAGAGAAATATGTGGGTTCAAAGTCCCAAAAGGAGCTCAAATATTTGTGAATGCATGGGCCATAGGTAGAGACCCCAGTCTTTGGGAGGAGCCTAACTCTTTTGTGCCAGAGAGATTCTTAGTGTCAGAGATTGATGCTCGAGGCCGGGACTTTCAGCTTATTCCATTTGGTGCTGGTCGACGAATTTGCCCTGCACTGTCAATGGCTATCAGAAAGTTACATTCGATGTTGGGTTCGCTTATTAGGTGCTTTGATTGGAAGCTCGAAGATGCGGCTGCAGCAGAATCCATGGATATGGAGGAGAAGTTTGGCATCACTTTACAGAAGGCTCAGCCTCTTAGAGTTATACCAGTGCGAGTTTAACTTCATTTAATCCTTTGTATATGTTAATTGATCATGCAATGGGGACGCAAAAAAACCAGCCCTTGAACTTATTTGTGTTGCGATTTACTTGGGTTATGATATCATAAAATAGTTGTGATTAGCACTTTTCGACTTTTTAATACCAAGGCTATTATTTCATAATTATTTATTATATATAGATATTAAAAAAATTTATTTAAACCTGACAAATTTCATAAGTCAAACCAATAATTAAAAAATAAAATTCTTTCTATCATATCCATCTTAATTAATGAGCAATTGTGCAATTATTAATACAATAAATATCATGTTTAATAATACTTCATCCGTTTCTTTTTTATTAGTCACTTTTGTTATTTTCACCAAGATTAAAAAATAATTAATAGACTTAAATTTAGTATTAAATTACGATATCAATACTAAATTATCAAATCTGATTAGTTCTAATTTTATTGGAAAAGAAAAATAAATTGAAAAAGCAAATTAAATTATATTGAAAGTTTAAAAGTGACAGATAAATAGAATATGAATTTCACTTAAAAGTTACAGATAAAAAAAAATGGAGAAAGTATATCATGAAAAATTTAAATAACAATTAATATGATCAAATAAAATGAAGTGTAAGAACAATTTACAAATTAACTTTATTGTAAGAAGAATAAATGAAGTATACTTTGGAATGGATTAGAATAGAAAGATCGGGTTAATTTTACTCATATTTACTGAACTTATGTATAAATTACCCAAAAGTAATGGAAGAGTTTTTCGTTATACAAAAGTCATTGAAATTAGCAATATTATATACAAAAGTAATCATGATTGGTTTTCGATAAATACCAATATCAAAAAGTATATGTGGCATGTCATGTCAGCACCTTATACACATGTAGATATGTTTTTTTTATTACTTCATCAAATGACGTATCAGTATTGCCACGTATCGATTTCTTAGGGGTGTTTAGCCACATGACATGATGACGTGGCATAAAAATATTTTGATGTGTATATAAGGTGCTGACATACATATCACATGTACTTTTCGATGTTGGTATTTACTAGAAATTGATCATGATTATTTTTGCATATAATATTTTAACTATTTAGCATATTTATTTATTTATTTATTTGAGTTCTCTCTTCAATTTTGGTGTAATGTACAGAGTTATGATGGAATACTTACAAAAATGAAATGAAATGGTAGAAATCACTTTTTTTTTAAATTAAAAATTTTGGATTCGAGTATTAGATATGTATTTAAACATTTGAGAAGAAGTGATTTGTCTCTCTTTATAGGTCTACTTGGCGTGAATCCAAGCTAATCAGACCAATAGATAATAGATATTGAATGGTACCACTATATCTATAAAAGCATTTTTTTTAAGGGATAAAAATTAAATTTATTAATAAAGTATTGAAAATAATTATACATATATAAAAGTAAAATAAAAAGTAACTAGAATATTTAAAAATGTTTTTTTTAAAGAGATAAGGGTCAAATTCATGTTTAAAATTTGCTCTTAAAATTTATCTTTTTTTTTAAAAAAATATTTTTAAAATATTAAAAATAATATATATTTACGAGATAAATTTGATCGTTATCTTTTTTTAATGCATTTTATCCGCTTTGATGCCAAATATAAGTTCCTATGTGTCACTTTAGCCCATTACACTTATTTCTATATATTTTCTTTTATTTATTTATTTAATTAATTATTTATTTATTTTTGAAACTGGCATCTATTAATCAAACAAAGCAAAACAATAAGGAAGCCAAAGAAAAGAAAGGACAATCAGCCCCCGGTACACCCAAACTGGTATCCTTCGCTTTCTAGCTACAAGAAGAAGCAACAAAATCAGGATTAAAACAGAAAATAAGAGAATTTGGAACGTTCGTCTAAATATTTGGATTTGCATGTAACAAAACTACCGGAGCTAAAGAATAAGCTGCTAAGTTTGCACTTCGCCTAGTCCATTGAAAAGACACATTAGAAAAATTGGTCCATTGTAAATTATTGATAAAAATCTCAGCCTTTTTATTTTTTATTTTTTTTCCTCTTTGGGCTCTTAATTTTGTAAATTGCAGCCATGAAATCCACTAATTTTGCAGAAGATGAGTTGATGTGGTTTTTTCCTGTTAATTTGAATTACATATGTAGCCCACTCTGAAACTGACTCAGCAATTCCATTAATTTTTGACAGAAAATGGAACAAAGTGCTTCAATTACAATCGCATTTAAATTAGAGGTTAATTGCAAAATTTTATACATGAGATCTAAAATTGAGAAGAACCTCAAAAGACAGACCTCATTTTGTAATTTACCAAAATAAATTCCAGAATGTGTGGGTTTTTTTTGGTGTAATTTTGAAAAAATTTTAGATATTTAGGGTTACAGAAAAAAAAAATTTAGCAAAATGGGGTGTTAAAAAACGATAACCATGGGTGTCGTTTTCCGTTTTCTGACAGATGAGTTCCACGGCATCAAATGGAAATTTTGGTCAAAACACGGCATGTCACTGTTCCGTTTTTTACTATTCCAAAACGATGCATTTTTGTTTTGTACCAGGAGACACGTGTTAAAATTGTTTTTGTGGGATCCTGCCGTTTTCATACAATTTTCTTAGGGGTTTTAACAAAACTATACGGGAAAAATAAAAAAATAACAAAAAATACTACACCTAAATAATAATTTCATTAATAAACTTTTTTAAATTTTTAATATCAAAAATACAACTAATATTTTCATAAACTACACCCCTTTTTTTCTTTTACCAAATCCCTTTCATAAATCCCTAAATTTCTGACTTTCCTAATTCTCGTTCTCCTCTCTCCTATAACCAACACTAATAGCATCTTTGATCACCGGCGATCTCCATCTCCCTTGATTTCTGACACCACCGGCATTAATTTGCCCTTCGAAGTCGCCTTCTCCATCCTATAACAGATTCTTCCCCTTCAAAAACAAATGTGAATCATTTTCCTCTCTTCAAAATTACCGGCGTTAATTTTTCATTTTCCCCTCTGCGACAACCGATTCTTCCCCTCCGAAAAAGTTCACCGGCATTAATTTTTCACTTCGAAATCGTCTATTGTGATTTTGACACCACCGGCATTGATTTCTCCCATCAAAATCACCTATGAAGATTTTCAAACCACCAGCTTTATTCTTCTCCATCGAAATCACCTTTGAAGATTTTCTCACCACCGCCGTTACTCTCCAACATCAAAATCATCTGTGAATATATATCTCAGTTATGCTTTCAATTTTTATTTACATTCGTTTTTTATTTTTATTTTAGTTAGTTTTGCTTGATTATCGATTCAATGTCTTGCTCCAATAATTGTATTTATTTGGTTTTTTTTTTTATTTATTCGCCTTTCAATGGCTGCCAAGTCTTGCTTCTACTAGATTTAATATTTAGGTTTCTAAAACGAAAATGTAATTAGTATTTTCAGACTACCAAGTGTTTGATAAAAATCCTAGTAAAAAATTTATTAGACTCAGAATTGATTTATTTTGAAACAAAAAAAATGATTAATAATTGATCCGTTCGCTTTTATTATGTTATTACGAAAATTTGACTGTATTATTTTCAAATATTGTTGTTGAATTTTTTGTTTAGTAAACACTACTACAAATGTTGCAGATTTTTTATTATATGCTTGATTTCGCGCGCATATTTGCTTGATTTCCCATGCATATTTGTTTGATTACATGTACGGTATTACTGCACTTCTTTTATTTAATTTGTGAAAATAAGAATTTATTTAACCAAAAGTACACAAACACAGGTTCTCTTTATCTCTTTTGATTTTCTTTACTCACTATATCATTTGTTTGAATGTCGCGAAAAGGCAAATTTTGATGTTTGCTTTGTTTCAGCTTGTTTTTGATTTTGAGTTCTTTAATTTCTCTCCTTCTTTGCTACTCCGGATGAGACTTAATAGAAATAATATTTATTCAGGACTAGCAAAAATTACTAAATGAAAGACAATACTAAGTATGAATGTAAGGTGGTTCAGTTGTGTTTATCAAAATTGAGAGATAGATTGTTATCTTCGAGATCAAATGGACAAATAACCATTTCATTTTCGAAGAAAATTTATAAATGAACTCTACAAAACCCCGTCAAATGGATGTATACTTCTTATTCTTCTTTATTGATTCGCCTTGTAAAAATGACATGATATTAATTTGTTGAACTAATATTATTCTTACTGATGATTACGTACATGTTCATATCTCAGACAAAAATGGTTGATACTCGCTCAAGTTCATCTTCTCGACCAAGAAGTATCTTCCAAATCATTAAAAAAATAAAAAAAGTAGATGACAATAAGAAAATGAAAGCAAAAAAAAAAAGTGGAGAAGCTAGCTCGAGTGTAATGGTCACAAAAAAGAATAAAAGAAATCGTAGTGAAATAATAACACGGAGTTATGATCCTCAAACACCTAAAAATAGAAGGTAATTATCCATTTCTTTTTAACTTACCTTCTAATGTTAAAATAAAATAAGAATAATGCCTTACAATTTATGTTTGTACATTGTGTATACACTCTGTGTACTTGTTGTACACAATGTGTATACAACATGTACACATGTTGTGTACAACAAGTGCACAATATTTAACCATTAGTGAGGGAATTGTCTTTACCAATTTAGCGAAGATGTTTTTCCAAGCAAAATTAGCGAGGATAATGTCCTCGCCAAATGCTTCATAAATCAAATGGCATGCTTTGGCAAGGAAATTGTCCTCGCCAATTTAGCGAGGATAATGTCCTCGCCAAATGCTTCATAAACCAAATGGCACAATATTTAATCATTAGTGAGAAAATTACCCTCACCAATTTAGCGAGGATTTTTTTCCAAGAAAAATTAGCCAGGACAATGTCCTCGCCAAATGACATATGACTCACGCTTTGGCGAGAGAATTGTCCTCGCCAATTTAGCGAGAATTTTATTCCTAGCTAAATTAGTGAGGATAATGTCCTCACCAAATGCTTTATAAATCAAATGGCACAATACTTAACCATTAGCGAGGAAATTGTCCTCGTAAATTTAGTGAGGATTTTTTTCCAAGCAAAATTAGCGAGGACAATATCCTCGCCAATGCTTCATAAACCAAATGGCATATGACTCACGTTTTGGCAAGGGAATTGTCCTCGCCAATTTAGCGAGAATTTTATTCTTAGCTAAATTAGCGAGTATAATGTTCTTGCCAAATGCTTCATAAATCAAATGACACAATATCTAACTATTAGCAAGGAAATTGTCCTCACCAATTTAGCGAGAATTTTTTTCCAAGCAAAATTAGCAAGGACAATGTTTTCGCCAAATGCTTCATAAACCAAATGGCATATGACTCACGCTTTAGCAAGGGAATTGTCCTCGCCAATTTAGCGAGGATTTATTTCTCGCAAAATTAGCAAGGACTATATCAAATGCCAAATCATTTAACCGTTAGCGAGGGATTTGTCCTCACTAATTTAGCGAGAACATTATGCTTCATAAACCAAATGACATATGACTCACGCTTTGGCAAGGGAATTGTCCTCGCCAATTTAGCGAGGATTTGTTTCTCGCAAAACTAGCGAGGATTAAGTCCTCGCTAAATGGTTCATATTATAATGACTATACTAGATAATCCTAATTACTGTTACTAATTACATTCATTAATTCTATCAATGCTATGACTTATTTGTTAATGATGCATCTATAAACATACATACATACATTCTATGCCCATCATGCATGATCATATACTTATACTTTCACTTGCTGTAGAGTATTCTTAACATAACTTTATAATTACATGCCTTTATACATATACAAATGCCTTAGATGTAACCAAAAGAGATACAAAAATCAATCTCAAACATTTATGCTATTTCTAATCTTGTGTTGACTTGTGAGATTGTTGGCTTTGTCCCTGAACACACGATCTACCTTACAAACCTACACGGATAAACACCCGTGCTAAGCTATAAAGCTTAGTGGGGAACAACTAATAACATGCAGATAAGTACTCACAGTAGCTATTTCCAATCATTTAATAATGATAGAAATAGAAAGCCTTACAAGATTAATTAAGATATAACAGTACCATATAATCAAAGCAATAACATACTTTATAATGTATTTGCACAAATGGCCTGCTTACAATTTCCTGTGGGTGTGGATAACGGGTGCAATGGATACCCGAAGGTATCATAACAGAAGGATACCCGTAGGTATCTAAACAGAAGGATACACGTAGGTATCCGAACAGAAGTCTCATATAGAGACAAACAGAAGACTCATAAGAGTCAAACAGAAGCAGCTGCGATAACCCTATAGGCATGCCTATCTATCCACGACCAAGTCTTTAAGTGCAGGCTTAATTCAATTACTTTTCATATTTTGTGAAATTGTACTAACATATACAACTATAGCATTAACGAATGCAAGATATTTCTCTATCATATATTGCTATTCCATAATATAAAATCAATCATATAGAAAAGAAGTATCATATGCAACATCTCGTTTAAGGTGATGGAACTTACCTTATAATTGAATAATAAACTCTTGAACTTTGAAAGGGTTTTCTCGCTATACATTACAACTTATGGTGACTTAGACACGTTTAAAGCTCAATTAGAGTCATAAAATACAAATATTAAAATTAGAAAACACAGGCTTATTGTCGCGGTCGCGATGATTGTCGCGCTCGCGACACTTGTCGCGCTCGCGGTAATAATCGCGCTCGCGACAGACAGCGATGGCTTTAAATCACTCTTTCAAGTCGCGCTCGCGACAGACGGCAATGGCCTATATGAGCATTTCTTGATGTCGCGCTCGCGGCATAAGTCGCGCTCGCGACACAAGGCTTCCGTTTAATGTCGCGCTCGCGACATAAGTCGCGCTCGCGACATAAAACGACGGAGCAACCGACTTAAAGTGATTATTGTTCAAAAATCCTGAAAATTAATATACAAACTCAAATTGTATCTCAATTTCGACATACCAAACGGATTTTTCAAAAAACACTATCTTCTACAAAGTTTTAGGTTTACATTTCTAGTTTCCAAAACATCAAAAATCATTTCAATAGGACTTGTAAATCTTGAGATATTACATAAAAACCACAGGCTGTTCATAAGGGCATATTTTCAATCACAATCAGAAATCAATCCCGATTTTCACTATCATGCAGTGAGAATCAGGTTTTGGTCTCTTCTAACAAAATCAAGGTTTACAAGTCTAGTTTCCATACCAATTGGAATTTCATCCTTTGCATAACTATAGCTCAAGATATGAGCAAAAGTATACAAACTGGTCAAGTGATCCTTAAGACAGTTTTCATATTTTCAACTCAAACATGCATTTTATCAACTATAATCCATCTTCAAGCTTATAATCATCCACAAAATACAGGAGAGAGACACTCCAGACCTCTCTCATGACAAATCACAAG
The DNA here is from genome assembly GCA_037975025.1 of Excoecaria agallocha. Classification (NCBI taxonomy): domain Eukaryota; kingdom Viridiplantae; phylum Streptophyta; class Magnoliopsida; order Malpighiales; family Euphorbiaceae; genus Excoecaria; species Excoecaria agallocha. Next base: position 19,444,308 of record CM075816.1, read on the forward strand.
ACTTTACACACAAAGAAAACCCTAAGTTCCCATACCTTGTTCAACTCTTCCTATTTCTTTAACCTTGAAGAGTTTCCTTGCCTTTTTTTCTTGCTTGATTCTCCTTCTAAAACAAAACACAAGATACATCTATGAATCTATCAAATTATTCAATGGAACACATACATCAAAGGAGAAACAAGTTACCTTATCTTTACAATCCAATAGACTTTCCTTACTTTTCACCAAACCAAGAAGTTTAGAGAAAAAAATAAGAGAGAGAGTTTGGGGTTTAAAAGAGAGAAAAGATGAGAGAGAATTTGGGCATAAGGGAGAGGTTGAAGATGAAGTTTGAAGACCCTTAGGTGGCCGGCCCTCCTTCATCAACAACAAATATCTCTTTCTTTTTTTTTTGTTTTGGTCCAAGTGTCTCTCTCTAAAGCCAACTTCCTTTTAATCCCTTGACTTTCCTTTATTTCAATTATTACCCCAAATCTTTCCCTTTAACTTTACAATTAGGTCCTTTCATACCCAATTACACTTAATTAAACATAAGCAACAATAATTAATTAATGAAAATTCTTCTAGGGTACATGGAGGGGTATTACAACTCTCTCCCCCTAAAAGAATTTCGTCCTCGAAATTCATACCTGTATTAAAAAGTTGTGGGTACTGAGCCCGCATAACTTCTTCAGATTCCCAAGTCGCTTCTTGCACACCGTGGTGTTGCCATAAGACTTTGACTAAAGGAATCTCTTTGTTTCGCAACTGTTTAACTTCTTTAGCCAGTATCTGTTTAGGTTCTTCATCATACGTATAATCAGATTTGACACTAATATCTTGCACTGGTATGATGTGTGACTCATCAGATCGATACCGCCGGAGCATTGAAACATGAAAAACATTATGCAATTTTGATAGCTCACTGGGAAGCTCCAAACGGTATGCTACCGGTCCAATCCGATCCAAGATCCTATAAGGACCTATAAACCGTGGGCTAAGCTTTCCTTTCTTTCCAAATCGTAATACCCTTCTCCATGGGGACACCTTTAAAAACACTTTATCGCCAACCTGATATTCAATATCTTTCCTTTTTAAGTTGGCATAAGATCTCTGTCTGTCACTGGCTTCTTTCAATCTCTGTTTAACAAGTTGAATCTTCTCTTCAGTGTCTTTAACAATATCAGGACCCGTCAATTTGCCTTCAGCTAATTCTGTCCAACAGGAAGGAGTTCTACATTTCCGACCATAGAGCGCTTCATAAGGTGGCATACCAATGCTAGTTTGGTAGCCATTATTATATGCAAACTCCATCAGTGTAACATATCTATCCCAGCTTCCTGGAAAATCGAGCACACAGCCCCTTAACATATCTTCTAATACTTGTATAACCCTTTCTGACTATCCATCGGTCTGAGGATGAAATGCAGTACTAAGAAGAAGTTTTGTGCCTAAGGCTTGCTGTAAACTCTTCCAAAATCTGAAAGTGAACCTCGGATCCCGATCCGAAACAATTGAGATTGGTACCCCATGCAGTCTAACAATCTGATCAATATACAACTCAGCTAACTTGTCCATTGAGTAATTGGTTCGAATCGGTACAAAATGAGCCACCTTGGTTAATCTGTCTACTATGACCCACACTGCATCATGTTTCCTTTGAGTAGTGGGTAGACCTGTAACAAAATCCATAGTAACATTGTCCCACTTCCATTGAGGAATGGGAAGAGGGTTCAGTAATCCCGAAGGAAGTTGATGCTCTGCTTTTACTTGCTGACATGTTAGGCACTTAGAAACATACTCAGTCATATCTCTTTTCATTCCTGGCCACCAATAGAATTATTTCAAATCTCTATACATCTTGTTGTTACCAGGATGCATGGTAAATACGGTGCTATGGGCTTCTTGCAATAATGCTTCCTTCAAATGTTTAACATTTGGTACACATAACCGATTTCGATAATATAAACCACCATCTAGTCCAATAGAATATTCTATCGGACCTCCAGCATGAACTGTTTGAGCCAACTGCTGTAACTTAATATCATCTGATTGTGCATCAAGAACTGTCTGCCTGAGATTAGGGCGAGCTCGCAATTGAGCTAACAAAGCCCCATCGGAGGTAAATTTCCATCTATACCCTTACAATAGCATAGCTGCCACCATCTTTCGGCTCAAAGCATCAGCTACCACATTAGCCTTTCCTGGGTGGTAATCAATGATACAATCATAGTCCTTGAACAATTCTAACCATCTGCGTTGTCTTAAATTGAGATCTCGCTGAGAAAGCAAGTATTTAAGACTCTTGTGATCCGTATAGATTCTGCACTTCTCACCATACAGGTAATGTCGCCAAATCTTTAAAGCAAACACAACTGCGGCCAATTCCAAATCATGAGTCGGATAATTCTGTTCATGAGGCTTCAACTGTCTGGATGCATAAGCCACTACTTTACCTTCTTGCATCAACACACATCCCAAACCATTACTCGATGCATCACTATACATAGCATATTCTCTACCCGTTATTGGTTGGGTAAGAACTGGAGCTTCCGTTAATATCCTTTTTAACTGATCAAAACTGGCTTGACAACGATCTGTCCACTCAAATCTAGTTTCTTTCCGAAGTAACTTAGTGAGCGGAGAGGCAATAACTGAAAAACCTTTCACAAACCGCGTATAATAGCCAGCTAAGCCCAAGAAACTTCGGACTTCTGGTACATTTTTAGGCGGTCTCCAGTTTACTATAGCCTCAATCTTCCTAGGGTCCACCCTGATGCCTTCTGAAGACACCACGTGCCCAAGGAAAGAAACTTCTTTAAGCCAGAATTCACATTTGCTTAACTTGGCGTAAAACTGTTGCTCTCTCAGGGTCTGTAACACTATTCTCAAATGCTCAACATGCTCCGCTTCATCACGAGAATAGACTAAAATGTCATCTATAAACACCACGACAAATTGATCTAAATAGGGTCTGAACACCCTATTCATCAAATCCATGAAAGCTGCAGGTGCATTAGTCAACCCGAAAGGCATTACTAAGAATTCGTAATGACCATATCGAGTTCTAAAAGCAGTCTTTTGCACATCCATATCTTTGACCCGAAGTTGATAGTATCCCGACCTCAGGTCAATTTTAGAAAACACTCCTGCACCCCTTAACTGATCAAAGAGATCCTCAATCCGAGGTAAAGGATACTTGTTCTTCACTGTTACTTTGTTAAGTTGTCTGTAATCAATGCACATTCTCAAGGTACCATCCTTCTTTTTAACAAATAACACAGGTGCGCCCCAGGGTGACACACTAGGCTTAATGAAGCCTTTATCTAACAATTCTTGCAGCTGAACTTTTAATTCTTTCAATTCTGTTGGTGCCATTCTGTAGGGTGCTCTAGAGATAGGAGCAGTTCCAGGCAAAGTCTCAATAGATAATTCAACTTCTCTCTCGGGCGGCAAACCCGGAAGTTCCTCAGGAAACACATCAGAAAACTCATTAATCACAGGAACATTTTGAAGATCGATTGTCTCTCTCTTAGAATCAAGGACCAAAGCTAGATACGCTTCGCATCCTTTTCTAAGAAATCTTTTTGCTTTCATAGCAGAGATAACATTGGTTAAGGGTTTTGACTTAATACCCTGAATCAATGTCTCTACTTCCCCATCACTCTTAATCAATACTGTTTTAGCTTTACAGTCCACTATGGCATGATATCTAGACAGCCAATCCATACCCAGGATTACATCAAACTCATGAAAAGGCAAAACAATTAGGTCAGCTGGGAACTATCTCTCTTGAATTCTAATAGGGCAATTTCTATAAACTTCATTCACATGAATACTATGGCCCAAAGGACTAATTACACATATATCATAAGTCATATGATCAACAACAGACACATTTCTACCCAGCTCCCCATTACAAATATAAGAATGTGTAGATCCCGGGTCTATAAGCACATGCACATCAGTATCAAAGAGGGAGAATATACCAGCTATGATCTCAGGAGCATCAGCATCTTCTCGACCTTTCATAGCATAAGCTCGAATAGGAGGTGTAGAAGCAAAAGGTCGATCTACCGACTCAGAAACATTCCTGGACTAGGCTCTAAACTGGCCCGATCCACCTCTGCCTCTACCACGACCTCTACCAAAAGAAGGTGTATTAGAAGCTCCTCGGTTACTCTGTTGACTCGAAACTTGATCCTGCGGCATAGGACAATTAGCTATAAAATGCTCCGTGCTGCCACATCTGAAACAACCACCGGTAAGCATTCTACAAGTGCCCCAATGTCGCCTAAAACAATAGGTGCATTCTGGAGCTTGGCCTCTGCCTTGTCCTGATACAACACCTCTACCTGAGCCAGCTGTAGAAAAAGTCCCCTGCTGTCTTCCTCTAGATGCAGGGTAATTGCCAAATGGCAATGGTTGATCTCCTTGAGTCAACCTCGATCTTTTCCCGGATGTGGAACCACCCCGAGAAAAACTTCTTCTTCTTTGCTCTCTTTCTCTTTTCACATTTTCTTCCTTCTCAACCCGAATAGCTGCTTGAACCAGCTGATGATAATCCACAGGATGGAGAGAAATAGGCCCTATCAAATGATCCCGAATCTGATCATTTAATCCATCTTCGAACTGGCGACACTTGAAAGTCCCAGTTAACATTGGTTTTGGTGCATACTTGCTCAAGCGATTGAATTCGGCTTCATATTCAGCCACTGACATACCTCTTTGCTTAAGATTCAGAAACTGCTTCAACTTTTCGTCTTTATAAGCTTCTGTCACATATCTCCTTTTAAACTCAGCTACAAAGAATTCCCAAAAGAGGGAATCAGGTAGCTGAGGTTGAGTCAGAACCAGTTTCCACCAGTCATACGCTGCTCCCTGAAGTAAGGACACAGCACAAGTCACCTTTTGACTGACGGGGCACTGAACTTCGGTAAAAACCCTTTCTACTCTTTCAAGCCACAGCTCAGCTTTCTCAGACTCTTCCCAAGTAGAGCCTAGAAACTCTTCTGCACCATGCTTTCTAATTTCAGAAATTGGAGCCTTTGGTGCAGTCATCCTATGTAAAATCTGAGCCATATCCTGGGAAATCTTCAACAAAGCTTCCCCAGACTCAACAGCAGTTGCCCCACCTCTAGTAGATGCAGAAGATTCTGGCTGAGAAGGATTCGATTGACCCGGCAGATTACTTTCAGCCGACTCATCTACAACTTCACGATACCTTTCCATTTATAACTATAACAAAGAAATACAGGGACAGCCACAATCAGCCAACAACAACAAAATTCTATATCTAAGACACTTGAAATTCCTATTGGCCAGAACCGCCTAAACCAAGGCGCTCTGATACCAAAAATGTAATGACTATACTAGATAATCCTAATTACTGTTACTAATTACATTCATTAATTCTATCAATGCTATGACTTATTTGTTAATGATGCATCTATAAACATACATACATACATTCTATGCCCATCATGCATGATCATATACTTATACTTTCACTTGCTGTAGAGTATTCTTAACATAACTTTATAATTACATGCCTTTATACATATACAAATGCCTTAGATGTAACCAAAAGAGATACAAAAATCAATCTCAAACATTTATGCTATTTCTAATCTTGTGTTGACTTGTGAGATTGTTGGCTTTGTCCCTGAACACACGATCTACCTTGCAAACCTACACGGATAAACACCCGTGCTAAGCTATAAAGCTTAGTGGGAAACAACTAATAACATGCAGATAAGTACTCACAGTAGCTATTTCCAATCATTTAATAATGATAGAAATAGAAAGCCTTACAAGATTAATCAAGATATAACAGTACCATATAATCAAAGCAATAACATACTTTATAATGTATTTGCACAAATGGCCTGCTTACAATTTCCTGTGGGTGTGGATAACGGGTGCAATGGATACCCGAAGGTATCATAACAGAAGGATACCCGTAGGTATCTAAACAGAAGGATACACGTAGGTATCCGAACAGAAGTCTCATATAGAGACAAACAGAAGACTCATAAGAGTCAAACAGAAGCAGCTGCGATAACCCTATAGGCATGCCTATCTATCCACGACCAAGTCTTTAAGTGCAGGCTTAATTCAATTACTTTTCATATTTTGTGAAATTGTACTAACATATACAACTATAGCATTAACGAATGCAAGATATTTCTCTATCATATATTGCTATTCCATAATATAAAATCAATCATATAGAAAAGAAGTATCATATGCAACATCTCGTTTAAGGTGATGGAACTTACCTTATAATTGAATAATAAACTCTTGAACTTTGAAAGGGTTTTCTCGCTATACATTACAACTTATGGTGACTTAGACACGTTTAAAGCTCAATTAGAGTCATAAAATACAAATATTAAAATTAGAAAACACAGGCTTATTGTCGCGGTCGCGGTAATAATCGCGCTCGCGACAGACAGCGATGGCTTTAAATCACTCTTTCAAGTCGCGCTCGCGACACTTGTCGCGCTCGCGACAGACGGCAATGGCCTATATGAGCATTTCTTGATGTCGCGCTCGCGGCATAAGTCACGCTCGCGACACAAGGCTTCCGTTTAATGTCGCGCTCGCGACATAAAACGACGGAGCAACCGACTTAAAGTGATTATTGTTCAAAAATCCTGAAAATTAATATACAAACTCAAATTGTATCTCAATTTCGACATACCAAACGGATTTTTCAAAAAACACTATCTTCTACAAAGTTTTAGGTTTACATTTCTAGTTTCCAAAACATCAAAAAACATTTCAATAGGACTTGTAAATCTTGAGATATTACATAAAAACCACAGGCTGTTCATAAGGGCATATTTTCAATCACAATCAGAAATCAATCCCGATTTTCACTATCATGCAGTGAGAATCAGGTTTTGGTCTCTTCTAACAAAATCAAGGTTTACAAGTCTAGTTTCCATACCAATTGGAATTTCATCCTTTGCATAACTATAGCTCAAGATATGAGCAAAAGTATACAAACTGGTCAAGTGATCCTTAAGACAGTTTTCATATTTTCAACTCAAACATGCATTTTATCAACTATAATCCATCTTCAAGCTTATAATCATCCACAAAATACAGGAGAGAGACACTCCAGACCTCTCTCATGACAAATCACAAGACTTTACACACAAAGAAAACCCTAAGTTCCCATACCTTATTCAACTCTTCCTATTTCTTTAACCTTGAAGAGTTTCCTTGCCTTTTTTTCTTGCTTGATTCTCCTTCTAAAACAAAACACAAGATACATCTATGAATCTATCAAATTATTCAATGGAACACATACATCAAAGGAGAAACAAGTTACCTTATCTTTACAATCCAATAGACTTTCCTTACTTTTCACCAAACCAAGAAGTTTAGAGAAAAAAATAAGAGAGAGAGTTTGGGGTTTAAAAGAGAGAAAAGATGAGAGAGAATTTGGGCATAAGGGAGAGGTTGAAGATGAAGTTTGAAGACCCTTAGGTGGCCGGCCCTCCTTCATCAACAACAAATATCTCTTTCTTTTTTTTTTTTGTTTTGGTCCAAGTGTCTCTCTCTAAAGCCAACTTCCTTTTAATCCCTTGACTTTCCTTTATTTCAATTATTACCCCAAATCTTTCCCTTTAACTTTACAATTAGGTCCTTTGATACCCAATTACACTTAATTAAACATAAGCAACAATAATTAATTAATGAAAATTCTTCTAGGGTACATGGAGGGGTATTACACATATATCAAATGCCAAACCATTTAACCGTTAGCGAAAAATTTGTCCTCACTAATTTAGCTAGGATTTGTTTTTCGCTAAATTAGCGAGGATTAAGTCCTTGCTAAGTCCTCGCTAAACGGTTTATATATAATTCTAGCAATGAATTAAGATTTAGCGAGGGTTCTGTGCTCGCAAAGTCGTCTCTATTTTTTGCGCTAAAATTTTGGCATCCAAAATTAGCTACAACAAAAATTATTTATCGCTAAATTGTCGCAAAATCTATTTTTCCACTAGCCCCTAACAATATTTGCGATAAATATCATTTTTTTGTTGCAATGTTGTCGTTAAATGGTGTATTTAGCAACAAAATTTATTGTCCTCGCTAATTTTCATCGTTATTCTGTATTTTTTTGTAGTGATATATTGTGTGTACAAGATGTACACACATTGTGCATGTTGTACACACACTGTGTACTTGTTGTACACAACGTGTGTACATGTTGTACACACATCTTATGTACATGATGGACACACACTATGTACTTGTTGTACACAGTGTGTTTATTTGTTGTATACAGTATGTACACTGCTTATTTTATTGTGATTGTTTTTTGTACACTATTTGTACTATTATTATAGCTCTAAAACTTGTATTTTTATTCAAGCTGTTAATAGAGATGACTTGCATACAATGTGATTTAACTTTTGTATGAATTGTTCTACTATCTCCCTAATAAATGAGAAGTTAACTACGGCACAACTGGATATCCATCTCCAATAGCATATTTGATGTCCAACATCCTATTTGTATTACTGCCGCATAGCTGATTATTTATAATATCCAACAATTTATCATAGCTACAACCTGATGGAATTAGTATTCCATCAACTTCAAAATCATGATATTCATTTTGTTCACTCTATTTCCCATTGTATTGCAACAGAATTGGAATGCTTCCTGTCATTGTAAATGTTCTACAAACAAACATATATAACCACATTCAAAATCTAATATAAAATCTGCTTTTAACTGCATAACACCAAAATATAACTGATGATACATGAGATGCTGCAATAAATTACTACATTACGCAATAACTATTACGTGCACAAAAAATATAACACCAAAATATAACTGTTGATTACACCAAAAATTATGAAGATTCACATATGCTGCAATAAATTTAATTTTCAATCTCAATGAATTTTGAAAATTAGATTATTAAGAAAAGTCTATAAGAACAAAGACGATAAAAAGGAAACAAATGCAAGACATGTCAAATTAACACCACCTGTAGTAATCGCCTGATGTTGGTTTTAGGTAACAGTACAATTACATTGAAGCAATCAAAACATGGTATATCAACAAGACAAGGACCACGAAAAAGGAATTAAAAAAAACTGAAAACTAAGTAATTAACGCCATGAATTGCAGTAGCTAAGTTTGTCGAAGATCTTCAATAGCTAAATCTGAAAGCTAATTACCACTTGTATGAATTCTTGGATTCTCCATTTAAATTCTAAAGAAACTCATACCTTTTATAATCAGTTGGTAAATCCCGATCAATGGAGAAGATCGTCGGAGAGAAAATACAAAATTATCGAAGACAAAACAAAATCTTTGAAATCATCCGAAAAGGAAAGAAATCTGATTGGAGGAGAAGAATAAAAATTCGAAAATCATAAAATGAGAATAGAATTTTTATTTAGAAAAAAAATAAGTTGTATTTATGAAAAGGAAAATTTAAAATTGATATTTATAAAAATTACAGAAAGGGCTTGTATTTTTTGAAAAAAAAAATAAGTTTGGGAATTGGGGTAATTTTTTTTTTTTTTATTGTTGTGGGCTTTCATTAAGGAAGAGCAACAGATTGCAGCTACAATCTTTTTGTGTTAACCTTTATTTGACTCCCACTTTTGTATTCCCATATTGAAATCCGTGCCTCTTGGACCGACAAAAATTAATTAAATCCTCCAAATATATTGTTTCCGTGCCTCTTGGACCGACAAAAATTAATTAAATCCTCCAAATATATTGTTTGGTAAATAGGCACGGATTTCAATATGGGAATACAAAAGTGGGAGTCAAAAAAAGGTAAACCCAAAAAAATTGTGGCTGCAATCTGTTTCTTTTCCTTAATGCGGGCCCCACAACAATAAAAAAAATTGTATGAACAAGGGGTACCTTTTTGCGCATGCGGATCCCAAGAAAATAATTTTAACATATGTCTCCGTGTACGACCAAAATTTTTAACGGATGCCGTGGGATCCACCTGTTAGAAAATGGCACCCATTTTGTTATTTTTTTAATTCCAAATGTCTAAATTTTTTTTCAAAATTACACCAAAATAAAATTAAAATCCCCAATTAGCCCGCATGCTACACCACTATTACTTGCATTGCCATTAACGTATAGCTTAACTATTTAAGAGGGAAGCTAATGTAGGAGCACATACTTTTGCTAACTTTATTTATCCAAAAAAACTAAAGATTAAAGGTGTTGAATATAATATAATATAATATAATTACTACTCATGTCACAATCTGTAATTGTAACAATTCTGTGTGCCGTCAGTATAATATTTATTATTTCAGCTTTAGGTTATATATATATATATATATATATATATATATATATATTTCTAAGTTGGATCTATACTTCCATATAAATCAAGCTAATCATAAATTCCCACAAAAGCAATCTTATGATTAATTTTGTATTTATAAAGTTTCGAGAATGTGCAACCTGCGATTAATAATTTAAAATAAATCCATAGCTAAATCCATAGCTGGAATGGCTGCTAATACCCGTAGGCGGAGGGCAAAAGGAGGAATTTGCCTAAGGGCTAGATTAGATAAATGAGCAAATATGGTGTCTGAACCTTAAAATTCAAAAGCCGCCTTGGAAAAAACAGAGACGCCTTAAAAAAGACTACAATTTAAAAGGAAATTTCAACCAATACAATCAAACTTTTATGAGAAACACGCAAAGCAACGCATTTTGGAGTTAACACTGTATATGTGATCACAACAATACATAAAGCAACAACCCAAAAGCACCAATTAGTTCTTCCAACAACATGGAGAGCAAAACTCTAATTTCCCTTCTTGTTCTTGTCTTCTGGTCCTCCCTTGCCATCTCCCAGAAAACAGTGGAGTACGAGGAAAGCAATTCAAAGAATTACATTGTTCTCCTGCAGAAACCAAAAGCTGCACACTTCAAAACACCGAAAGATTTAGACATCTGGTACCGATCATTCTTGCCTCAAAACTTCCCCAGCTCACGTTTGATTCACTCCTACCACAATTTGGTTACTGGGTTTTCTGTGAAACTTACAGCACAGCAAGCAATGGCTATGAAAATGAAGAAAGAAGTGCTTTTAGCCCGTCCGGAGAGGATGGTGTCTCTCTACACAACCCATACACCTGCTTTGTTGGGTCTCCAACAGAATTCAGGATTTTGGCAAAGTTCAAATTATGGAAAGGGAGTCATTATTGGATGTGTGGATAGTGGAATAACACCTGATCACCCTTCCTTTTTGGATGAAGGAATGCCTCCTCCACCAGCAAAATGGAAAGGCATATGCCAGTTGGTAGGAGCATCATGCAATAACAAGCTTATTGGTGTAAGAATTTTTGATTCTACAACTAACAGCGCATCGGACACCGTTGGACATGGAACACATGTAGCTGCCACCGCAGTTGGAAGTCCTGTGCAAGGTGCTAGCTTCTTTGGCCAGGCTAATGGCACTGCAACTGGCATTGCTCCATTAGCGCACTTAGCTATGTACAAAGTTTCTGGTAGATCAAACAATGCTGGTGAAAGCGAGGTGCTGGCTGCAATGGATGCTGCAGTTGGAGATGGTGTTGATGTGCTTTCACTTTCCCTTGGCACCGGACCGCATCCTTTCTACGATGATGTAATTGCTATTGGTGCATATGCAGCTACTCAGAAGGGGATCTTTGTGAGTTGCGCTGCAGGAAATTCGGGTCCGAATTCAGCCTCTGTAGAAAATGGTGCACCGTGGATCCTGACCGTCGGAGCAAGCACTGTAGACAGAACTATAAGAGCAACAGTTTTACTTGGAAATAATGTAGAGCTAAATGGTGAATCGCTCTACCAGCCCACAAACTTTTCTTCAACATTGTTTCCTCTTGTTTATCCAGGTGCAAATGGTAATCCAGCAACAAGATTATGCCTGTCGGGATCATTAAGCAATTTTGATGTCAAAGGCAAAATAGTTTTATGTGAGGGAGGGTCTGATACAATATCCAAAGGCCAAGAAGTGAAAAACAATGGTGGTGCTGCTATGATTGTAATGAACACTGTATCTGCAGGTTTCATCACACAACCAAGTTATCATGTGCTCCCTGCTTCACATGTTAGTTACCTTGCCGGAACCGCAATCAAAGACTACATAAAATCTGCAACATCGCCAACAGCTACAATCTTGTTTAAAGGAACAATAGTTGGCGTGACGGATGCTCCACAAGTAGCCATGTTTTCTTCAAGAGGTCCTAATACTGCAAGCCCTGGGATCTTGAAACCTGACATTATAGGTCCCGGTGTGTACGTTGTGGCTGCTTATCCAGTCTCAGTAGACAATACTATCAACAGGTTTGAGATGTTATCAGGCACCTCAATGGCTTGTCCTCATCTGAGTGGCATTGCAGCGCTCCTTAAAAGTGCTCATCCCGATTGGTCGCCAGCTGCCATAAAATCTGCAATCATGACCACAGCTGATTTGCATAATCTTGGAGGCAAGCCCATTTCTGACCAACAGTTTGTTCCAGCTAATGTATTTGATATGGGTGCAGGCCATGCAAACCCATCAAGAGCAAATAATCCAGGGCTTGTTTATGATATTCACACTGATGATTACATTCGATATTTATGTGGTCTTGGTTATTCTGACAATAATGTTGGAATAATCACACAAACCACAGTGAAGTGCTCAAATATCTCGAGAATTCCTGAAGCTCAACTAAATTACCCAGCATTTTCTATCAAATTGGGGTCTACTCCACAGACTTACACAAGAACACTAACAAACTATGGCAATCCAAATTCGACTTACAATCTCGAAATATTTGGCCCGCAAGGAGTCAATGTTATGGTAACACCTAATAAGATTAGTTTCAATGATGCTATCAAGAATGCAATATACTCTGTAACATTCAGCAAAAATGAGAATGCTGGTACCAGTGGTTCCTTTGCTCAGGGTTACCTGAACTGGATGGATGATGGACACAGTGTTCGAAGCCCAATTGCTGTCATGTTTTGAATAAGCAGACGCAAACTCGTATTTACTACTATTCCCAAAATTATTGTTATTATTAATTTGAGTCCTTGGTCAAAATGCAATTAAGAAGTGGTGTTTGTTAATATTATGAAGAATAAAAGATATTTTGGTAAACAAATTGCTAAAAATATTATTACACTGCTAAACAATACATACCAATAAATTTTGCACAAAGGAAAATAAATTTTCTATTATTAATAAATATATAATTTAATTAGTTCAATGCAAAAAAATAAAAAGAAAAAAAAAAGAATATTCCAAGGTGAAAAAGCCGTAATATGCTAACCAGTAACCAATTGATGTTTTTAATATGCTAACCAATGTTTTTAACACTTAACAACTTGAATATGTGAGAGTTCTACTTTGGATAAACCATTGTATAAGTTTTTTATTGAAATACATTAGCACATTACAAACGTAAATATTTGACTTGCTAATGATAAAGGGTTAATTTAGTTTAATAAAAATAAAATAAAAGGGTTATTTTTGTTTAAAAAGGCTTTTACATTTTTCATATATATATATATATATGCACTTATGCAATTACTCCAACCTACGATATAAAAACATAAATATCATTGATTTTTTTAGATGCACTTAATATTTTGGAGATTGAATTTCCTTCACCTTCTCCCCCACCAAGACTGTAGCCAAAGCAAGAAAATATGAAGACTTGCTTATCAATAATATTATATATAGAGAGAGAAAGTATCAAGACTAATCAAGTTCAGAAACGATCCGTACTTTTAAAGAAAATATCAAAACTTCTTTTTTTTTTTGTCTAATTACAATTTATATTAAATGTTGGTTACAATGTAAAAATATAATTTATACTTAAAATTAACTTGTAATTAGTGATAAATGGAGTCGAATTCACAAGACTTCATCAATTTTTAATTCTTTAAATAACCAGAAAATTAACAAATTAAAAATAAAAGATGAGAGATTTGCAAATTAATAACTTAAATGACAGAATTAAGATAATAATAAAAATAATGCAGAAAATAATTAAAGACAAAATTAAGAATGAGAAACTCAGTTAAAGGTAATCGCTGCACAAAATTCAATTTCACTAATTACGGATGAAAAGATAACTCAAAAATTATGTAATGAACCGATTATAGTTGTCGGTTTAGTGTTTCCATCCAATCTTTGCAAATTAATAGACTAATTACATAAGATTATAATTAATCTCTAGCCAATAAATAATCATTTTTTAGCGACAAAATTAAATTTATTGACAGTTTTATGAAATAGAAAGACCCAACTTAAACCAACCAACTTTTTAGCGGGATAAATTAAGACCAAATCATATACTTAATTAATATTACAACTCTTTTCAGTATTACTATACTAATTACCACTTATTGATTTTATCAAATAATTACAGATTTAATATTTTCAATTAATTGTATGCTATTTAATTAAAAGAACAACGACGCTTCATTAAATATAAAACAAATAACAATAAAAATGAAATTTCTCTAAGTTACAGTATATAACATGCACATCACAAAATATTAAATAGAAATTAAGTACAAAATAATCTCATAGTAATAAAAGAATACTACCCTTGAATTAACATTTAACTGAAATAAATGTTTAGCCACTTATAGTCATGGGAAAATCACAAGAATTCCCAAAAGAATTCCTGTTACAACAATTAAAAAAAAAAAAACCAGAGAGAAAATGATCTAAACCCCCAACCAACACCCCCAATAAAGGAAGATAATTTAATCCTAGCCAAATAAGGAAAATAAAATAAAATATTTAATAAAATTTAAACTTTCTAAAAATATTGTCTTCAAATTGTTAAAATATGGCCTAAAAATCCTCAAAAGTCGGCTAGCACTCTTTTGCTGGCTAGGAGCAATTCACGCACAAAGTAGGCCTTTTTAAATATTTTGTCGAGTTGTCTTGCCCCTTAGCTTTGGGCAAGGCTAAAACTCATATTTGCATAAATCTGTGTTGTTAACTTCCTGCTTATCATTGTACAAAACAAACATCCAGATTTGTCCAAATTTTCTAGTTTCACAACCAATATGCTCTAAATTTTTAAGGTCATCACAAATCAGTTCCAATAACCCACAAAAATGTTCCTTCACATAAATTTAATTCTACAATGATCAAAATCATAAAATAAGTAAAAAGTATCAAAATTGATTAAAAGTCAATATTTAAAAATAAGTAAAAATTAAGGAATAACATGTAATTTTTGTGACTTAATAAAATACCTTAAAATTATTTTTAATTTAATAGCCGGAACGGCTGCTAATACCGTAGGCCCAGGAGCAAATGGAGGAATTGGCCCCACGAAGGGCTAGAGACAAATGTGCAATTATGGTGTCTCACATGACCGGTGCACGAAGTATTAAAACCAGAACAAGGGAAAAACCAAAGCCACCTTATTAAGAAAGACTTAAAAAAAAAAATCAACTAATAAAAGAATAAAACTTTTATGCAATATTATTAAAATCGGACACGATAAAAAACAGATAAAGCTGAGGGTTCGTGGTTCGATTGGTTCAATCGAGTTCAATCGATTTTTTTTTTAAAATATGATAAATTATTATAATTTTATAAATACTATTGTATAAAAATAAAAAAAAAATATCCACCAAACATTAATATATGTCACAAATATCATAATAATAAGTTACAAAACATAATTTTAATTTTATTATTACAAGTAATTAATTATGAATTTTTGAATATTATATATTAAAAACATAAAAATACAATCATATTATGAAAAAAAATTCCTTTTTAGATGGAGTACTAATGAAGCAAATACAGAAAATATTAACCTTGCATATATGAGTATCATTATATTTAATTACAATAAATTCAAATAGATAATAAGTATATTAAATTATTAAGTGACATCTTTAGAATTTAAAATACTAATTTTTTCAAAGAAATAAATTATGAAAATTTCATATATATATATATATATATAATTATAATGAAACAAATAGATAATAAGTATATTAAATTATTAAGTGATATCTTAAACTTTAAAATACTAATTTTTTTAAATAAATAAATAATAAAAATTTAATATATATATACACACACATATATTTGATTACAATGAACCAAATATATAATAATTATATTAAATTATTAAGTGACATATTTAGAATTTAAAATACTAATTTTCTCAAATAAATAAATAATGAAAATAAATAAATATATATATATATATATATATATATATATGGGGGGTGAAAAAATACAAAAAATATAATTTTTTGCAATTTTCAGCCAAAACCCGATTTTGTCCGGTTTTTCGGTTCAATTCGGTTTTTTGCCAATTCGATTTTGCATAGTTGAACTAAACAGTTAGCCTGTCGGTTCACGATTAAGCCGGTTCAACCGATCGGTCCGATTTTAATAATTATGATTTTATGACAAACTAGAAAGGTCAACCATTTTTGGAATTAAATTCAAAAACGTAAGAAGATTCAGATTTATCACTTATCACTTATCAACAATCATGATGTGCATAGCTGTACCTTTTGTCCATAACGAGTTTTATATTACTTTAGCCTAATTAGAACACTATATATATGATCCATAACAGTACACATAACATCAACCCAAAATTAGCAACCACCTCTTCGAATAATATGGAAAGCAAAACGCTACTTTCCCTTCTTGTTTTTGTCTTTTGCTCCTCTCTTGCCATCTCCCAGACAACAGTGGATGAAGAGGAATGCAATTTACACAATTACATTGTTCTCCTAAAGAAATTAAACCAGAAGAATCGAAAGATTTGGACACGTGGTACAGATCATTCCTGCCTCAAAATATCTCTAGCTCACGTTTGATTCACTCCTACCACAATGTGGTTACTAGGTTTTCTGTGAAACTTACAGCACAACAGGAGTTGGCCATGAAAATGAGGAAAGAAGTAGTTTTAGCCCGTCCTGAAAGGATGTTGTCTCTGCACACAACCCGCACACCTGCTTTGTTGGGTCTCCAATAGAATTCAGGATTTTGGCAAAGTTTAAATTATGGAAAGGGAGTCATTATTGGAGTTGTGGACACTGGAATAATGCCTGATCACCCTTCCTTTTCGGATGAAGGAATGCCTCCTTCACCAGCAAAATGGAAAGGGATTTGCCAGTTGGGAGGAGCATCATGCATTAATAAGATTATTGGTGCAAGAAATTTTGATTTTGGAGCGACCAATGCATTGGACTCCTTTGCGCATGGGGACACATATAGCTTCCACTGCAGCTGGAAGACCTGCACAAGGTGCTAGCTTCTTTGGTCAGGCTAATGGTACTGCAACTGGCATTGCTCCATTAGCCTACATAGCAATGTATAAATGTTCTGGTAGAGCAAGCAAGGCTGGTGAGAGTGAGTTATTGGCTGCAATGGATGTTGCTATTGAAGATGGTGTTGATGTGCTTTCTCTTTCCATTGGCATGGATTCCAGTGCTTTCTACGATGACGTAGTTGCTATTGGTGCATTTGCAGCTACTCAAAAAAAGGATCTTTGTGAGTTGCTCTGCAGGAAATATGGGTATGAATTCAGCCTCTTTAGAAAATGAGGCACCATGGATTCTAATAGTTGGAGCAAGCACTGTAGATAGAACTGCAAGAGCAATAGTTTTACTTGGAAATAATGTAGAGTTAAATGGTGAATTGCTTTACCAACCCAACAATTTCTCTTCGAAATTGTTGCCTCTTGTTTATGTAGGTGCAAATGGTAATATATTTTCAAGAATATGCACGCCAGGATCATTAGGAAATGTTGATGTCAAAGGCAGGATATTGATATGTGAGAATGGAATATACGATCCAATTACCAAAGGGTGCTGCTATGATTTTAATGAACACTGAATTTGAAGGCCAAGATAGTGGTCCCTGCTTCACATGTGAATTACATTGCCAGATCCAAAATCAAAGACTCTATGGAATCCACAACATTGCCAGTGGCTACAATCTTGTTTAAAGGAACAATATTTGGCTTGACGATGCTCCGCAAGTTGCCATGATGGCAGCCAAAGATACTTTTATTTCATTGACAGTAGAAATTATATACAAAAGGTGGTTAGGCTACAAATATGCAATTGTGATTACATGGGATTACAAGAGATAAAGAATAAATACAAATTTCAAAAATTTGAATGCTGGATATACCCTTATCATCCTCCCTCAAGTTGATGGGGAGGTGACCGAACCGTCAACTTGTCCTTAAAGAACCCAAAACGCTGGCGAGGCAATGGTTTAGTAAGCAAATCAGCCAATTGGTCATGGGTGGAAATATAGCAAACGTCAATAGCCTTGGAGAGTACTTTATCTCTAACATAATGAAAATCAATCTCTAAGTGCTTGGATCTTGAATGGAAAACCGGAGATGAAGTAAGATATGTGGCACTAAGATTGTCACACCAAAGTTTTAGAGGTTGAAGGATAGGAAAACCCATTTCTTACAGGAGAGAACACAACCAACGTAATTCATTAACAGTGGCAGCAATGGCACGGTATTTGGCTTCAGCTGAAGATCGGGAAACTGTCCTTTGCTTTCTTGAACCCCAACAAATAATATTATTTCCAAGAAATATAGAATCACCAGTAACAGATTTTCTATCATCCAAATCACTTACCTAATTTGAATCACAATAAGCCAAAATAAGGGAAGAAATAGAGCGAGTAATAAACAAACCTTGATTACAACTGCCATGTAGATAACGTAATATACGATTGACAGCAATCCAATATTGTTGCTTGGGTGAATGCATAAATTGTGCCACTTTGTTAACAGTAAAACAAATATCAGGTCTTATGAATTGAAGATATTGGAGACCACCTACTATGCTTTGGTACATGGTGGGATCATCAAAGGAATAGTCACCTGTATGCATGAGTTTAGTAAAGGAGCTGAATGGAGTAGAAATGGCATGACAGTTCTGCATGTTGGCTCACTCTAGAAGATCTGAGATGTATTTGGATTGATTGAGTAATACACCATTGGAAAACCAATGAGCTTCAATACCCAAGAAATAATGAAGTTTACCCAAATCTTTGAGAGCAAATTTTCGTTGTAGTGCAGCAATAATTTGTTGAATAAACAAAGAATTGCTACGCATTAACAAAAGATCATCAACATATATGAGGCAAAAAAACACGAACACCATTGTTAGAAAAATAAAATAGTTATGAGTCGGTTTGAGATCCTTTAAAACCAAGAGTAAGTAAAGCATCAGTGAGACATTTGTACCATTGTCTTGGTGCTTGCTTGAGGCCATACAATGATTTATGAAGCTTACAAACATGCTGGGGATAGATTTGATCAACAAAACCTTGTGGTTGTTCCATAAAGACATCTTCCTCTAATTGACCATGTAGAAAGGCATTAGAAACATCTAGTTGTCGAATACTCCACCCTTTTGAGATTGCCATTGATAAACATAAACGAATAGTAGTTGGCTTCACAACAGGACTGTAAGTATGATGAAAATCAATACCAGGGCGCTGATGAAATCCCTTTGCAATCAAACGAGCTTTATACCTTGAAATTGAGCCATCCGGGTTTATTTTAATGCAAAAAACCCATTTACAACCTATGATATTCTGTTGGGGATGATAGGGAACCAAGGACCAAGTCTTATTCCTTTGTAAAGCATCAAACTCATCTTGCATTACTAGTCTCCAATGTTTATTACTATTGATAGCTTTAAAGGAAGTGGGTTCAGTTTGATTATCAATGGCAGCAAGAAAGGATTTTGGTTTTAGAGAATTTGTTTGAGATCGAGTTACCATGGGATGAGTCTTGTTTGGGGCAGATGGGACAGGATTGGATTGGTCACTAGGAATATAATTTGTTAAATCAACAGCAAGAGATGAATTTTGGGCATTAGATATGGACGGAATGTGGGAAGGGGCAGGTGAGAGAGGACTTGTAGTAATGAGAGGGGTTTGAGGACTGGTTGAATGGGTAACTGAATCGGAATTTAAATTGGATGAAGAGATTGTAGGAGCTGTTGGTAGATTTGATGGAAGAAAAATAACTACAGGATTTGGTGATGATGGACTAGATACTGGCACATGATCTTGATATAAAAAAGGAAAAACATTTTCATCAAATAAAACATGGTGTGGGACAATAATTTTGTTTGAAGTTAGATTTAAGCAATAATAACCCTTATGAATTTTACTGTATCCTAAAAAGACACAAGCAGCTGATCGAGGAGATAATTTATCTTTAGCATATGGCCTAAGCCAAGGATAGCAAAGACACCCAAAGGTTTTAATCTCATGATAATTAGGCAAAGATTGAAAAAGTATTTCATAAGGGGACTTATTATCTATAGTTGGAGTGGGCAAACGATTTATAAGATAAATAACAGTGTCAAAAGCTCGGTGCCAGAATTTTTTAGGAACTAAAGAATGATGAAGAAGTCCAAGACCGGTTTGTACTATATGCCTATATTTTCTTTCAGGACAACCATTTTTTTCAGGAGTTTTAGAACAATAACTCCTTTGTGAAATGCCATTTCCAAGTAAATAAGATGATAAAGCCTGAAATTCACCACCCTAATCTGCTTGAAAAATTTTACTTTTGCGATAAAAAAATCGTTCAACAATGTGCTGAAATTTAATAAATACATTTAGAACCTCAGATTTGTGTTTCACAAAATAAATCCATGAGTATTTGCTATATTGATAAAAAAATAACACATAATATTTATTATTGTGAAAAGAAGAAATTGGAGATGGTCCCCATAAATCACTGTAAATAAGATCTAATGGTCCATGAACTTTAGTACTAGACACAGGAAATGGCAACTTATGAATTTTACTTAGAGTACAAGCATGACACAAAGTATTGAGATCATCAGAACTAAAACTAGTGGAACTAGAAGCTAAAGTACGACGAACAACTCTAGGAGAAGCTTGGCCTAGCCGAGTATGCCATGTTGATAAAGAAACTGAATTAGCTTGCGGGACAACCTTAAATGGAGTGAGAGATAGAGAATATAAGCCACATTCATTCCAGCCTGAATGAAGAACTTCCTTCGTGTGTGGATGTCCTTAATATCAAAATGATCAGAGAAAAATTCAACAGAGACATTGTTAGATTTAGCAAAATTAGAGATAGACAATAAGTTATTAGAAATGAAAGGAACACATAAAATATTATCCAGCTGAAAGAAATAAGAATTAAAAGTTGAAAATTGATTACAACCAGTATGAGAAATAGGTAAGGTATTACCATTGCTCATTTTAACTTCATCAAGCCTTTAATAATCACGATGAATTGCAAGATTTTCCATGTCCGAAGTAAGATGATGTGTCGCCCCAATATCTAGTAACCATTGTTGTGGGCTAAGATTGTGAGGAGAGGCAAAATTGGCTATTGATTTGGGCAAAAGGGGCTGTGAAAGATCAGGTTGGCATCGAGGAGAAGGACATTGTCTTGAATAGTGTCAGTTGCCATTACAGTTATAACATGTAACTGAACTTCATGAGAAAAAGAAGAGTAAGGAATACTCGCCTGAGATGGTAAACGACCACCATTAGAATGCAGATGATACTGTCTTTCATGTCCTCTACCACAACCATCACGCCCATGAAACTGAGAATAGCCACGAGTGTAGGAGGCATTGGTGGTTTAAACAGCATGTGCAGTAGGTAAAACAGAGTCATGCGAGATGGAATTTTCATTTGCAAGACTCAGTTCTTCACTAAGTAAAAGACCATACAATTCATCAAGAGAAACCAAATCTGTCCTATTTTCAAGAGATCACACAAAAGGTCTGTATGTAGAACCAAGACCATTTGTTATAACTTGAAAAGATCTTCTTCAGATACAGGATTTTTCAGTGCTATCAATTGATGGCTCGTTGAAAATATTATGTAATGGACTCATTCTTCTTTTCTAGCTTGTATAAGCTATTTTTCAGATTTCATACCTGTGCTTTAGAGCCAGAAGCATAGGTTGCTTCAAGCTTCAGCCATACTTCACGTGCAGTAGCTTATCCAACAATTTGAGAAACACAAGTTTCAAATATGGAGCCAATTATCCAACTAAGAACCAATTGATCTTGTCGAAACCATTATTGCCAGTAAGGATTAGGTTGATCATCAATGAATTTGGATGGAGGAGAAACCGAACCATCTATACATTTTGCAAGATCATAAATGTGTAAACGAGGAAGTAGTTGTGTTTGCCAAAATAGGTAGTTTGTAGAGTTCAATTTGATTGGTAATTGATGGGTAATATTTGGTGGATTCATAGAAGAGATAGAAGAAGAGGAAGTAGATAGTGCCATAGTGGAGAGAGAAAAAAATTAATAATAAAATGCTGTTAAGCTATTTCTGCTCTGATACAAAGATAGAATGATGGCAGCCAAAGATACTTGTATTTCATTGACAGTAGTAATTATATACAAGAGGTGGTTAAGCTACGGATATGCAGTTGTGATTACATGGGATTGCAAGAGATAAAGAATAAAAACAAATTTCAAAAATTTGAATGCTGGATATACCCTTATCAGCATGGTTATTAAAATTGGACCGGATCGGTCGGTTGAACTGATTTAATTACGACCCGGCAGGTCAACCGGTTGGTTCAACTGCACAAAATCGGATTGGCAAAAAATCGAATTGGACCGAAAAAAACCGAATTGAACTGAAAAACTGAAAAACAGGATAAAACCGAATTTTTGGCTGAAAATTGTAAAAAATTATATTTTTTTTGTATTTTTTCACCCCCATATATATATATATTTCATTATTTATTTATTTGAAAAAATTAGTATTTTAAATTCTAAATATGTCACTTTATAATTTAATATACTTATTATATATTTGGTTCATTGTAATCAAATATTTGCGTGTATATATATATATAAAATTTTTATTATTTATTTATTTGAAAAAAAATAGTATTTTAAAGTTTAAGATATCACTTAATAATTTAATATATTTATTATCTATTTGGTTCATTGTAATTATATATATATATATATATATATGAAATTTTCATAATTTATTTCTTTGAAAAAATTAGTATTTTAAATTCTAAAAATGTCACTTAATAATTTAATATACTTATTATCTATTTGAATTTATTGTAATTAAATATAATTATACTCATATATGCAAGGTTAATATTTTCTGTGTTTGCTTCATTAGTACTCCATCTAAAAAGGAAATTTTTTTCATAATATGATTGTATTTTTATGTTTCTAATATATAATATTCAAAAATTCATAATTAATTACTTGTAATAATAAAATTTAAATTATATTTTGTAATTTATTATTAGGATATTTGTGATATACATTAATATTTGATGGTTATTTTTTTTAATTTTTATACAATATTATTTATAAAATTATAATATTTTATAATATTTTAAAAATAGAAAAAATCCGATTGAATTCGATCGAACTACAAACCTTCAATCTCGTTGATTCTTTATTCGGTCCGATTTTAATAATATTGCTTATCAGTTTTCCTAGAGAGGTCCGAGCAAGGCAAGTCCTGGGATCTTAAAACCTGACATTATAGGTCCTGGTGTGCGCATTCTGGCTGCTTTTCCAGTTCCAGCAGACAACACTACCAACTGGTTTCAGATGTTTTCGGGCACCTCAATGTCTTGTCCTCGTCTGAGTGGCATTGCAGCGCTCCTTAAAAGTGTCCATCCTGATTGGTCGCCTGCTGCCATAAAATCTGCAATCATGACCATTGCTGATTTGTATAATCTTGGAGGCAAGCCCATCTCTGGCCAACAGTGTGTTCCAGCTACCGTATTTGATATTGGTGCAGGCCATGCAAACCCATCAAGAGCAAATGACCCGGGCTTGTTTATGATATAACCTCTGATGATTAGATTCCATACTTGTGTGGTCTGGGTTATTCTGACAATAATATAGGAATAATCACACAACGCACAGTGAAGTGCTAAAATGTCTCGAGCATTCCTGAAGCTCAGCTAAATTACCCATCATTTTCTATCAAATTGGGGTCTACTCCACAAACTTACTCAAGAACAGCTACAAACTATGGCAAGCCAAATTCTACTTACAATCTCGAGATATTTTCCCCGCAAGGAGTGAATATTATGGCAACACCTAATAAGATTAGTTTCAACGATGCAATCAAGAAAGCAACATACTCAGTAACATTCAGCAAAAGTGGGAATGCTAGTACACGTGGTTCCTTTGCTCAGGGTTACCTAAACTGGGTGGCTAGTGGATATAATGTTCGAAGCCCAATTGCTGTCATATTAATTTGCATAAGCAAACGCAAATAAAGATTTGCAACTATTCCTATAATGACATTTATCATTGTATTAATGAATTATGTACTTGATTAATCATAGTGATATCAAGTAAACCATAATTAGCTTCTTATATATGGGTCAAGCAAGCTCTAAGAGTGTAGAAGTACTAATTTAAAGATTTTGAGGTAGAAAGAATGCCCGAGCCATCAAATGAAAAAAGGCCATACCAATTCATTTGCTTGATGCATGCATCTATTAAAACTGCAAACCAGTTTGGGAAAACTGAATTACATCCAAAATTCATACAAATGAAGTCCTTCTTGTACCCTTTAAATGCTAATGAACTTTTTGCTTTTCAACAAGACCACCATAAAACAGTTCACATAAAACGTTTGTGTGATTATAGTATTAGAAATGGACAGACACAATATATAACATTAAGAAAATTAAAAAATATATATATTTTCTATAAGTAAATGCAGCTTTTATTTTTTAACCCTGCTAATCTAAAATCCGACCAAACCTATGATCCGATCCAATACATCAGCGGATGAAATCATCATCATTAATTCTAATGGTGACATAGCAAATATATATATAAAAAAAAGTGTTATTGATTCAGCAAATATAAATTTTGTAAAAATGTTTTTTTTTTTTCAAAATTAGCATCACATTTTTAGTCTTATAGGAAAGTTTTCTTGCACAATTACCACGTGTACACACCGAGTTTTCTGTCACATGGATGATGGACTTGTATAAAAGCATAATATATTTACAGTAATATTAATTTTATATGAATGACATTTTCTGATACGATAATATAATTATGTTGTATGAATATATTTTTTAATATATAAAAATAATTAAGTAATATGCAGGAAAATTGTCCTTTTTAGCCCCTTTTCCAGTTAAAGATAACGGTCCTTTGTTCCTGATAAGATTTGCAAAAGACCACTGCACTAGAGCGCGCACACATCCCTATTCTGAGCACATTTTTTGTCACAGTGACTCTTCTAACATGTGTGCTCATCCGTTGAGAAAAACATGAATGCTTCCTTCTTTTTTTTTTTTCTATAATTCCATCAAAACATTAAAAAAAATAATTACTTATGTGGTCATGAAAATCTAGGAATTATAACATTATGATCTAAAAAAAATATGACTGTAAAATTATCAAAATTTTTGTCAATATCACAAAAGTAATTTTTGCTGAACCATACAATTTTCATTGTGCCAATCAGCTAATTACAAAATGTCAGATCAACGCTTGAAATTATACGGCCTAATACTAAAATTTGAACATTCTAGCCAAAATTACTTTTGTGATATTAAAAAAATTTTTGGTGATTTTATAGTTATGATTTTTTTTTTACCATTAACATGGTAACTCCTGTACTTTTTTGACCACATACATAATTAATAATAAAAAAAACATCTAAACTATATTTGGTAATGGTGTGATCATGTAATAAAAAAAATGTAATGATTTTTTGTTTGGTAACTTAAATATTTTTTACTATATTGTAATAATTAATACATATATAATTCTCAATATATCTGTTAATGTATTTCTCATTTTTTAAAAGTTAACTGAATATCTTTCTTCTTTTTTTTTCAATATTTTCCTCTCTTTTCCAAATTAAACCATAAATTTCTTTCAAATTAAACCTAGTTTCAAATTAAAATCCTCAAATTAAAATTTTACTATCAAATCAACTCTCTCAAATTAAATTAAACCCAATTTATCATAAATGTATGGGTATTTAAACACTTTCAATAATTATGAAATGCAAAGTATAATTACAGAGTTATATTGGTATTTTTACACTGGGTGATCTATAAGTTATAACTTATATTGCAGTGTTATGAACTTTGGGTTTATATAGTGGGATGAATATTGGGTTTATATATAAAATAATTGCATAGCGTTTACATTGGGTGGTCTATATTGGTATTTTTATAATATAATAAATATATAAAATAATTAAAATTACTTAATGATCTCATATAATATAAAATAATCATATAAAAAAAATTGTTTATAATTACAAATATAATTACATACTAATACATCTGTATAATCCAACCAAACATAATAATATATTAGTATTTACATTATATTATTAATCTATTTCATTTTATTATATTTTTTAATTCATTACATTTTTCATTTCATTACACTAAATTACATAAACTATATCAGCATTTGATTTAGTAGCCAGCACGCAACTAAAAATATATAGGTTTATATATATATATATATATATATATATATATATA
Organism: Excoecaria agallocha; assembly: GCA_037975025.1. NCBI lineage: Eukaryota > Viridiplantae > Streptophyta > Magnoliopsida > Malpighiales > Euphorbiaceae > Excoecaria > Excoecaria agallocha. The sequence continues at coordinate 19,470,845 of CM075816.1, forward strand.
TATATATATATATATATATATATATATATATATATATATATATATATATATATATATATAAGAAGAGAAAGACAAAACTACATATAATAATAACCGGGGGTGTTCAGACCGACCCCAACTATCCTGTATGAGATATTCTCTGATACAAGGAGGAGTACTAAACCATTTAAAGACTTTATTTTGTACATCTCCATACTTGATTAAGCCATCCGCTACTGAATTGGCCTCTCTTAGAACATGCATGAGCTTCACCTGCCAACTTCTCTCGACCAACTTACTGATATTAGTAGCAAGATCAGAAAAATGATTGTCCACATCCACCCTGTTTGTAAGGCGATTTACTATATCCAGACTTTCTAGTTGCACCAGTATTTTCCTCCATCCCTTGTCCTATGCTAACTCCAAACCCTTCTTGATTGCACAAAACTCAGAATAAAGAACTCCTGCATTATTAATTCTCCAAGAATATCCTCCTAACCAAGATCCAATTGCATCGCTGAAAACCCCTTCAGCCAGGTTACATCGAAATCCAGAATAGCCAGTTCCATCAGTGTTCAGGGCAATCCATCCCACCGCCGGTAGACTCCATCTTGTCTCCTCATCCGCTAGTAATCTTCTCGAATTAGCAACCCTCTTCAAGGAAGACAAACAAAGTAAATCTGCTTTAACTTCAGTAATGATGATCTTGATTTTCGACTGGATCGAGACCACTGTGTTACTAAACACTTCAGCATTTCGCCATCTCCAAATATGCCAGACAGTAAACCCAAAAAGAATTTTCCAATCTAGAGCAAACCTCCCTAAAAACCTACCCTTCATATTCGAAGTTAGCCACTCCATTGCACCACCAGCAAAAAAAAAAAGGCTCTTTCCCTATTATTAAGCAAAGCAGCCCAGACCTCCTTAGCTTTATTGCAATCCCAGAGAACATGAAGGATGTCTTCATCGCCATTGTTACAAAGAGAACAAGAACTCGACGTGGCGAGGTGTCTTCGAGTACGCTCCGCATTAGTAAGAAGTCTATTATGAAAACAAAACCAGAGAAAACTTCTAACTCTTTGAGGACCACCCCATTTCCAGACCAACTTCCACTTTCCATGATCCATACTATTGGTATCACCAATGAGCGCTTCATAAGCCGATTTGACAGAAAAATTTCCAAAAGTTGAAGTTTTCCAAACAATTGTATCAGCTCCCATTCTATTACAAGGAGGCAAAATCTCGCTAATGTGCTTCATTAGCTTTACAGGAAATAAAGTATTTAGTTTTGCTATATCCCAACCTCCCCCATGTAAAGTTATATCCTTCACCTTCCATCGTAGAACATCATTAAGAACATCTATTAACGCATGGTCCAAAAGTCTGAGGTTGCCACGCCATTTATCATACCAAAACCTCACCTCATTACCATCTCTCAAACAAATGTTGATATTTTCATCAACGAAAGGCCAAATCTTCAACAAATTTCACCAGACTGGAGTACATCTGTTAGAACACATTTATAATGTTGGAAGAATGATTCAAACCTCAATCTGCCAGCAGGAAGATAATACCAACGTGATTCCATGATTTCAGCACCCTGATTTCGGCAATAATGGTCTATGATTTTAGGAGTAGTTGCAGTGATTTTCTAGAAGTTTGTTAGGAGTTGAAGCCTATTTCTTCTCTGTTTATTTTGTTTGCTGGTGTGAAGAAAATCTGTAATCAGTTCATTTTCAAAATCAATAAAAATCAGCTTTGAATATCTTTTCTTGTTTTTTCTTAATCATTTTCTTTTGTATTTACTTCTTCTTATTTCCAACATTTTGATATCAGAGCTAGGTTTGTATACCTTGGTTTCATCAAAATGGCAGCTAATGGCAGCTCAATGCAGCTATCTATGATTCCCATCTTTCAAGGTGAAAACTATGATTTCTGGAGTATTAAGATGGAGACTCTATTTCGATCTCAGGAGCTATGGGATCTGATTGAAAATGGTGTTTCTGAGTTGGAAGAAGATGAAGCCAAATTGAGAGAAAGTAAGAAGAAGGATGCAAAGGCCTTATTTTTTATACAGCAAGGATTGCATGAAAGTGTCTTCACCGGAATATCAGATGCACAGTCAGCTTAAGAAGCGTGGAGGAAAATGAAAGAAGAGTTTCAAGGTTCGGTAAGAATCAGAAAGGTGCGGCTGCAATCTCTCAGAAGAGATTTTGAAACCTTGTTTATGCAAGAAGATGAAAGTTTTGAGAACTTCATGACGCGAGGGAAAGCCATTGTTAATCAGATGAAAGCTTTTGGAGAAAATATATCAGAGGAGACCGTGGTCATTAAGATTTTCAGAAGCTTGACACAACATTATGACCATGTCGTGGCAGCAATTGAGGAGGCTAATGATCTGGAAGTTCTCACATTTGATGCATTAATGGGCTCACTCTTAGCGCATGAGCATCGAATGAACAGATTCATGATGAAGTATAAGGAGAAGGCATTTCAAGCCAAGGCAAGCAACGAGTCTGCAGAAGGCAAAAGCACACCTGAAAGAGGAAGAGGCAGAGGATCGAGAGGCAGAGGATGGATTGAAATGAGGAAGTGTTACACTTGTGGTAAGTAAGAACATCTGGCAAGAGACTGTAAGGATGGTCAGGCCAGATATGCTGAGGAGGCTGCCACTGAAGCGAAAGAAGAGAACTATCTCTTCATGGCTCTCGTTAAACATGATAAAGAGAAGGAGACCGTGTAGTTCATAGACAGCAGCTGTTCGAATCATATGACCGGTATCAAGGACATGTTTAACAAGTTAGAAAGTCATCCTGTTGGGAAACAACAAGAAAATACATGTGAAAGGAAAAGGCACGGTAGAAATAAAGACTGATTCTGGTAAAGTGAAACTGATTTCTAATGTTCTTTATGCTCCAGAATTAGCACATAATCTACTCAGCGTTGGTCAGCTCATGGCTAGTGGTTATTCTCTTTTGTTTGAAGGAAGTGAATGCATAATCACTGAGAAAATCATTAATCATGTTCTGATTCGAGTAGAGATGGCTGAGAATCATATGTTTCCCCTTGTTGTTAATAAAATTGAACACCAAGCCATGATAGCCTTGTCTAAGAATGCCTCTCATCTATGGAATCTTAGATATGGTCATTTAAATTTAAATAGCTTAAAGTTGTTATCCCAGAAAAGTATGGTGAATGGAATACCTCAAATTGAAGGGGTGCATGGTGTGTGCAAGGGATGCATTTATGGGAAGCACAGCAAGAGATCATTTCCTGTTGAACAAGCATGGAGAGCCTCTGAATCTCTGGAATTGGTGCATGCTGATCTATGCGGGCCTATGAGAATAGAATCCTTGGTAGGAAGTAAGTATTTTCTACTGCTTATTGATGATTATAGTAGAATGATATGGGTTTACTTCCTCAAATTCAAATCTGAAACATTTGACCATTTTGTTAAATTCAAAGCATTAGTAGAAAAGCAAAGTGGAAAATGTTTAAAGGCATTAAAGACAGATCAGGGAGGAAAGTTTTTGTCAACAAATTTCATTAAATTTTATGAGAAAAATGGCATTCATAGGGAGCTTACAGCTCCTTACACACCAGAGCAGAACGGCATAACTGAGAGGAAGAACATGACTCTCGTTGAAATGGCCCAGAGCATGCTAAAATCGAAGAACTTGCCCGATTTATCTTGGCCAGAAGGCATCACCACTGCTGTTTATCTTTTAAACATGTCACCTACAAAAGCTGTGGAGAACATGACACCATATGAAGCTTCGATAGGTAATAAACCTTCAGTTGGGCATTTAAAAATATTTGGGAGTGTTGCATATGTAATGAAAAATGCTCAGGATAGGCATAAACTTGATAAAAAATCTGAAAAATGTATTTTCCTTTGATATTGTTCACAATCCAAGGCTTATAGATTGTATAACCCATCAAGTTGTAAGATTTTAGTGAGCAGAAATGTAATTTTCAATGAAGAAGAGAGCTGGGTGGTCGGGTTGTCGATGCCCTCCAAAAATAAATACTGATTCACCTAAACTAACTTGTAGAAATAGTGAAATCAGGTCGAATTCCAAGAGAACTATGATGATTAATTTCTCAATGTTGAAAAACAAAAATATAAAGTAAATGGGGGTTTTGAATCTTTGGATTAAAACTAAAAGTTAATTAACAATAAATTAATAGAAAGCAAAAAAAATATTGAATTAAATGAAAATCAATCTTACCAAACTTCCAATTCAAAGGCATAAATATCATCCAATTGTAACTTTGATCATAGACTTAAAGATTAATTTCGCAATCCAAGAACTTAGTCTACTTAATCGGAAATGCCGTAGAAAGCAATAATTCTCCTAATGTAATTGACTCAAACAAAGCATTTAAAATCAAATCTTACCATTAATTTAACTGGGTACGATAGCGTTCCATATCAATTCAATGATAGCATTAAGAATTTAATGAGAATGACTAAGACAAAGATTAACTGATCGAGATAGCTACAATTCAATTAACTTTGCATCTTTATTTCCCTAGAATTTATTATGCAAGCTATGTAACTCGGAAAGCCGAAATCACACACACACATAAGCCAATTCCTTGCTACTAAAATCAATCATTCATGACAATTACGGATCACAAACTCATGGATAGCAATAGAAAAATCAATATTGAATTAAGGCGTCAAGTTAATCAATACAAATAATTCATAGAAATTAAGAACAAGGAAATAAAAATTACTTAGATTGAAGAAATTCTTGTTGAGTTCGAAGCCTCACAAGACTACAATTGGAATCAATTCACCCTTGAATCGAAATTAGGAGCTTAACTACTCATGCTAAACATCAAAAGCTTTGTAAAAGAGAAAAAAATATAATTCCAGAAAATCCAAGCCAAGCCGCCCTGTGAGTCTCAAAAATGCTCCTTTTATATTATGTAAGGAAGAATTTAACCCTAACCTTACATTCCTCTTTTATTCCCGAAACAAAAACTTCCTGTTTAAGAATATTAGGAATTCTTGCGCCCTTGGAGAATCAATCGCACTCGGTAGAGCACATGTCACTCGGTAGAGTAATTTCTTCACTCGGTGGAGCAAGGCAAGCTTCTTCTTGTTCTTCACTCGGTAGAGTAACCTTTTACTCTACCTAGTGCCTTGATACTCCACGGAGTAGATTTACACTCCACGGAGTGTCTTGCTTCTGCCAACAAATGTGAAATTCTTCTCTTTGCCAAACTATCTCAAAGCCAAACTTTCATATAAATCCTTCAAACTTCCTTTCTTTCAATTAAATCCTAAAAACATCAAAAATACTTAATTAAACAATTAATACATCAATTAAAGAAACCAACTAATAAAACAACTAAATTATCCTAAAAATATAGTAAAAACACATTAAAAACATAGATAAATTCACATTTATCACTGGGATTGGAAGAACAAAGGAAAAGAGGCTGGTACACATCAACCAGATGATGGTGACGCAAATGATGAAGAAGTCGAAGTCGAAGTACCAAATACAAATTCAGTTATAGAATCTAACAGTACGGGACAACCAAGTAGTAGCTCCAATTCACCTGTCATTATTAGCGGAGCTTCTTCACAACAAAGCAGTAGCTCAACATCTCCAAGAAGTGCAGCTGATGACACAACAGAAGATGATAAAACCCCTCAAAGAAAATTCAGATCATTAAGAGAAATTTATGAATGCACATTTGCTCTTTATATATCTGATCCTAGAACCTATGAAGAAGCCGCAAAAAAAGAGGAATTGAGACAAGCAATGGAAGAGGAGATAGCATCCATCGAAAGAAATGAGACATGGGAGCTGGTTGACCTTCCAGCCAACAAGAAAGCCATTGGACTTAAATAGGTGTTCAAATCAAAGTACAATTCAGATGGTACTTTACAGAAGCATAAAGCTAGATTGGTGGTGAAAGGCTACTCACAAAAGGAAGGAATTGACTTGGAAGAAACTTTATCTCCTGTGGCGAGATTTAAGACCATTCGAATAGTTCTCTCAATGGCAGCCTTCATGAATTTGTGTGTTTATCAATTTGATGTCAAGTCGGCCTTCTTGAATGGGGACTTATTTGAAGAAGTTTATGTTAAGCAACCTGAAGGATTTAAAATTCAGCAACATTTACACAAAGTTTACAAGCTTAGAAAGGCTCTTTATAGGTTGAAACAAGCGCCTAGAGCCTGGTATTTAAAGATTGACAGTTACTTCTTGGAGTATGATTTCAGCATAAGTGAGATTGAGCCCACTATGTAAATCAAGTACTATGGCGAGAAGGGCTTCTTGCTGGTATGTTGCTATGTGGATGATATGATTTATATGGGAACTAATGATTTTCTAGTTGCTGATTTCAAAAAAAAGATAATGGAGAAATTTGAGATGACAGACTTGGGCAAACTCCATTACTTTCTAGGGATGGAGATCAAGCAAGTTGAAAATGGCATTTTTATTATTCAAAGGAGATATGCCATGGATCTTTTAAAAAGATTCATGATGAGCAATTGTAAATCTGTAGAAACGCCTTTGAATTGCAATGAGAAGTTACAAGAAGGGGATGGAACAGGAGCTGCTGAAAGTCACAAGTTTCTAAGTCGTGTTGGTGGGCTGATTTATTTGGCACACACTAGGCCAAACATAATGTTTGCTGTAGGTTTAGTTTCAAGGTTCATGCACAAACCTACAAAGCATCACTATGGAGTGGCTAAGAGGATATTAAGATACATTGCTGGAACTTTGGATTTGGGAATATGGTATGGTTGGTCAAGTAACTTCCAGCTGTGTGGGTATGCTGATAGCGATTGGGTCGGATCATTGGATGACAGGAAGAGCACCACGGGGTTCTGTTTTTCACTTGGTTCAGGAATGGTGAGCTGGAAATCCATAAAACAACCAACTGTTGCACTATCTACTTGTGAGGCAGAATATGTGGCAGGTGAAGCAGCAGCATGTGAAGCAATTTGGATAAGAAAATTATTATGTGATTTGAGTATAAAGCAAGAGGGGTCAACCGAGATATTAAGTGATAGTAGTTCTGCAATAGCAATGACCAAAAATCCAGTATTCCATGGGAGGGCAAAACATATTGAGATTAAACACCATTTTATTAGAGAATTGGTTGCAAAAGGGGAGATTGAACTCAAGTTTTGCAGTTCTGTAGATCAAGTTGCTGACATCTTCACTAAAGGTTTGCTTTATGCTAAGTTTGTGTGTCTGAGGAAAAAGCTTGGCATATGTGAGTTTGAATCAAGAGGGGGTGTTGGAAGAATGATTCAAACCTCAATCTGCTAGCAGGAAGATAATGCCAACGTGACTCCATGATTTCAGCACCCTGATTTCGGCAATAATGGTCCATGATTTTAGGAGTAGTTGCAATGATTTTCTAGAAGTTTGTTAGGAGTTGAAGCCTATTTATTCTCTGTTTATTTTGTTTGTTGGTGTAAAGAAAAGTTGTAATAAGTTCATTTTCAAAATCAATAAAAATCAGCTTTGAATATCTTTCCTTGTTTTTTCTTAATCATTTTCTTTTGTATTTACTTCTTATTTCCAACATATAACTGCCATCATTATTTCTCACACCTTATTTTCCCAGTAACACCTGAACCCAAAGAGCGTCTGGTTCTTTTATGGTTCTCCAAACTAACTTCGCCTTGAATGCTTGATTAAGAGCCATTAGGTTCCTGAGATCCAATCCTCCCTTACTTTTCGACTTACATAACTTGTCCCAGCGAAGTAAATAGATCTTTTTCTGAGCATGATTAGAACCCCATAAAACTCTCTACACAAAGCTTCGATCTTGCTGCGCACCACTTGAGGAAAGACCATTGTTTGAAGGGCGTAGACTGGAACTGCCATTAAGACAAGTTGAACCAAAGTGAGGCGACCTACAAACGAAAGGGAACTGGCCTTCCATCCACTTAGCTGATTCTTAACTCTATCTATAATATACTGAAAGTACTGTTTGCTATTCCTTCCACACTTAGCTGATTCTTAACTCTATCTATAATATACTGAAAGTACTGTTTGCTATTCCTTCCATTAATTATAGGCACCCCAAGATGCTTGCCCAGACTGGAGGAAGCAAGGAAACCCGATCTGGCCTCCAACTTCTTTCTCAAATTCGCACTGAAATTTTTCGAAAGAAACAAGGAAGTTTTGTCTTTATTAATTTTTTGATCAAAACATTGGCAAAAATCATCAAGGACATCACAAATAAAGGAAATATTCTCCTCAGTTGCTTCGACAAAGAGAAAAAGATCATCTACAAAGAATAAATGCGATAAAGGTGCTCAATTCCTTCCCGTTTTGACTGGTTTCCACATGCCTTCTTCTACTGCCTTACTTATAGCCTAGGATAATCGTTCCATACAGAGAACAAAAATACAAGGCGAGAGGGGATCACTTAGAAACATTGTTGCCACTTGTTTATCCAAGTGCAAATGGTGAATCTAAATTTTGCGAGATAGGATCACTTAGAAATATTGATGTCAAAGGGAAGATAGTGTTATGTGAAAGAGGAGGTGTATCTTATACAGTTTTCAAGGGCCAAGAAGTGAAAGACAATGGTGGTGCAGCCATGATTTTAGTGAATGGTTACGATAACGGCTTTGTTACAGAACTCGAACCGCACGTTCTTCCTGCATCACATGTTAGTTACCTGGCAGGATTAGCAATCAAAGGCTACATAAACAACACCTCATCCCCGGTTGCTGCTATCTTATTTAAAGGAACCGTGACAGGTTTACCAGAAGCTCCGCAAGTTGCTGTTTTTTCCTCAAGGGGCCCTAGCATAGCAAGTCCGGGAATCTTAAAGCCAGACGTTATCGGCCCTGGGGTGAATATTTTAGCAGCTTGGGCAGATTCAGTAGGCAAGAACACCAACAGATTTAGTATGGAATCTGGCACTTCGATGTCTTGCCCTCATCTCAGTGGCATTGCAGCTCTGCTTAAAAGTGTCCACCCTAATTGGTCCCCTGCTGCCATAAAATCTGCTATCATGACTACTGCCGACGTGTATAATCTTGGAGGCAAGCCCATTTCTGTTGAATTATTTTTTCTCCCAACCACCGTCTTTGACATGGGTGCAGGCCATGTCAACGCATCAAGAGCAATTGATCCAGGGTTGATCTACGATATCCAACCTGAAGATTACATTCCTTATTTATGTGGTCTAGGTTATTCTGACAAACATGTGGGACATATCGTGCAAGGTGCAGTAAAGTGCTCAAATGATTCAAGCATACCTGAAGCTCAACTTAATTATCCTTCATTTTCTATTAAATTAGCTTCCGCACCACAAACATACACAAGAACTGTGACCAATGTTGGCCAACCTAACTCAATTTACATTGTGGAGATGCTTGCACCAGAAGGTGTAGAGGTCAAGGTTATACCTAAAGAAATGACTTTTAGTGGGATAAACCAGAAAGCTACATACTCCGTGACATTTTGCAAAAATGGGAATACGAGTGGTCATTTTGCTCAGGGATACATAAATTGGGTTTGTGACATGCATAATGTCCGTAGCCCAATTGCTGTGATATTTGAATAAACAGGCATATATTGCTATAATATTTGAATAAACAGGCATATAGACGCAAATTGTACAAGAAAGTAATCAAATTTTGAATATCTAAACTTAGGTCTCATTCGAACATATGGTGGCCAAAGAAAACTTATCATCCTAACTATGTACTGCTAGCAACAAAATATCTTCCAAACTATATCATATAAAATAAATAAATATATATAAATTTAATGAATATAAAAAATAATGTAGTTAAGTATATTACAAAAATGTTCAATTTTCATAACCGAAATAAATAAAAATAATTCACTTACTAAATTATTCTAACCTATTATTATGAATTGGAGGCCAACATACAATTATATTAAAAAAAAGTAAGATTTAATTTAATTTCAAATGTGTAAAATAATTCAAAATAAAAATTACAAAACAAATATAATATACTAACTAAAATTCATGTTCAACAAATTAAAGACTAATATTATAAAATGGATTTAATTTTATTGAAAATTAACATACTCAATTCTAAGTTAAAAAAGTTTGGACAAAATTGAATATTAAAATATAAATTCTAAAACATAAGAAAATATAACTAAATAAACATTATCAAGTAAAATGTAGACACCAATACATATGATGATTGTCCGAAAATTCTAAGTTGCTGATTGGAATGAGTTAACTAAAATACAAAATTTCGATAGAATTCCGACAAGAAAGATTCCAACAATTATGTCAGAAAATATGAGAGAAGAAAGGTAAAGAGTATCCAAAAGAGCATACCTTCTAACCTTCATCTCCTAGCTATTAGTCAAATATTAGAGTTTGAGTATATTTGTGAATCCAAAATAGAAACAAATTTATCCTAGCTATTTTGGAGGACCAGGACTTGTTATTTTCCATTTGGCCAAAGTTAGAATTCTGAAAGAATTTTGTTACCATTTAAAGATAATAGAGGCACCTGAGAATATTATACCCAGGTTTCAAACTCTTGAACTCGGTTATTAGCTGGATCACGTTAACAAGACTGTTTGCGCTGGATGGACTAGTTATGTAGAATAGTTCAGTTTAACAGAACTGTTTATTATGATCTATTATCAATATATAATAAAAAATAATATATCTAAAGGTTAATTAATCGGTTACTTTATATAAGTATTATTCGGTATAAGAAAGAAAAATGACATAATTTAAATATAGTTTAAAGTATTATATAAATTTTATAAATAAGTACAAAAAATTAAGGTATAAAAATAAAAATATAATTCAAATATACTTTAAAATATTTAAGGTAAAACGAAATAAAAAAGAAAAATTCTTAAGTTATTCAGTTTCAAATTGGTTTTACAATTAACCAAATTTTCTTTTTTTTTTCTTTTTGTTTTTGGTCACCCCTAACAGATGTAACAGATCCGACAATCATTCCTGATCGTCAATGGGAGAGTTCATAGTTATCATCTGAAAAATATGTGTAAAGACAGAGAGAACATTTATTTCATGATTATAAACAAATTTATACTTGCTTATTAAAGATGCAATCAAGCAGACTTGGGACTTGTATGAGTTATTTATTGCAAATTTTAGCAGATGTAATTAAAAGAAATATAAAATAAAGGAGTTCTTGCATCTTGCTTAACAAGAATGATATCTGTTTTGTAGAGGTCAAACAAAGCAATATGGTTGTCCTATCTTCATGATTATGACAAATATTCACGGCACAACAAAATTTTGCTGCGTATATAGAAATGGGAAGCTTGTCTTCAATATAAATACCACCAAAAATATTCAATTTTCAGCTGGCAATTTTAGTCAACATCTTGTTCACGATAAGAACAAGACCAAGAACTATATGCAGAAACAACATAATTATTTTCCGTTAGAATTATTTGAAACCCCTAGAGAAGAAAAAGAAAAATGACTGCATTATTATTCTCAATTGAAAGATGCCCTCGTACACAAAAAATAATATCAATAAAGAAATGAAAAAAAAAAAGTCAATGACAGCTACTAGAAAAAAAAAACATGGGATCTATCGCCAGAAAAGTCGAACTAATGGAAATTGCTTGGAAAACATTCTTCGTAAAATTTCTGTCTTTTTTGTGGAACTTACAAGAACTTTAAGTCCTTTGACGTTAGACCAATGTTCAAATGTAACATTGAAACAAATACAATTTTTATTTAAGGCTTATCGCAGCAAAGGAGAAAAAGTTAAAGCAAACAAAGTAAATCTAAATTTCTGATTAATCCATGTCGAAAAGCTCAAATTTGTGAGGAAAAAACTGCAAGCAAGAAATTTCAATTAGTCTAATTCATGCCGGCCATCATTATTCCCTTTTGTCTCTTTCCATATGGAGATGCTATATATACGTGAAGAAGGTTTCGGTAAATTCATAGCAGCACTTTATCTACTTCCATCAAAATGGAAAACAAAAGCAGCTTAAATTTTCAAACCATGACACTAGTCTTTTTTATTTTAGTTTCCATGCTTTGCTCCTCCCAAGCGATCCGTTCATCAACCCCCAAAGAGAACTTAAAAGAGGAAACCAACTCGGATACTCACATTGTTCTCTTACAAAAACCTGAAGGCAATGTCTTCACAGAGTCAAAAGATTTAGATAGCTGGTACCAATCCTTCTTGCCAGATAATAAGTTGAGCTCAAGCCAATCACGTATGGTGCATTCCTATCATCATGTGGTCACAGGCTTTGCTGCAAAACTTACAGCAGACGAAGTAAAGGCAATGCAAAAGAAGGAGGGGTTTGTTTCGGCAAGACAAAGAAGAATGGTGCCCTTACACACAACCCATACACCTAGCTTCTTGGGTCTGCAACAAAATAATGGTCTTTGGAACTCGTCAAATTATGGAAAGGGAATGATCATCGGACTTGTTGACAGTGGGATAGCGGCTGATCATCCTTCTTTTAGGGGTGAAGGAATGCCGCCTCCTCCTTCTAAATGGAAAGGAAAATGTGACAATGCTACTCTATGCAACAATAAGCTTATTGGCGCAAGAAATTTCGCTACTGACAGTAATAGCACATCGGATGAGTACATGCACGGGACTCACACAGCCGGCACAGCAGCCGGAAGTCCTGTCCGAGGAGCTAACTATTATGGCCAGGCAAATGGCACTGCTGTCGGCATGGCACCACTGGCTCACTTGGCAATGTACAAAGTTTCTGGCAATGCCGATGAAGCTGGGGACAGTGAGATATTGGCTGCTATGGATGCTGCAATTGAAGATGGTGTTGATGTCCTTTCACTTTCGCTTGGACTCGGTACTCTTCCTTTCTATGATGACGTGATTGCATTAGGTGCGTACACAGCTATTCAAAAGGGGATCTTTGTGAGTTGCTCAGCTGGAAATTCTGGACCTGATTCTGGGTTTTTGTCTAACGAAGCACCATGGATTCTAACCGTTGGTGCAAGCACAGTAGATAGATCATTTCGAGCAACGGTTTTACTTGGAAATAACACAGAAATAAATGGCGAATCCCTTTTCCAGCCAAAAGATTTTCCTTCAACATTGTTGCCGCTTGTTTATCCCGGAGCAAATGGTCATCAACCAGCCAAATTCTGTGATCCAGACTCATTGAAAAACTCTGATATCAAAGGCAAGATAGTTTTATGTGAAACAGAGGATACCGACGACGCATTTATCATAGGCCAAAATATTAAAGACAATGGCGGAGCTGCCATGATTGCAATGAACGAACAATATGATGGCTATGATATTGAACCGATATATAATATTCTTCCTGCATCACAGGTGAGTTACGAGGCAGGATTAGCAATCATAGCCTACATAAACTCAACGTCTTCTCCAGCAGCCACTATCTTGTTTAAAGGAACTATAACTGGAGTGCCAGAGGCTCCTCAAGTTGCTGATTTTTCTTCAAGAGGTCCCAGTATAGCGAGTCCTGGGATTTTAAAACCTGACATTATAGGCCCTGGGGTGAGAATATTAGCAGCTTGGCCAATTTCGGAAGACAACAATAGCCTAAATCGATTTGCTATGATTTCAGGCACCTCAATGTCTTGCCCTCATCTTAGCGGCATTGCAGCTCTGCTCAAAAATACCCACCCTGACTGGTCTCCTGCTGCCATAAAATCTGCAATCATGACCACTGCCAATGTTTATAATGTTGGAGACAAGCCTATTTCCGATCAAGATTTCACTCTAGCTACTGCTTTCGACATGGGCGCAGGGCATGTGGATCCATCAGCAGCAAATGATCCAGGACTTATTTATGATATCCAACCTGAAGATTATATTCCTTACTTTGTGGTTTGGGCTATTCTGACCAACAAGTGGGACTCATCGTGCATGGTACAGTGAAGTGCTCGAATGATTCAAGCATGCCGGAAGCTCAGCTAAATTACCCTTCATTTTCTATCAAATTAGGATCTGCTTCACAAACATACACTAGAACTGTAACCAATGTCGGCCAAGCTAACTCAGCGTACACTGCTGACATCACGTCACCAGTGGGTGTCGATGTTAAGGTAGTCCCTGATAAAATTTCTTTCTCAGGTGAGAACCAGAAAGCTACCTACTCTGTAACTTTCAGCAAAAGATCAAATCTACCTCCTGGATACTTTGCTCAGGGATCTCTGAATTGGGTGGGTGAAGAGCATTTTGTTCGTAGTGCAATTGCTGTCATATTTGAATGAGCATGGCGCCCCTCAATTTCTTGCAAAATAACAATTTGTAAGGCTGAAGACTTTAGTTCCTTTTATTCAATAAATTATGTAATCCTTTATTTTTGGTTTTTGGAAGAAATGTTACTTTCAAGTTTCTATTAAACTGGAAATAATTTCATTTCTGTTAGTACAAAACTACTCGAGTAATGGCATATTTTCCTAATTGACTAAAAAACTCAACAATATTATTAACAGTGACAATCATTAGTTTAAAAAAAAAAAATAGTGACAATCATTGAGTTAATGAAATCAATTGCTAGTTACCAAACAAAATCAAATCAATTGCTACTAAAGTTTGAATTTATTATGAGATGATAATAATAATAATAATAATAATAATAATAATAATAATAATAATAATAATAATAATAATAATAATAATAATAATAATAATAATAATAATAATGTGACTTAATTTTTAACTTGTTGGCCTAATATCATAATGGCTGGAAAAATGAAAATCTGGTGCCGGGATTGCTGATTTGCATTACTAAAAAGAAATTTAAGTGGATATTTTCTTGACTTTTCTCAAAGTATCACATTCATATATTTGCTCTAAATGGTATATTTCCTAATAATGTGGAGGGTCAAGTCAACCATCCAACATCTAATTCTTGTCTTTCCGATCATTTTTAATTTTTTTTTTTAATATATTGATATCAGGAGAGTACAACCGAAAATGAAAGAGGAACCCACAGATTCCTAAAGATACAGCAGCCCCTAATAACAACAACAGTCCCTGACTAAACATCAGCAACAACCAGAAATACAAATTCAGAACTAAAGATCATCAGACTAAGGAATAAGTCACCAGATCCAAAAAGACTAGGCTACAATCAAACAATGAGAACCTCAACATCAGATATACCAAGTACTCCTGCAATCCACCAGCAGAGACCATTATGCAGCAATAAAACAGAGGAGCCCAATCACCAATCTGCAAAAATATCTTCTCAACGCAGCGTACAAGAATTAAGACAAACAAACCCAAAAATCAACCAGTGAAGACGGGAACAATTAAGGAAAGTCACAACACCAAGGCATGAGCAGAACCAAACATGACAGTATGACTCCAAAGCTCGGGTGCAAGAATTAATCAACCAGAAAAGAGACAGCAGAAACAGCTAAGAGCTGTTCAGTAATGACAGGTCAGAGAAGGAACCATCCGAGTAGAAAACAGCAGCAATACCAACTGGAACAACCTTCATCAACAGGGTAGGACACAGACAAACTACTAGCAGGGAATAATTCAACAGGCAGCCATGACAGAGGAAAGCATCTGCAAGAGCAGAATTACAATCACAAAATCAACTAACTAAACCAATCAAGCCATTTTAATCTTCTTCTTGCCAACTGATTAGAATGAAGGGCCAGCCTAGAGAAGAGAAATTAAATGAGCCATGAGACAAAATCACTAGATCTATATACGCCCTGTTTTGCAAGGCAACCAGCAACTGCATTAGTTTTTCTGGTCTTATGGATAAAAGACATTTTCCTTAATGATCCCCAAAAATAATCAATTTGAATAAAAATTCGAGCAAATTTCCACGGTCTCTCCCTAAAATTTGGCTGTAACCAAGACACAACGTTTAAGGAATCCAATTCGATTACCACTTCAGATTTATTTCATGATTATAAAGTAGTACTTTATATAATTGCCTATTAAAGATGCAGTCAAGCAGACTTGGGACTTTTATGAGTTACTTAATGCAAAATTAGCAGATTGTGTCATTAAAAGAAATATAAAATCTTGCTTAGCAAGGATGATATTTGATTTATAGGGGTCAAAAAAAGTAATATGGCCGTCCTTTCTTTGTTTTTATGAAAAAATATTCATCGCACAAACAAATGCTGGTGCAAAATTTTGCTGCATAGAAATGGGAAGCTTGACTCCAACATAAACACCAACAAAAATACTCAATTTATCAGGCAATTTTAGTCAACAACTTGCTCATGATATGAACAAGACCAAACAATTATGCTGCAACAACATAATTATTTTCCTCTGGAATTATTGGAAGCCAAAGAAAAGAAAAGGGCAAAAAACAAGAATTAATGTCTACATTGCTATCCAAAATTGAAAGATTTATCATGTCAACCCACTTATCCAAAAAGAAAAAACAATTGAGTGACAACTCCAAGAAAACAGAGGAAAAAATGGTATTTATGGCAGAAAAGTCAAACTAAAATTGCTTGGAAAACTTTCTTTGTCAAACTTATTTCTTCTCTGTGGAGCTTACAAGAATAAGTCATTTGATATTAGACTAATGCTCAAATCAAATATTGTAACATATATCTCTTTTACATAAGGCGTATCGCAGCCAAGGAGAAATGATAATTTATGCCAAACAAATTATTCTGGATTTTCTGATTACTCCATTTCTAAAAGCTTAAGTTTGAGAGACAAAATATATATATATATATTCAATTATTTTAATGCCGGCCATCGTCATTTCATACATTAACTTTTGTCTATTTCCGTATGAACAGGCTATATATATGAGTGAAGAATGTTCATTATGTAATATATCTACTTCTCCCATAAAAAAGGAAAACAACAGCTGCAAAAAGCTTCAATCCATGGCACTTATGGTCTTCTTTATTTTAGCTTCCATCATTTGCCCCTCCCAAGCAATCCGTTCATCGACCCCAAAAGAAAACACAAAAGAGGAAACAGACTTCGATACTTACGTTGTTCTCTTACAAAAACCTGAAAGTAAAATCTTCACAAAGTCAGAAGATTTAGATAGTTGGTACCAATCCTTCTTCCCAGATAATAAGTTTAGCTCAAGCCAACCACGTATGGTGCAAAACTTACAGCAGACGAAGTAAAGGCAATGGAAAAGAAGGAGGGATTTGTTTTGGCAAGACCAAGAAACGATGGTGCCCTTGCACACAACCCATACACCTAGCTTCTTGGGTCTGCAACAAAATAATGGTCTTTGGAACTCAACAAATTATGGAAAGGGAATGATCATCGGACTTATTGACAGTGGGATAGCGGCCGATCATCCTTCATTTAACGGGGATGGAATGCCTCCTCCACCTGCTAAATGGAAAGGGAAATGCGACAATGCTACTCTATGCAACAATAAGCTTATTGGTGCAAGAAATTTTGCTCTTGACAGTAATAACACATCGGATGATTACATGCATGGGACTCACACAGCTAGCACAGCAGCTGGAAGTCCTGTCCAAGGAGCTAACTATTTTGGCCAGGCAAATGGCACGGCAGTTGGCATGGCACCGTTGGCTCACTTGGCAATGTACAAAGTTTCCGGCAGAGGCAATAAAGCTGGTGATAGTGAGATATTGGCTGCTATGGATGCTGCAATTGAAGATGGTGTTGATGTACGTTCACTTTCACTTGGACTTGGTACTCTTCATTTCTATGATGATGTGATTGCATTAGGTGCGTATGCAGCTATTCAGAAGGGGATCTTTGTGAGTTGCTCAGCTGGAAACTCTGGACCTGATTCTGGGTCGTTATCAAATGAGGCACCATGGATTCTAACTGTCGGAGCAAGCACAGTAGATAGATCATTCAGAGCAACGGTTTTACTGGGGAATAACACAGAATTAAATGGCGAATCCCTTTTCCAGCCAACAGATTTTCCTTCAACATTGTTGCCTCTTGTTTATCCCGGAGCAAATGGTCATCAACCAGCCAGATTCTGTGATCCGGACTCATTGAAAAATTCTGATATCAAAGGCAAGATAGTTTTCTGTGAAGCACAAGATGGCTATGACACAGTTACCATAGGCCAAGATGTGAAAGACAGTGGTGGAGCTGCCATGATCGTAATGAACGACCCATATGATGGCTATGATATTGAACCCCAATATCATGTTCTCCCTGCATCACTGGTCAGTTAAAAGGCAGGACTAGCAATCAAAGCCTACTTAAACTTAACTTCTTTCTCCAACCGTCACTATCTTGTTTAAAGGAACTGTAACTGGAGTGCCGGAAGCTCCTCAAGTTGCTGTTTTTTCCTCGAGAGGTCCTAGCATAGCAAGTCCCGGGATCCTAAAACCTGACATTGTAGGCCCTGGGGTGAGAATTTTAGCAGCTTGGCCAGTTTCAGAAGACAATAATAGCTTAAACCGATTTGCAATGATTTCAGGCACCTCAATGTCTTGCCCCCATCTTAGCGGCATTGCAGCTCTGCTCAAAAGTGCCCACCCTGACTGGTCACCTGCTGCCATAAAACTGCAATAATGACCACTGCCAATGTTTATAATGTTGGAAACAAGCCTATTTCCGATCAAGAGTTCACTCTAGCTACTGCTTTTGACATGGGCGCCGGTCATGCGTATCCACCAGCAGCAAATGATCCCGGACTTATTTACGATATCCAACCTGAAGATTACATTCCTTGCTTGTGTGGTTTGGGCTATTCTGACCAACAAGTGGGACTCATCGCGCATGATACAGTGAAGTGCTCGAATGATTCAAGTATACCAGAAGCTCAGCTAAATTACCCTTCATTTTCTATCAAACTGGGATCTACATCACAAAGATACACTAGAACTGTAACCAATGTCGGCCAAGCTAACTCAGCGTACACTGCTGACATCACGTTACCAGTAGGTGTTGATGTTAAGGTTGTCCCTGATAAAATTTCTTTCTCAAGTGCGAACCAAAAGGCTACTTTCTCTTTAACTTTCAGCAAAAGATCAAATATACCACATGGATACTTCGCTCAGGGATCTCTAAATTGGGTTGCTGATGGGCATTTTGTTCGTAGCCCAATTGCTGTAATAGTTGAATAAGCAGGCACCTCCATTCACTGTTGCTAAATAATAAATTGTAAGACTGAGGATTTTTTTTTTTTTTTTTGAATAATAAGGCTGAGGATTTTGATTGTCTTTAGTTGTTTTCATTCCTTTTCTGCAATGAATTATATACTTCTTTGTTGTTGGCTTTTGGAGGAAATATTTACTTTTTAGTTTTTATTAAACTGAAAATCATTTTGGGCAGTGGAAAACTACTCAAGTAATGGGACAAGTTCCTTGTTATGAAGAATTGCAACTTGCAATTTGTACACAAATATATTTTATGTATTTTTATCTCTCCTCTCCAAATCTCTACACTTATCTACTGCACACATGTTGGGGAAATTTTTAGGATCAAGAACACATAAATTTCATTTTCCAATTTTCCATAAAAAATAAATTACATATGCCTATCTATAAGTTTACATTTCAACCATAAATTTGGACACTATTCCACTAATTCTACTAAACAATTAAATCATAACCCCACTAATTCACTAACTCTACTAATACCATTACCTCCATTAACTAAATAATAATTAACAAAAATATTATAACCATTTAAAAATAAAATTTACTAATTCAATCACTACATAAAAATTAATGATTTTGAATCAATTCTCCAACATGCTCCCTTGATTCAAAATCATACACATTTAATTTTTTATTGGAGCACTTCTCATCAATGCACATTTCATTTCAATTTTTTCTTGAAGCACTCTCTCATCAATCTTCAATTTTTGATGCACTCTCTCATCAAAATTTCATTTTTGATGCACTATCTCATCAAATTTCAATTCTTAATGTACTCATCAATTTTCAATTGTTGGTGTACTATATCATCAAACTTTAATTATTAATACACCTTTTCATCAATTTTCTGCTATTAAATTTTTTCTTTTGGAGCACTTGTCTCCAACTAACAAAAAAGAGATGCCTTCTCTTGTGCCAAATTTGCTTGATCATTTGCAAACTTCAAATCTTGTTTTATATGTCCATAATTGATAATTTTCTTCATTGAACATGTGAGGCAGAATCTCATTTGTTTTCTACTATGCCATTTTTCTTACAGACCCATGATTAAGAATGGCTCTGATATCACTGTTAGGAAAACTTTTAGGATCAAGAACACATAAATTTTGTTTCCCAATTTTTCATCAAAAATAAAGGCTTACATTTCAACCATAAACTTGGACACTAATCTACTAATTCTACTAAACAATTAAACCATAACTCCACTAATTCACTAACACCATTAACACCATTACCTCCACTAAATAAATAATAATTAACAAAAATATTATAAACATGTTAAAATAAAATTCACTAATTTAATCACTACATAAAAATTAATGATTTTGAATCAATTCTCCAGCAACACACATATTTATAGGCATCAAAAGACTTCTTGAAGAAGCTTTGCACACATTACAGAGAAGAAATCTGGAGCCTAAAAATACATAAAATATTTTGTAAAAAATGAAAAGGAGGAAGAAGAAAATGTATTGTTTCTGCATACAAAAATTATTTTTTTTCATGTTTGAATGCTCTGTTTTTCTGCAATTTTCTTTTTCTTCTTCATGTCCCTTTTATGCTTTTTGTTGCGTTTGCTTCTGATGTGCCTTCCTACTCTAATCTCCTCTCCAAATCTCCAACATATTAAAGATACAGCGAAGCAGACTGGGGACTTGTATGTGTTATTTAGTGCAAAGTTTAGTAGATGGTGTAATTAAAAGAAATGCTATAAAATAAAGGACTTTATTTATGTTGCAGGAGCAGTGTCGTTTTGTATATAACCTTTCCCCGTATTAATATAATAAAGCTTGATTAAAAAAAGTAAAATTATGTTGCTTAAAAAGAATGATATATGATTAATTACAGGTGTCAAACAAAGCAATATGGTTTGTTATGAAAAAATATTCATGACACAACCAAATGCTGATGCAAAATTTTGCTGCATAGAAATGGGAATAAGCATTTTCAATATAAAAACCAACAAAAATATTTAATTTATTGCTAGTGATAAGAACAAGACCAACCAATTATCCTATGAGAATTACAATGAGTGCTTCTCCAACTTTCCTCAATGACCCATGAATAATCTACTTACCTCATTTATTATTATCTTACAAAATGCAGCAAAGTATAGAAATTTAGTGGTTTAACTTTATGGAATTCATTTCAAAAAATTCCACCTAATCCATGCTATACTTATTTCTGATTTCAATTTCCACATAATTAAAATTGATAGAATTGAAGTCTCCATTTATTTTCATTTCCAAATACAATTTTTTTAAAAAAATTTTAAGGAATTCATGTCTTTGAAACATTAGAAGAATAAAATGTTGTCAAATTTGAGACTAACAGAATCCATAACTTGGATCAAAATGAATTCCTTTTTTTTTTTTTTTTTGTTCTTCTGATTGTTAAGTGCTTAATTTTGCATAATTACACTTGAATTTTTCCTACTTTCAGATGTTCATTGTAGTTCAAATGGAACCTTTTTACTTATTTTTGTAATTTTGATCATTGCAGGACCAAACTAATAAGAAGAAAATATTTTGGACTTAATTAGAGTAGATTTGGAGTGTCTTTGGTTGTTCAGGATAGATTGAGTGTAAAAGAGTTGATTTTGGCAAATTTATACCTGAGCCTTACCTGAGGTGGACAGTGCAGAGCTAAGTTGATTATTTTGTTTGGTGTTCAAATTTGACCTAGCTGCCAGGAATATTCCAAATGATTTTTGGAGGATATTTAGGCTATTATTTAGAGATTAGATGACTACTGTTTAGGAGTTTTTGAATTGTATTTAATTTTTAATTTTATTTTCCTTAAGTATCTAGATTTCTATCTCTAGAGATCTATTTAATTAGGATTCTTCTTATTAGGAAGGGAAGACTTAATTTTAGGTTTGACTTTATAGAATTCTGAATTTTATTTTCTGCTTTTTGTTTGTAGCCATGAGTGGCTAAACTTTATTCTACTTAAAGGTTAATTCAATGCGGAATTCATTCATTACTATGAGATCTTTTGTACTTAAATTTTCTCTTAATTTTTTTTTGTAGTATTCACGTTATTTACTATAATTTAGAAAAACTCCATCTTTATTGTTATTTATTATGTGCTCAATAAGAGTTCATTGTCCATTTAATTAAATAATATATAGCTAATTGTATATATGAAATTAGTAATTGTTTGGTAAATTTAATAATAAATAGTAATTAGTATGATAATACTAAAAATGGTTATTGTATTAAGTAAATGTATAATTTAATTTAAATTAATCTCGCTTGTAAATTGGTTGGCTTAAATCGGGTCTTTTTAATTCGTAAAACTGTCAATAAATTAAATTTTTCCGTTTATAACGGATTATTTATTGGTTAAAAATTAATTTTAGTGTTACTTGATTAGCTTATTAATACAGACAGATCGGTCGAAAGCTAAAAAACGATGATTATAACTGATTTATTAAATAATTTTTGAGTTATTTTTTTATCTGTGATAAGTGAAATTGAATCATGTGCTACAAATTTCTTTAACTATAATTTTTTGTTTGTTGATTTCATTTTTATTTTATTATTGTTATTTAGATTTCAATATTTAAATATAAAAATCCCATTTATTTTAATTTTATTAATTTTTTAATTATTAAAAAAATTAAAGTTCGATCAATTCTTGTAGATTTGACTTTACTCGTCATTATTTATAAATTAGTTTTAATTTTCAATTACTGAGTAAGAATTTTGTTTTGGTGGGTTTTGTCAGCCATACTAATGAAAATATAGGCAAACGATTAAAGTCAACAACAGATTTCATACCGTCGACAAAACAACCAATCCAAATAAGGACATGTATAAACCAGTAATTGACAACCAAAACAGTAAAGAGTAGACATTGTAAGCAGCACCGGAAACCTGAAAAGAAAAGTAAAAACAGAAGAAACGAAGAAAAAAGAAAGAATCCACATTCCGTAAGTTTCATCATCACATTGTCTTTAACCTGACTGCCGAGCTGCCTTAACCAAGTTAAAATCCATAAATTCCAAATTTTAAAGTTCTTGTATACATCATCAGTGTAACGAAAAGTTAAACCTCAACAAGGCTTCATTGACAACTCTGGTAGACAAAGAAATCAACTTCGTTTCTAACTTTGTCCTTCCTTTCTAGACATATACATAGCCGTATTCTATTATAAATATGGGGTTAAATTGGCAACTCCAAGCATCGAAAATCTGAATTTCTTTACCAACATGGACAAGAAGAGGTGTACAGTCTACATGGCTGCCAGCCATGGCAGTTGTGTTTCTTGTTAGTCTTACTTCCTTGTTGAGTTTATCTCAAGCAATTACAGCCAAAGAAGTAGAAATTAGAAGCCAAAAAAGCAATTTGGAAACTTACATTGTCTTTGTAACAAAGCCAAAAAAGTTGCAGTTACAGAAGATCATTTAGATAGCTGGTGTAAGCCATTTTAGCCAGCTAGTATTTCAGACTCAAACAAGCAACAACGCATAGTATATTCATACCGAAATGTGGCCAGTGGGTTCTCAGCAAAGCTGACGCCAGAGGAAGCAAAAGCCATGGAAGAGAAGGATGGGTTCGTGTCAGCCCGACCTTGAAAAATCTATACTCAACATACAACTCATAGTCACAACTTGCTAAGCAATTTATATTCAAGAAATTCAGTAGATAATTTTTTTTTTTTTGAAGATACCTTTTATAGAGAAAGATCACAAACAGGAAGGAACAATATCCCAAATACAGAAAAGGTCATACAATAATGAGGATCGAGCTAACTTATTAGCTTCATAATTATTTGACCTGCTAATCTAAATCAAATCAATATCTGTTCTACGATAAAGAAAACTTTTACAATCAGAAATAATTAAACCAAAATCCGAAATGTCATCCAAAGAACTACTACAGGCTAATGGCAGTTCTTATGCACCAGTAAAATAACGCCCCTGTCTGGGAGGGAATCATCAATCCAGGAAAGGACTGAACAAAGAGTTGGACCTTCCGCAATGTGAGGGGAGAAGCACCCTGGCCAATGACCCGAAACAGCCCCCATAAACCGTCCATCAGAGCCCCAAACAATGGCCCAAAGCCACTTCTGTTCTGATCTTCAAAGACTGCTGCATCAATAAAACATTTCCATCCTATACTGACTTCAGTAATGGGTAAAGAACCAACCACAGAGGGACCTACCATAGGCACAAAAGCATAAAAGAAATTCAGTAGATAATTAGTCGGAAAAAAGTAAATTTTATTGTAGAAAAATCATTTGTTTAGATTTTTTTTTTTTTTGGGGGGGGTGGGGTTTAAACTAAAATCAAATTATTGATCCACATTCGGTTCAAAACAAGAAGAAATATTTTAATTTAACGACATTACTTTATAAGCTCCATCAAGTACTTTAATGACCTTTTTACAAATCAAGAAGTCTTCTAATTAAAAAGGGTCATGAAAAAGCTTTTTTTATATTATAATTCTGTTGCAGTGTTCAAAATAGATAATTGAAAATAGGATGAAACGGAACTATGATTAAAAGAGGATCAACGTTTCGGTTTTGTGGGTCTAAAATTGTGAGCCATTACCATATCCGTTTTGTATCCAACGTAAATGGCTTAATATTGGGCGACAACCCCTAGAATTAGAGAAAAAAAAAGGTATTTATCGCAGAAAAGTCAAACTAAAATTCCTTGGAAAACTTTCTTTGTCAAATTTCTTTCTTCTCTGCAGAGCTTACAAGAATAAGTCATTTGCCATCAGACTAATGTTCGAATCAAATATTGTAACATATATCTGTTTTACATAAGGGGCATCGTAGCTAAGGAGAAACTAATTTATGCCAAACAAATTATTCTGGATTTTCTGATTAGTCCATTTGTAAAAGCTCAAGTTTGTGAGACAAAAAAAAAATATATATATATATATATATATTCAATTACCTGAATGCCGGCCATCGTCATTTCAAACATTAACTTTTGTCTATTTTCATATGAAGAGGCAATATATGAGTGAAGAATGTTTCTGTACGTAATACATCTACTTCTTCCACCAAAATGGATAACAAAAGCTGCAAAAAGCTTCAATCCATGGCACTTATAGTCTTTTTTACTTTATCGTCCATCATTTGCTCCTCCCAAGCAATCCGTTCATCGACCCCCAAAGAAAACTCAAAAGAGCAGACCAACTTCGACACTTACATTGTTCTCTTACAAAAACCTGAAAGTAAACTCTTCACAAAGTCAGAAGATTTAGATAGCTGGTACCAATCCTTCTTGCCAGATAATACGTTGTTTAGCTCAAGCCAACCACGTATGGTGCATTCTTATCATCATGTGGTCACAGGCTTTGCTGCAAAACTTACAGCAGACGAAGTAAAGGCAATGGAAAAGAAGGAGGGATTTGTTTTGGCGAGACCAAGAAGGATTGTGCCCTTCCACACAACCCATACACCCAGCTTCTTGGGTCTGCAAAAAAATAATGGTCTTTGGAACTCGACAAATTATGGAAAGGGAATGATCATCGGACTTATTGACAGTGGGATAGCGGACGATCATCCTTCATTTAACGGCTATGGAATGCCTCCTCCACCTGCTAAATGGAAAGGGAAATGTGACAATGCTACCGTATGCAACAATAAGCTTATTGGTGCAAGAAATTTTGCTTATAACAGTAATAACACATCGGATCAGTTCATGCATGGGACTCACACAGCTAGCACAGCGGCCGGAAGTCCTGTCCCAGGAGCTAACTATTTTGGCCTGGCAAATGGCACGGCAGTTGGCATGGCACCGTTGGCTCACTTGGCAATGTACAAAGTTTCTGGCAGAGGTGAAGCTACTGAGAGTGAGATATTGGCTGCTATGGATGCTGCAATTGAAGATGGTGTTGATATCCTTTCCCTTTCGCTTGGACTCCGTACTCTTCCTTTCTATGATGATGTGATTGCATTAGGTGCGTATGCAGCTATTCAGAAGGGGATATTTGTGAGTTGCTCAGCTGGAAATTCTGGACCGGATTCTGGGTCCTTATCAAATGAGGCACCATGGATTCTGACCGTCGGAGCAAGCACAGTAGATAGATCATTCAGAGCAACAGTTTTCCTGGGGAATAACACAGAATTAAATGGCGAATCCCTTTTCCAGCCAACGGATTTTCCTTCAACTTTGTTGCCTCTTGTTTATCCCGGAGCAAATGGTCATCAAGCAGCCAGATTCTGTGATCCGGACTCATTGAAAAATTCTGATATCAAAGGCAAGATAGTTTTATGTGAAACACAAGATGGCTATGACACAGTTACCATAGGCCAAGATGTGAAAGACAATGGTGGAGCTGCCATGATTGTAATGAACGACCCATCTGATGGCTATGATATTGAACCCCAATATAATGTTCTCCCTGCATCACAGGTGAGTTACAAGGCAGGACTAGCAATCAAAGCCTACTTAAACTCAACTTCTTCTCCAACCGCCACTATCTTGTTTAAAGGAACTGTAACTGGGGTGCCGGAAGCTCCTCAAGTTGCTGTTTTTTCCTCAAGAGGTCCTAGCATAGCAAGTCCCGGGATCCTAAAACCTGACATTATAGGCCCTGGGGTAATAATATTAGCAGCTTATCCAGTTTCGGGAGACAATAATAGCTCAAACCGATTTGCAATGATTTCAGGCACTTCAATGTCTTGCCCCCATCTTAGCGGCATTGCAGCTCTGCTCAAAAGTGTCCACCCTGACTGGTCACCTGCTGCCATAAAATCTGCAATAATGACAACTGCCAATGTTTATAATGTTGGAAACAAGCCTATTTCCGATATCGAGTTCACTCTAGCTACTGCTTTCGACATGGGCGCCGGTCATGTTTATCCACCAGCAGCAAATGATCCCGGACTTATTTACGATATCCAACCTGAAGATTACATTCCTTACTTGTGTGGTTTGGGCTATTCTGACAAACAGGTGGGACTCATCGTGCATGGTACAGTGAAGTGCTCGAATGATTCAATCATATCAGAAGCTCAGCTAAATTACCCTTCATTTTCTATCAAATTGGGATCTACATCACAAACATACACTAGAACCGTAACCAATGTCGGCCAAGCTAACTCAGCGTACACTGCTGACATCACGTTACCAGTAGGTGTTGATGCTAAGGTTGTCCCTGATAAAATTTCTTTCTCAAGTGTGAACCAAAAGGCTACTTTCTCTATAACTTTCAGCCAAAGATCAAATCTACCCCATGGATACTTTGCTCAGGGATCTCTAAATTGGGTTGCTGCTCGGCATTTAGTTCGTAGCCCAATTGCTGTAATATTTGAATGAGCAGGCACTTTCGTTCACTCTTGCTAAATAGCAAATTGTAACGCTGAAGATTTTGATTGTCTTTAGTTCCTTTCATTCCTTTTCTGCAACGAATTATATACTTCTTTGTTGTTGGTTTTCGGAGGAAATTTCTACTTGGTTTTTATCAAACTGAAAATCATTTCGTGCAGTAGAAAACTACTGAAGTAATGGGACAAGTTCCTTGTTATGAAGAATTGCAATTTGCAATTTGCACACACAATCGCACATAAATAATTAAAAAATTTTTGGTCAATCTGCTGATTACGTTCTTGAGCAAGAACAGAGAGATAGATTTTCACTATGAAATTGTGAAAAAATCAAATTCGAATTTTCTAACCATCCATAAAATCCCTTACACCAAAATTTATACTAAGCTAAATGGGCCTAAAAATCTCACCGCAAGCTTCTTGAATTTGGTCATAATTCGGATTGCCAAAATTTAAGAAAATCGTATTATCTCTAATTAATGAACAATATCAAAGTGGAAAGAAGTAAAGCTTAAAAACTCAACATTTGAATTAGCAGTGACAATCATTCCTGGTCTTCAGTATAAGGGTTCGTATTAATTTATCATCTGAAAAATATTTGTAACGAGAAAGCATCCATTTCATGATTTTCAGACGGGTTAATCTCATTTGTCCAAGGTATATACATGCTTATTGTGTTGGAGATTTGGAGAGAAGATTAGAGTGGAGAGGCACAGCGGAAGCAAAAACAACAAAAAGCTTAAAAAAGGGACATGAAGAAGAAGAAGAAGAAAATTGCAGAAAACAGAGCATTCAAACATGAAATAACAGCATTTTTTTATGCAGAAACAATATATTTTCTTTTTCTTCCTTTTCATTTTTTACAAAATATTTTATTTATTTTTGACATTCCCCTCCAAATCTCTAACATATTAAAGATACGGTGAAGCAGACTTGTACAAGTTATTTAATAATGCCAAGTTCAGTAGATTGTGAGATTAAAAGAAATGCTATAAAATAAAGGACTTCATTTATTTATGTTGCAGGAGCAGTGCCGTTTTGTATATAACCTTTCTTCGTATTAATATAATTAAGCTCTAGTAAAATAAAATAAAATAAAATTATGTAGCTTAAAAAAATGACATCTGATTAATTATAGGGCTCAAACAAAGCAATATGGTTTGTTAAGAAGAATATTCATGACAGCCAAATGCTGATACAAAATTTTGCTGCATAGAAATAAGAATAAGCCTATTTTCAATATAAAAACTGACAAAAATATTTAATTTCTCATGCAACTTTGGTCAACATATTGCTCGTGATAAGAGCAAGACCAGCCAACTACTCTGCTAAAAGATAAATTTATGTACCAATCCTATGAGAATCCATAGACTTGAATCAACATGAATTAATTCTTTCTTTCTTTCTTTCTTTCTTTCTTTCTTTTTTTCTAATGAGAATATAAGTAAACGATTAAAGTCAACAGCTTATCATGCTCTCCACAAACCAATTAGGACATATATAAACCAGTAATTGACAACCAAAACAGCGAAGAGTCGACATTGGAAGCAGCACCAGAAACCTGAAAAGAAAAGGAAAACAAAAGAAACGAAGAAAAAAGAAAGAAATCCACATTCCATAAGTTTCATCATCACATTGTTTTTAACCAGACGGCCGAGCTGGCTTAACCAAGTTAGAATCCATAAACTCCAAATTTTAAGCTCTTGTATACATCATCAGTGAACACAAAGTTAAACCTCAACAAGGCTTCATTGACAACTCTGGTAGATAAAGAAATTAACTTCGTTCCTAACTTTGTCCTCTCTTTCTAGACATATACATATCCGTATTCTATTATAAATATGGGGTTAGATTAGCAACTCCAAGCATCGAAAATCTTAATTTCTTTACCAACATGGAGAACAAGATGTCTACAAAGCTGCCAGCCATGGTAGTTATGTTTCTTGTTAGTCTTACTTCCTTGTTGAGTTTATCTCAAGCAATTATAGCCAAAGAAGTAGAAATTAGCAGCCAAAAAAGCCATTTGGAAATTTACATTGTCTTTGTAACAAAGCCAGAAATTGCAGTTACAGAAAAACACCTAGATAGCTGGTATCAGTCATTTTTGCCAGCTAGTATTTCAGACTCAAACAAGCAACAACGCATAGTATATTCGTACCGAAATGTGGCCAGTGGGTTCGCAGCAAAGCTGACACCAGAAGAAGCAAAAGCCATGGAAGAGAAGGATGGGTTCGTGTCAGCCCGGCCTCAAAAAATCTACACTCCACATACAACTCATAGTCCCAACTTCTTGGGGTTGCACCAGAATCTAGGACTCTGGAGGAACTCGAGTTATGGGAGGGGAGTGATAGTTGGTCTTTTGGATACAGGAATAACGCCAAATCACCCTTCATTCTGCGATGAAGGAATGCCGCCTCCACCATCTAAATGGAAAGGGAAATGTGAATTCAATGTAACTGGATGCAACAAGAAGCTCATTGGTGCAAGAAATTTTATATCATCTGATAGCCCATTTGATGAGGAAGGACATGGAACACACACAGCCAGCACAGCAGCAGGTAGTTTTGTGGAGGGTGCCAATGTCTTTGGCAATGCCAATGGCACAGCTGGTGGAATGGCACCTTTGGCTCATGTGGCAATGTACAAAGTCTGTGATGACTTTGGTTGCTCTGAAAGCGACATATTGGCTGCAATGGACACTGCGGTAGAGGACGGTGTTGATGTGCTTTCTCTTTCTCTCGGTGGTGGTTCAGCTCCTTTTTCTGATGATGGAATTGCAGTTGGTGCATTTGGAGCTATGCAAAGTGGAATTTTCGTTAGTTGTTCAGCTGGGAATTCTGGCCCAGATAGTTACTCTTTATCCAATGAGGCTCCTTGGATTCTCACAGTTGGAGCAAGCACCATCGACAGAAGCATAAGATCTACAGTAAAGCTTGGAAACAATCAAGAATGCTTTGGGGAATCACTTTTCCAACCAGAGGTTACAGTTCCAGCCTTTGTGCCTCTGGTTTATCCAGGCCGAGACGGAAATCAAACATTAGCTGTGTGTGCTCCAGGGTCATTGGAAAGCAGTGAAGTGAAAGGAAAGATAGTTGTATGCGACAGAGGTGGTCTTGTAGGTAGAGTAGAGAAAGGGCAAGTAGTAAGCGATGCAGGCGGTATTGGTATGATTCTAGTGAACGAGGAGCCTGATGGTTATAGCACTTTGGCAGATGCACATGTCCTTCCAGCATCACATGTGAGCTATGCTGATGGGCTGAAAATTAAATCCTACATAAACTCAACATCGACACCGACAGCAATGTTTTTGTTTGAGGGCACTGTAATTGGCGTGCAAACTGCTCCCATGGTTTCTTCCTTCTCCTCTAGGGGGCCAAGCATTGCAAGCCCTGGGATCTTAAAACCAGATATTATAGGGCCTGGTGTAAGCATTCTAGCAGCCTGGCCAGTTTCTGTGGAGAACAACACCAATACAAAAGCAACATTTAACATGATTTCAGGCACTTCAATGTCTTGCCCTCATCTTAGCGGCATTGCTGCCTTGCTGAAAAGTGCTCACCCTGACTGGTCACCTGCTGCGATCAAATCTGCTATTATGACTACTGCAGATTTAATAAACCTTGGCGGCAAGCCAATTGTCGATGAAAGGCTTCTTCCTGCTGATGTATTGGCCACTGGGGCAGGCCATGTTAACCCATCAAAAGCCAGTAATCCGGGGCTTGTTTATGATATCCAACCCAATGATTATATTCCATACCTGTGTGGTCTGGGCTACACAGACAGAGAAGTGACTTACCTTGCGCAGCACAAAGTTAAGTGCTCAGAAGTGGAAAGTATTCCTGAAGCACAACTCAACTATCCTTCATTCTCAATTGTGTTCGGAAATGAAACTCAGACATATACCAGAACAGTAACCAATGTCGGCCCAGCTACCTCAACTTACACTGTTTCTGCTGTTCCACCCCCTGGAGTGGACATTATGATTTCACCTGCTAAGATTGCTTTCACCAAGAAGAAACGGACAGCAACATATACAGTGACATTTACAAAGACAAGCAGTGCAAATGAGACGTCATTCCTTCAAGGATATCTCAATTGGGCTTCTGATCAACATTCCATTAGAAGCCAGATATTAGTCCTGTTCGATGAAGAGTAGACACCTGCAGCAATGGAACCAAGAAAGATGTCAAAAGTTACATGTCTAGACATTCTCTTCAATTGTTGAAAATAATAAACTTGTTTGAACATGTTATCATCAAATAAAACACAGGAGCATAAATCTTGTCAAGCAAGGTTGTATCGTCCAACGTAATAATAACCAAAAGAATTGTTTTTAATCTAATTGTTTTATCTCACATATTCTTGACTTAAATCATGATCTGTTTCAGTGTCCACTTACGCTTGAGATCAGAGAATATGCTGAAGCAAAACAGTGAACTGTAACATCCAAGGTGGTCTTGTTGAAGATTTTATTGTGAACATTCCTGAACTGTATGAATAAAGAAACCATGCAAAATTATCAACAAGAATATACCTTTAAAATTTCATAGACACATTCTATTGTTGACCATAAGAAGTTCTAGGCAAACTGATACAAAGGATCAGAGTTTCTGGGGTTGTTTTGGTGTGCAGCTATGGCCTCTCAGCCAACCTTAGAAGACTCCATTCTAAAAATATCTTGTAAGATGGAATGTCACTGGTCCAACTTTGTCATTACTTAAAAGCATGGTTTTGGACAGAAGCCGCTTAAAATATTCTAACTATAGATATTGTTGCAAAGGCTTTTATAGAACATTCTAATTGCGAAAAAGATGACAATCAACAAGCAGAACCATCAGAAGAAGACTTGAAAAACCTTGTATGTCAGGTACCGAAGACCACATCAGAGTTATTCCAGACAAGTTTCCACGCCTACTGTAGAACTCATTTTCAAAAAGACTGCCCAGGCTTAGTTGAGATTGCTTAGACCTGTCACACAAATACCTAGAGAAAGAAAGAAAGAAAGAAAGAAAGAAATGCATAGGTGATTCAACTGGGCAATTAAAACATATCCTTGTAGCTTTGCTTAATTACAAACGAGATCAGAAGGAATTAGAAAATCAATATAAAAGTGGGTCTGAGGCGGTAAAATTATAATGCTTAAAGCATAATGATAAAACTATGAATATGCGGGCCGTCTTTGTCTCAAATCCATTGTGCTTCAGGAAGAAGAACGATTTGTAATTAAAAATGCCTGCCATTCCTTTCCTATTTTCTTATTCAAATTAGATCCTGCGAGTGCTCAATCAGCTCAGCAGCTGACTGAAATTACTGAAAAGCACAACTCACAGACATATTGTCCATGTCAGCCAACAAGAAGGTTTACTTCCCAGTCAGAAGATCTGGAGAACTGGCACTAGGCAATTTTACCATTTAGCCCAGCAATCTCTGAAGTCTGTTCATTGAAATAAAAGCCCTTAATTTGGACAGCAATGATAATGACAGTACAGAAAAGAGCCCAAAATCTGGGAATCAGCATTCTATAATTCAGCAGTAGCCTATTACAGATTCTTGTACAATGCACAGAATATGATAAAAAAAAAAAAATTAACCCAGTTGAGCCTAGACTCTCATAACTATGAATCAGAAATCATCAACCAAAAAAATCCCCTTGCATGCGAGCATCAGAATTATCAGAAGCATCTGGAATTCAAATATGGTTGGTTCAATCCAAGCTTTAAAGGAAGGAAAATGATTTCTTTAGCATCATTTGATGGCCAAACCATTCCTCATATGATCATTGTACAAAAATCTAGTTGAAAAACTAAGGCGGCAAATCACAACACATGCTGACTCATCAACCAAAACCAGGAGGCACTTCAGGGTCCTCATCACTGCCATCACATGGCTGCTCACAATCAACATTTGCAGAAAAGCCAGGTAGTGCACAAGGATCAACTTCATCTGATTCCAAAATTCCTTTTGAGCACTTTGGCCCTTGCTTCCATTCTTCCACAGGTCCTCCATCATGCAGATTCAGTCGTAACTCCTCTTTAGGTTTATGGTGGTTCTGATGATTATTAGACTGAGAGAAACCCAGGGGCTGCTGTGGCTCAATTTCTGACAAGTTACCAGACCCTGGAATATTTGGGGCCTTGACAGTAGCCTTATTGTCAGCTTTATCCTGAACCACACCACAAGTAGAAGATTCACCCACTTCCTTCTTTTCAGGCTCCACCAACTTATTATAGACAGAATGTACAGTCTCTCTTATTTCATTTTTCATGCCATCACCTGATCTTATTATTTGCCACACACCATCAGAAATCTTGCTCATCATTTCACTCCAGGTAATCACAAAAAGAAAATATCTACCACTGTCAATCTCACAAAATTTGGAACACTTCTTCAAGCTTTCAAGTAGATTCTTGAAAAGATCAACTGAATCTGATAAGTAAGAGTCTATCAATTAAACTTGAATTTTCCAAGATTTGTTTCGCAACACAAAATTTTTAGACAGCCAGTCCTCCAAAACCATGGAGCACATGATAACATTTCATCAAGAATGATCATCATCTCTTTTCTTAAGATTGGTAAGGCTTTCCAGAATTTATCAAAATCAAAACTTTCAAATTCAATATTAAAAACAATAAATAAATAAATAAATAAAATAAAAAATATGAACTCTTACCCGACCTCTTCATGTATGGCATCAGAAAGTTGTCTAGCCTTCATGTTTTCAGCTCCTGCATGATTAAGGGCTGCTGACTGCCTTACAATAGATATGATGCTATTCCGCAATTCTTCCTGCAAAATAATACCTTATCTAGAGTCATTTATGCAATATTAGTTAAGAGAGATGAACTAGAACAAACCAAGTAACTCAAGTTTTGATCTGACATCAACTTGGACAGAGTGCATTTAGACTTTTTCAGGACAAGGAGAGTATAAAGGCTCTGTGAAGCTTCCTTTTTTCTCTTAAAAAAAGTTTCTAAGATTCGGGGGAAATGAGCTCTCATTGTCTGTCATAAAGAGTGGAGTGTGTCCAAAGATCTTTCACATTTATGCGTAGATCATGTCAAGGCTGACTTATTTTGCCAATACAAGTCAACACAATATTGATTATGACTTCCAACGAAATCTTGCTCATACATCAGAAAGGCTTGTGCAAACAAGTCATATTTACAGAACTATGATCCTCTATCTTCTTTGAAATTTTTCCGACATTTATGGTAGTTTGATTGCTTTTTGTTTTTCTTCTGTTTTCTTCTAATATGAGCCAACTATGGGATAACTCCTCGCCCTATCTTCTAATACTGATAAAATATCATCCTGAGATTAGTAGCAGAACTATTTTCACATCAAGTTTCATAAAAGATAAAATATTTTGCACGAGCAAGCTTAGCCAACTGCTTGATATAAAAACAAGCAAGTTCATTATCATCGAACTAAATGGATTCAACCAAAAGCTCTTTACTTTATTTCAAATCTCCTCCTTTAATTTTCCAGTCAATTACATATTTACAGCATTATACGACCACAATCTTTATTGGGTGAGATTCAGGTTTGATTTGAAAAATCGAAAAGCATAAATTTTGATGTGAAGCGACTAATTCAGAAGAGCCGAAGGAAATAAAAGCAAAAGTGAACCCTAGAAGAGAATAAGAAAGGAAAAGTAGGCGTACATTGTCTTTGAGCTTGCGAATAATGTTGAGACGGAGGTTATCGAAGTCGCCATCATCCTTTAGTTTGGCAATTACTTCGTCTTTGGTTACTGTTCTATTCTTCCCTTGAATTCTGCCCTCCATTGGCTTCTCTGTGCATTCTCTTCTTTCCCTGCGCTCTCAATTTCTTTTTGAGGTGACTATTATTTTTCTTTTTTTAGTATTATTAATTATTTTTTAGTTAGTTACCAAATAAATGAATATGGTTACTATTGGTATAGATTCGTTAATAGTTTATAAGCAAAAAAAATTAATTAATTTATTAATATTAATTTTTTAAAATTTTTAACCATTAATTATTATATTATATTCAGTTAATTAATTTATCGATTTTGATTTTTTAATTTTATTAATTAATATTTTTCTGTTAAATATTAAAATTTATAACATAAAATTATATAAAAAGGGACAAATTTCAATTCAATTTTAAATTTATAAAGTAATTTAATATAAAAATTACGAAATAAATATAATTTATTAGGTAAAATTCATATTTTATAAATTAATAGCTAATATTATAAAATAAATTTAATATTTATTGAAAATTAATACGCTTGATTTTAAGTTAAATAAAATTTTGGATAATATTAAATGTTATAATATAAAATTTAAAATATAAAAAAATATAATTAAATACTATTAAGTAAAATATGAACATCAATATATGATAAAAAATAACATATATAAAAATTAATTGAATATTATATATAAATATTATAATATAATTAAAAAAAATTACATAATATAATTTTGGTGAAACGGAAAACAAGTCTTTTTTATCTTGTCCTTCAAAATAGTAAATGATGAATTTCTTCCTCATCAGTATTCACAACTCTACTCAAACTCTACTATTTGCTTATAAAATGAGCTAGGAGTTCAAGGTATGCTCTATCCAATACTTTTTACCATTTCACTTAATTATTCTTCTCTCATACTTTCGGACTTAACCGTTAGAATCTTTTTTATTGAAATTCTGCCGAAATTTTATATTTTCAGATTAGTTATTTCAACCAGCAGTCCGAAATTTCTCATCCAGTTCCATCCAGATAATATCGGTTAAAATACAAAAAAAAAAAAAAACGGTTGGTTGCATGCAAGGCTAAGTAGATTGTAATTTTTTTAGTATTTTAATATCTATCTTAAAAACGAGATATCATTACCTTGCAATCAAATTTAATTAGCATCAGCATGTCGTATCTCGAATTATACATACAAACCATAGCCTAAGAATTGGAGAAAGTGAGCATATACTTTCTCACTAGAACTTCACAGAGATTGGACTTCTAACAGTGTGCTTGCCAGAAACCCATGTTATATATCCCTGAGCAAATTCACTGCCTCTGCCTCCATAAGCTGCACGACTAAATGTTACCGAGTATGTTGCCTTCTGGTTCACGCTTGGAAAATAGAGTGCAGCAGGCTTAACTGTCACGGAAACTCCTGAAGGGGCAACAATGGTGGCCGCATATACTGAATTTGCAGCACCAACATTTGTCACTGTCCTTGTGAATGTTTGTGACGGTCCTAAATTGACAGAAAATGAAGGATAGTTCAGTTGTCCTTAAGGTATCTTTGGTTTTCCTGAGCATGAAACCGTTCTACGAGCAATTATGCTAACTTGGTTGTCTGTGTAGCCTAAGCCACACAAATAAGGAATGTAATCGTCTGGTTGGATGTCGTAAATCAATCCAGGATCGTTTGCTCTTGATGGATTCACATGACCTGAACCAGTAGCAAATAGATCTGCTGGTTTGTCTGTTTGATCAACAATAGGTTTGCCTTGCAAGTTTAGAGTATCAGCTGTTGTCAAAATGGCAGATTTAATGGCAGCTGGTGACCAGTAAGGATGAGTACTCTTGAGCAAGGCTGCAATTCCACTGAGATGGGGACAAGCCATTGATGTTCCAGACATTATGTTGAAGATTGATTTTGTGTATGTTTTATTGTCAAGAGGAAAAGGCCAGGCAGCTAGAATGCTTAGACCAGGTCCAATAATGTCTGGTTTCAGAATTCCTGGGCTTGCCAAATTGGGACCTCTTGATGAAAATGAAGCAACAGCTGGAGCTGATGCATCCCTTATTACAGTTCCTTTGAATAAAATTGTTGCTGTTGGTGTCTTCGTAGAGCTAATGTATGCTTTGATCTTCTGTCCTGCAGCAAAGCTGACCTGAGTTGCAGGAAGAACATGAGCATCAACTATGATACTAGAGCCACTAGTCTCGTCGTTGGCTAGTATCATAGCAGCACCACCAGCATTTTTCACCTCCTCTCCTTTAGCAATTCTGCCAATTCCGCCTCCTCGCTCACACAACACTACTTTGCCTTTCACATCCATGCCAGTTAATGCTCCCTCACCACACAATTTTGAGTCTGATTTAGTATTTGCACCAGCATAAACAAGGGGCAAAAGAGTTGTGGGGAAATTGCTTGGTTGGGAAACCGATTCGCCTTCAAATTTTGCTCCATTTCCAATCTTGGCAGTGGCAACAATTCTTCTGTCAATGGTGCTTGCTCCAACTGTGAGAATCCATGGGGCTTCATTAGACAATGTACCATTAAAAGGGCCACCATTTCCAGCTGCACAGCTTACAACTATCCCTTTCTGAATTGCTGCAAAGGCACCGATGGCTAAGTTGTCTTGAAAGAATGGCTTTGATTCCTCTCCAAGAGAGAGCAAGAGCACATCAACACCATCTTGTATAGCTTGATCAATCCCAGCCAATACATCACTTTCAGGACAATCATCATTAGGATCTCCAAAGCAGACTTTGTATATAGCTAAATGAGCATATGGTGCCATGCCAGCAGCTGTTCCTTTAGCATTTCCAAACGCATCAGCATCGTAAACAAAGCTACCAGCTGCTGTGCTAGCGGTGTGAGTCCCATGTCCATCTACATCAATAGGCGGATCAGGCATTGCTCCCTTAATGGCCTTAGCTCCTAGATTGAAAGTCCTTGCACCAATTATTTTGTTGTTACACTCTGATGGTTTAAAGTCACATCTTCCTTTCCATTTGGCTGGTGGTGGCAGCATTCCTTTGTCACTAAATGAAGGATGTGTCGGCAAAACACCACCATCTAGCACTCCTATGATCATCCCTTTACCAAAGTTTGAGTCTTTCCATACTCCAAATTGCTGGTGCAGCCCCAAGAAGTTAGGACTATGAGTTGTCTGTTTATGGAATTTTCTCTCTGGGTGTGCCGAGACAAAGCCATTCATCTTTTCCATGGCTTTAACTTCTTCTTGTGTCAGTCTTGCAGCAAAGCCACTGATTGTATTCTTGTATGAATAAAGCATACGTTGAGGCTTATCATCGGAGGTTGCTGTGCTAAACGGTAAAAATGACTTGTGCCAGGTCTCAACATCTTCTGACATGGATACTAGTTGGCTGACATGGACAATGTATGTCTGTAAGTTGTTGCTTTCAGTTGTCTGAGCAATAGCAGGATTTAAACTGAATAGGAAAAGAAGAAAAAGAAGAGGAATGGCAACCATGGTTGGTGATAAATTCTTCTTCAAGAAGCAGAAGAACAATGTTGTTGTTTTCTTACTTTGTCTCAAGACCGTTATATATAGCAAGGAAGATGAGAGAAAGTAGGCCGGCATATACATATTTTTACCATCAAGCTTTGAGCATTATTATTGGTCTGACCCACATCTATTTTTATTTTTAACTTTTTCTTAATCGTTCCTTTTCAAATATACAAGTTTTATTCTAATGGCTCGGTTTGCAATTTCATGTTTTGCACAATTAGTATGTTCATAAAAGCTTCAAAAACAACATCAAGAAATGGAATATCTAAGCGGCTTCTGTCCAAAACAAACTACAACGTAATGCCCAAGTTGCACAGCTGCATTCTTCGCCATTTAGCTTTTATAATTTTCTTTTGGACCATTCTTTTCCTCACTGAAACTCCATTTTACAGATGAATTGCGAAGGGCAGTCTTAAATAGATTAGATGCTTATCAAAACAGCTCCATGAATTTGCTTTGATCCTTTTTTTTCACTTTGCTTACAGCTTGTTATTGCCAGGAATAGAATGCATCTGAAAGATATTAGAGGTATGTTCTAGATTATAGTGTCTTCATGTTTCAGTATTCGGACAGTTAAGAAAGGTCTTCAATAACTTTATTACTGCCTTCTAAACCTAAAAATCTTCAACAGACCAAGACCACCTTGGGTTTTGCAGTTTTAAGAATGGCACTAATATTTGCATTATTGTTTCTCTGGTGTTGAAAAACGGACACTAAAGATTTATAATCATCAATCCGAAAGAATTGATAATTCCAGTTATTTGTTTCCTTTAATTTGCCATAGTGGTAAATAAATAGCTGTTCATTTAACGACATTTGTTTCTGTCAAGTTTAAATGCACCTTAGGGGCAACCCCAACAAGGATTGAAGAAAAATAAAATATGAAAAGGGTAATCAGCAATTATAAATCATCCTTTATCTTCTAGATTTAATTGCATGTACTATTATATTTATTTACAACAGTTAGCTCTAATTTAAGACAAGATACACCTCTACCATCCAGCATAACAACACAATCTCCCAATTTCCAGGATTAGAACAGACCGAGTGATTGCCTTACGGCAAATTGGAACATCTTCCTATAATGATACCTTCATCAGGAAAAAGCTAACAATGGCTCATGATGTGATGTACAGAATCAAACTTCAGATGAATGCTGTGTCCTCTTACGTGAGTGCCCCTGTTCAGTCCCGAAACTTGAGTTTCTGCACAGTATTTATTAAATCAATGAAACATAAGAAATATAATTCGGATTCAGAAAGTACACAGTAGACAAACTTACAAATCATCCTCAAATCTTTTACATCTTGATTGCCCCTGTTTTTTTCGATGTGACCATACAGCTACCTGTAAAGAGTTTAATGTCTCAGAGTAGAATTATTATATTGCAAAAGCACAAGATTAAGCTCGCAGCCATGCTAGGAAAATCTGTAAAACAAATATTTGCACAACCGCGTCGGTTTTTGCACATTGAATAATCAGTCATTAGCAGGTCGTGTAGGGGCAAAACAACGACAAAATTTCAACTGCTGCACTTATAGCGCTGGCATAAGCAAATCAAGATTCTACTAGCAAAAGCAAACCCTGCAGTATGTATTCACCTACACCTTCACTCTTAACATTGAACATAAAGATGAAGAGATGAAGCAGTAGTATGAATGCTCATAACATCATTAATTTGGACAGTGAAGTGCACAAATTTATGCACCCAGTCGTTGGTAGTTAGATACAAACAACATGGTGGGCCACTAATGTGAATAACAATTCCAAAAGTAGAAAAACAGGAGAATAAAATGCTAGGCAGCAAAAACTTTCAAAAAGCAGAATATCTACTGCTCCACAATGATAAAATATATTAACAAGCATCCAGAGACAGTGAAGTGTATAAAAATCCGCAATACAATCAAATCATTATGTGCCTATCAATAAAGAACACTTCTATTAAACTAACATGGTAAAATATTATCAGGTAAGTATACTAACTGGTAAACTTAATTGTCTGGCACTTCTGCTATGCACTTCCAGATACTCTTCATAGGTCTGCAAAAAATAAACCAGGAGCAAATGCCATTTAACAGAGTAAGAGGATACAAGCTCAAGATATTACAACAATATCACAGCATATATTATCCTATTCTATGCATAAAAAACCATTACCTGTTCACAAAAGATAAGCATAATAACAAAAATTCTAAAATTTATAGTTGAGTGTCAACAATAAGAAAAACATTATAGCAGCCACACTAAATAAGCACAATTTTCATGCACAAGCCAAGTTTTGCGTGTACACCAACACAAACATATAAACCATGCAAAAATATAAATGTCGTAAAATATCCAATATCTAGTCAACTAGAGAACTCTGGCAAGCTTATCAGTAGCCCTGCAGTCTGCTACATGCTCATGTCCTTGTTGAGATGGAGATTTTGGATCAACATGCCCACTTGGAAAAATTAAGAATAAACTGCAACTTGTAACCAAATCATCTGCTATAATGAACAATTGAATATCCTCTTCCTAATGAGCATTACAACTATGAAATTAAAAAATATTAGTAATATTAGTAAGAGGGAACCGTATAGCATTTCGAAATTGAAGATCAGATGCAGAACACTGAGCATGTTTTCCAAATCTTTATGAATATAGTAAAACATTCCTTTCAATGATCCAATCATACTAAGTCCAAGAATAAATATGTAAATCTTACATTATCTTTATGCCAGTTTTGAATAATTACAAGGAAAATC
Organism: Excoecaria agallocha; assembly: GCA_037975025.1. Taxonomy (NCBI): domain Eukaryota; kingdom Viridiplantae; phylum Streptophyta; class Magnoliopsida; order Malpighiales; family Euphorbiaceae; genus Excoecaria; species Excoecaria agallocha. The sequence continues at coordinate 19,512,157 of CM075816.1, forward strand.
CATTTAAGAGACAACTGTCCAGTAACTAAAAATGCTGCACAGCAGATATTAATTACACTTGGAAAGAATGCAGAAACAAAGATAAGGTCCTAATATACCATTTGAAGAAAATCTTCCTCAGTCAGAGTGCTAGCAAGAGGACTTTCTGCTGTCAAGCTCCAAGCATCAATTTGAGGAGGCATGTCCCACTGCTCTTGCAAATTTCCAGGACTTCCACCACTTCGAGAATGCTTCATCCTAGGTGCTTTCGAAGCACCAGAAGCAAGAGGTGAATTGCTAGATCCCTGGTGTGCCAAATGAAATCTACCTGCTTCAGCATGACGTTGGTAGAGAAAGGAAGGATAAGGCATGGACATCCTAAACCATGGCATATGAAGAGGAGGGACATTATATTCTCCATCCCCAAGTGAACATGGAGGATCTATACAAGGCCTTTTCAGAGGAATATCATCCCTAGGAAAAAGATAAATGAACTAAATCATCAACTCTTTTAATAGAATGCATTACTTTCAATTTGCAATAAAAAAATATACCTTTTCAGTATGCCATTAACATCACTCTCACCATCAATAAGCTCACACAGAGCTTCTCCTACATCTTGGGGTAATTCCTTCAATATATGAATAGTCATATAACAATCTCAAAATGCTGGCAGGGTCAAAAAGCACACTGGCAAGCAGAGATACCTGGCAGTCTCTACTAATTTTGACAGGTTTATAGTCATTCAGTGGATTCTTGAGATGAAGTGTCTTTTGGAAAGGCAAGTCATTTAATCGCAGCCATTTAATCTTAAAACTGCGGCCCCAAGTATTACTTTTACCACATCCTTGGCTCCAAATATTGTCACGCCTCCACCCAACAGACGACATCATTTGGGCATATCCTTGGAAGAAACCACTCATGTTCACACTAAATACAAGAATGACTTTACCAGAATTCTGCAAGACATGCTTCTCTATAAAGCATCAAGATTAAGAAAGCAGTATATTATATTAAAAATAACAGATATCTTACATGAAAGGCCTCTTCGAGAATTGGTTCATTCATCACTTGAGTGGCCCAAATTCCTTTCTCAATTGATAGTTGAATATTATCATGGTTCAAACTCTTAATGATAAAATATCTCGTATCATACAATTTACCCTTGTTATTTAAAGATGAATTTCCCACACCATCATGACCACCTTTGCCAGCCCTGAGAGAATAACCGTCCTCATCACCTCTGTAGATTGGGCTCTCTAGCAAAGTACAAACATTTTATTTATATCTAAATACTGACACAATCAAGCTTAAGTGCACAGTAAAATTTCTGTAGAATAGGGGAGAAAGTTATGCAAAAACAAGAAGAGAAGTGTAAAGCTGAGAGAGGCCTCTTATGAACATTGTTGAAGTGGTGATAACAAAAAGTTACACATTCTCAATAGAATATTGGTTTTTGTCGAAAATAAAGATGAGAAATACTACACTCTGTTCCTGTAATTGACTTGATATATACTGTCATCTAAGAAGTCATCCTAAAATTAATTAAAATAACAGAGATATATCAGATAGAGAAATTGGTGCTATGGTACTTAGAATTTGTTTCCATTTATAAAATTTAATTGAATGAGTAGACATTTATCAGAAGTGATACTTGGTACTTTATTACCAAAATTAAGTTCATATTTCATAAAGGAGTTAGCATTTTAAAAAGAAAAATGATACTCAAATCAGTTTAAGCTTTGTTCTACAGCTCCGTAGGTTTCCTCATTAAATAAATTAAAAAATAATGAAGCCATTTCTTAGATCATTACAAGAAGCAAGCTCTTTTGAAACCCAAAACCTATAACAAAAGGAAAACACAGCCACATGCATACATATGAAGAGAGAGAGATTAAAAAAATTCAGTCAACAATCACATTCCACTTGTTTTCAGAGCATAAATCAAACAAAAACCTAATATATCAGTGACTGATGTGAACCTGCATCCTCTATGCGAATCATATCATGGAAATAAAAACTCAAAAATGTCTGCTAAACACTTTAGGATGACTCCAGAAGAAATGGCAATCTAGTTCTCCCATAACCGCAAAAATTAAATGATAGCCTTTAAACTTTTCAAAACCAAGCTTATGTCTTAAAATCAAAAAATTAAAATCAAAATATGGAAGTCTGCAATCTATAAATGCAGGAAAGACCTAATGCTGGCCACCAAAATTTCCACAAACAAGTAGTATGCATGATATTCTAGCAGGTATAAATACACAGTAATGTTTGGTGCAATTAGGAGAATGTAAGAACAAATGTGGACTTCTTCCACACTAAAGCTAAGAAACTCCTGCCATATGGTATGCTCCGATGGTTAATATTCCAAAATCTCACCCCTTCTCAACTATCTAGAAATTCGGAGATCCCTGCCAATGTTCAAAGCTTGCAATCTTTTGTTTCGCCAACTACAAACATATAACAAACTCAGAAAAGGAGAACATTATTGCAGATATAACACCAACAAAAAAGATACGTAACATCTATCTTTGGGAATGATGAAGATCGAGGCCGAAAGATGGTGAACAAGCCCAGAAGCCCACAGTTTGGAGGGTGTACGCAAGGAAGCATAGGAGGAACGTAGGGAATAATGAAGCTGCTGAGGTGGACTGAAGCGGGTTTTGTGTGAGGAGAAAAAAGAGGAAAAAGGAAAATGAGTATAAGGTGTTTTTTTTAGCTGATAGTTGGGGGTGGTTTTTGTTTTTCTTATGTTGATCATTCTGTTTTTCTTTTGGGAAGGGAGTAGAAGAGAGGATTGAGGAGTTTCTCCTTCTTTTGGTGGTTCGACCCTTACTTCTTGCTTTGTTGTTTCTTTTTAATTCTGTAATCTGGCTGCATTACCAATCAGCCATACTATTGAGAACTCACTTGCTGTAACTAAGAATTCATCATCAATACAGATCCTTCATTCTCACTGTGGTGTGTTTTTGTATTGCATTGCTGTTATTGTTGTTTCTTTGTGATTGATCTTTATCATTGGTCCGACCTGCCGGATACACGATGGAGACCCGTTACCAGACTTTGCAAACCAGATTAGATGACACTGATCGGAGAGTGGGAGAACTTACTGTTAGTATGAACGAGCTTACCACAGCAGTTTCTGAGCTCCAAGCTGATAAGCAGAAAAAGGAGGAATTCAGGGGATTTGTTATGAAATGGATTAAACGTTGAGACAAACAGCCCCAAACCACTGAGGATTTTTGCTCGGCAGGAGAACAAACAGGGGAAAGAACTGGAACACAACTGGGGGCAGAGTTCCGTTCCGAGAATGGATTTCCAGATCCATTCCAATCATTTTGCCAATTATCATCCTTCCCTACATAAGGTCAAGCTTCCGATGTTCAATGGGACCGATCCTAGGGGATGGATTATTCGAGCTGAGACATATTTCCGAATAAATCAGATCGCCCCTGAGATGCAAATGCGGTTGGCTGAAATTGCAATGGAGGGTGCTACCATAAATTGGTTTTGTATGTTAATGGATATTTATCCTACCTTAACTTGGGAAAAGCTCAAGAAGGAAATGATGGGGAGATACAGCAGTAGCTATTCTTCAAATCCTTTTGAAGAGTTGGCCGATCTACAACAAACAGGAACAGTGGAAGAGTATATCGACTCTTTTGAAATGGTGGCTGCAACGGCAACAGGGTTACCCGAGCAGCAATACATTGATTATTTCATCAGTGGCTTGAAGGATGAAATTAAGGGTTGGTTAAAGGTGCACCAGCCTGTGGAACATGTGAAAGCCATGAGATTGGCTTGTTCGATTGAAGCAACTCAGCTTGGCAGTAAAAGGAGTGTTAGTCAGTTGATGACACACTCCATGAGAGAAAGAGATTGGACCAGCAAAACCCAACTGACCCAATCTGGCTGCCTTGGGCTTGGTCGATTTAGGCCTGTGAATCCATCGTCACCTTCATTCCATACAAGTCCAACCCAGCACAGATTTGCTCCAGCCACCACAACCCAACAACGACTTCTTCCTTCTTCCCCTTCAACTGAACCACTGCGATGGGGACAACGAAAGTCTAGAATACGACAATTAACCAAAACAGAGTGAGAGGAGCGACGAAGGAAGGGCCTCTATTTTCAATGTGGCCAACCCTATTCCCCTCAACACAAATGCCCACAAGCGCAGTTGAAGATTATGCTGCTAGGTGAAGGGGATGATGCTGAGGAAGAAGACGAATTTTTCGAGGCAGAAACTGAGACTGAGGAATTGCGACCAGAAGGGGAGTGCAAAAGTCTGGAGTTGCAGGGAGTCAATGAACAAGTGGAGGCAAGTACCCTTGAGGGAAACAGGCTGACCACCATCAAATTGTTGGGTACAGTCAATGAGATTCCAACGCTGAAGTTAGTGGATAGCGGCGCCACTCACAATTTCATCTCCAGCCAGCTGGTCTCTATGTTGAGCCTATAGGTATGCACCATCAAACCTCTTGAAATACGACTAGGGGATGGACATTTGATTGGGGTTGATAAACAATGTTCAGGATTAACACTACAAATAGATGGTTATTGTGGTACCGTAGAAGCTTTAGTAACCGATTTGGGAGGGTTGGACGTCATCTTGGGCGTCGCTTGGTTGAGTACCCTAGGGGATATTACAGCAAATTGGGCTGTGGGAAGTTTGAAATTCCAGGATTGTGGCAAATTGGTAGAATTGAAAGGGGTCACCAAGGCACAGGGGGTTATTCACCCACTCCAAGGTTGGGTCAAGGGCCATTTTCACCAATTAGTTGGAGAAGGCGAGGGGGCAATGTCCTGGCCGCAGGATTCAATGACTCACTTGGGAGGGCATCAACAGAGTCAATTAATCCAGTTGTTTGATAGATATCAATCCGTTTTCCATGAACCTGAAGGCTTACCGCCTAAACGTTCAGTGGAGCATAAAATCGTCCTCCAACAAGGCCAGGGTCAGGTGTGTGTGCGACTTTATAGATACCTATACCACCAAAAGACAGAAATCCAGCGACAAGTGCAAGAGATGTTAGCTAAAGGTATCATCAAGCCTAGTCAAAGTCCCTTTTCCAGCCCAGTGATTTCAGTAAAAAAGAAGGATGACTCTCGGTGCATGTGTGTGGACTACAGAGCCTTAAATAAGGTGACGGTTCCGAACAAATATCCAATACCGGTTATTGAAGAACTCTTTGACGAGTTAAATGGAGCTAAATTATTTACTAAACTAGACCTCAAGTCCGGATATCATCAGATAAGAGTATGGGAGGGAGACGTGGAAAAGGCTGCCTTCAGGACTCATGATGCACATTACGAATTTTTGGTAATGCCATTCGGTTTGACTAACGCCCCAGCCACTTTCCAATCAGCCATGAATGATATATTTCGGCCCTTGCTTTGCCACTGCGTTTTGGTGTTTTTCGACGATATTTTGGTTTACAGCAGGACATGGGAGGACCACTTGAAGCATATAGAAGTTGTCCTTCATATCCTAGCAGTGAACCAATATGTGGTGAACCCCAAGAAATGTCAGTTTGGTCAATCCTCTGTGGAGTACTTAGGACATATTATTGATAGGGCTGGAGTAAAAGCGGATAATAGCAAGATATAAGTTGTTCAGGATTGGCCAATACCAAAGACGATTAAAGGAGTGAGGATTTTTGGGCCTTACAGGTTATTATCGGAAGTTTATTGAGGGGTATGGGAAAATTGCCAAGCCCCTAACTGAATTAACCAAGAAAGGCGCATTCAAATGGAATATGGCAGCACAGGAGGCTTTTAACCTCCTCAAACAGAAGTTGACTACAGCGCCTTTGCTGGCCTTACCCAATTTTTCGAAGCCCTTTGAGATAGAATGTGACGCATCAGGGTGTGGCATAGGGGCTATCCTCATGCAAAACCAGCAGCCTATTGCTTATTTTAGCAAGGCTTTATCTTCTCAGAATTTGTTGAAGTCAGCATATGAGAAAGAAGTAAAGGCAATCGTCCTTGCCGTCTTGCATTGGCGTCCTTATCTTCTGGGGCAAACCTTCATTGTCTACACTGACCAACAGAGCATTAGACAGCTGCTTCACCAAGGAATCACAACACAAGACCAACAAAATTGGCTAGCAAAATTGATGGGGTATAAATGTGAAGTCCGTTACAAAACATGCAAGGAGAATAGTGCAGCGGATGCTTTATCACGAATGTTCCATTCCGGTGATCTCCAAGCCATGACCATTAGCCCACAATGGGTAGGGGGGCAGGAGTTATTGCAAGGTATAGACACGAATTCACAAATTCAACGCATCCTGCAGGATTTGCAGAAGGTCCCTTCTTCCCATCCGGGATTTACTGTCCAACAGGGGCGACTGAACCACAAAGCCAGGTTGGTCATTCCATCCTCTTCACCTTGGATTCCTATGCTTCTTAAGGAGTTCCATACTAGTCCCTTAGGCGGTCACTCAGGATACTACAGGACATACCGAAGATTGGCTTCGATTGTCTATTGGTTTGGTATGACCAAGACAATACAGCGGTTTGTTCAAAGCTATAATACCTTTCAGCGTTACAAAGCTTCAACCCTAGTGCCCGGTGGGTTGTTACAACCATTGCCAATACCGGACCAGGTTTGGGAAGAAATTTCAATGGACTTCATAACTGGGTTGCCACGGTCGAAGGGATATGACACGATTTGGGTCGTGGTTGTGGTGGACAGATTGTCCAAGTACAGTCATTTCATTCCCCTCAAACATCCCTATATAGCAAGATCATTGGCTGAAGTCTTCCTTCGAGAAATCATACGCCTCCATGGACTACCTAAGACAATTTTGAGTGATAGAGACCCTGTGTTTATTTGTTGATTTTGGCAAGAAATCTTTAGGCTCCAGGGGACCAAGCTCAGCCTTAGTTCAACATACCATCCCCAAACGGATGGCCAGACAGAAGTGGTTAACCGGTGCCTTGACACGTATTTGCGTTGCTTCGCAACGAATCAACCCAAATCCTGGTCACACTGGTTATCATGGGCAGAATTTTGGTATAATTCCACCTATCATATCTCCACTGGAACTACCCTTTTTGAGGTAGTTTATGGTAGAAGAGCCCCCACGGTGTTTCAAAATGTGCCTGGTGAAATCCAAGTAGCTGTTGTGGGCCAAGAATTGCGGGATAGAGATGAAGCCCTGCGGCAACTTAAGGGTCATCTTGCCCAAGCTCAATCCAAGATGAAAGACAAGGCTGATAACCGTCGACGTCATGTAGAATTCTGTGAAGGTGAATATGTCTTTGTCAAACTACACCCCCATCGATAGGTTTCAGTAGCATCAAGGATCAATCCCAAGTTGGCACCACGGTTCTATGGCCCTTTTCCAGTGCTCCAACGTGTGGGACCAGTTGCATATTAGTTGGAGCTGCCACAAGGAGCTAAGATCCACCCTGTTTTTCATGTCTCTCTGCTGAAGAAGGCTCTTGGATCAGCACAGGTGTCTACTACTCTGCCTGAGGGATTGGAACTTGATGAGGTAAGCATTCCCTACTGTGTCCTAGCCAAACGTATCATCACCAAATATGGTGAAGCTACCCCCCAATGGCTCATTCACTGGCATGATGGTGGTCCTGACAACGCAACTTGGGAAGATGTTTTCGTCATCCGGAATCAGTTTCCTCAATTATGTCTTGAGGACAAGAGAATTTCCCCTCCTGCCGGCAATGATGAAGATCGAGGCCCAGAAGATGTTGGACAAGCCCAGAAGCCCACAGTTTGGAGGGTGTACACAAGGAAGCATAGGAGGAACGTTGGGAATAATGAAGCTGCTGAGGTGGACTGAAGCGAGTTTTGTGCGAGGAGAAAAAAGAGGAAAAAGGAAAATGAGTATAAGGGGTTTTTTTTAGCTGATAGGCGGGGGTGGTTTTTGTTTTTCTTATGTTGATCATTCTGTTTTTCTTTTGGGAAGGGAGTAGAAGAGAGGATTGAGGAGTTTCTCCTTCTTTTGGTGGTTCGGCCCTTACTTTTTGCTTTGTTGTTTCTTCTTAATTCTGTAATCTGGCTGCATTACCAATCAGCCATACTATTGAGAACTCACTTGCTGTAACTAAGAATTCATCATCAATACAGATCCTTCATTCTCACTGTGGTGTGTTTTTGAATTGCATTGCTGTTATTGTTGTTTCTTTGTGATTGATCTTTATCATGGGAACCCTTGCAGCACCATCTACAGCCATTACACCCACAATCTACCATTGATTATCACACTTAAAATCAAGAAGAACTTTAGCAGATGCCTTATTCCTGTTATTGTTACTGACCATTTTCCAGATCACTGCAAAGCATCCAAAATCACCGAGGGCACCTTTACTGATGTATTGAATAAAGCAAGAAAGGAAACATCCACCAGTACAAGAAAGTCTCAATGTAGTTTGCACAACCAGTTTTTGTTTAACTATTGCAAAAAACGCATGATCTCTTGAACAAATAAATTTATTACAAATTATATCAATATATTACCTGGATCATCAAAAGTTCCAATGTCATGTTTCCCTTCAGTTACTGAAGAGTCAACTACAGATGCATTTTCTCTTGCAGTATCAGAAGACATATCCTTAAAAACCTCCTACATCAGATTGCTGGTGCAAGTCACACAAGGGCAATAGAAAAAGTAGACCAAGAAAAAACATAATACAAGATCTCTACAAAAAAAAACAAGCATTTGCAATGAAACTTGTGGGTATAAACAGAAATCTCTAAACGCAAATAGCAATATTAAAGGCATGTGCAAAATATAGCATAAAATAAGTGCGCTTTTAGAATGCAGGTGCACATTTGTATAATACATTTAGTGTGGGAGACAACTGTAAGAACAATTTTGTGGCAGTTGAAATCTTTCTTTTCCAGCAAAATATCAGATTATTAAATGATGAGACAATACTAGTGCTGACTCATGAACAAATTAAAGTTTGTAATGTCATAATGTATAAGCACAAAAGTGAATATCAATTTGTAGGCCAACTCAACTACTCTAAATGAAAACCAAAATGGAACAGTTTAAAAAAAAAAAGTAGTAGTTCCTTCAAAGTTTTTCTTCATTCTCTCTCCCAATACCTTAAAGGACTGAACAGACCATGCTAACCACCTAAAATTGTCTGACAAACAAATTCATTCTACTTTGCTAAGCAGATCAAAATTATATCCTAACACCTAACAGTGACTTTTGCTATTTCTCCAACCTTCAACCACCAATGGTGCAAGAAGGCAATGCAGGGACAAGAATAAGTAGGCAAAATTGAAAAACAACTCTTAAAAATTTCTCACATAAATATTGTCTTCCCAAGGATAAGAGAAACTGACAAAAATCATCGTCACAATAACCATTTTCTGCAATTATTACATACACTTAGTAACAATATCAGAATCTTCTATCCTATGCTTGAGTTCTACATATAAGCAACTTCGCCTTCTCTAAATCGAGATATAATCAAAAATCATTTCTATTGGCAGGATTCCTTTTTTAGAAGCCTTTACATAACGGATACAATTTCAGCAAAAACGCATAATCGAATTGCAGGTAATACTTCCCCCAAACTCTATAGTTCAAAAATTGTCAAAATTACAGTATAAATACTTAAACAAGAGAAAAGAACACACGCAAAAAAAATTTAAAAAAAAAACACACAGATAAATCATTCGATACTATCAAATTCAAACATTAGGTTCTCCACACTCCAACACATTCCAAGCAGCCAAACAGAACAAAATACACACAAACTAAGAATTCCTTCCGCAGAGCCCAAGCTCAAAAATAAAACAGTACAAGAGATTAAGGATCTATAGTAGAAGAAAGTTGAAAATGAGAAAAGAGCATACCTCAATAGAGAAAAGAAAGAAAAACAGCGAGAAGAGCGGAGAAGATAGAGAGCAGAATTGTGTGAGCTGAGAAGTATTGCTATGACTGTGAAGTGTAAACTTGAAATCCCTAGTCGTTTTTCCCTCTTCAAGTCTACGAATATCACGCTCGCTCCTCTTCCTGTTTTAAACAAACTAACTTGGGTTTCTTTTTATTCTTTCTGATCTATAATGAACGGTCCTGAGTAGTTTCATGTGGCCATCTAACGGTGGAAGATGAGTGTCTGTGGATTCAAAAATCTAGGGAGAGAGAAAATCTTGTTTTTGGTTATGGGCTGGACTAAGTGGGCTCCATATTGAAGTTTGGATTAAGAAAAGAACATAAATAGAATTGGAATTTTCACAAAAATATACAGAAGAAAAAAAAAACCAACAAAAAATACAACATTTTTATAATTTTTTCATTAATACAATTTTTTAAATTTTCAATAACAAAAATACAATTTATATTTTCAAATAATACAACTTTTTTACTAGGCATTCTTTTCTATGCATCGTCACTTTCCATTCGCGATTTCTTTTCCTTGGTCAAAGCTTCTTCTTCACTTTTCGGTGACTTGCGATGGCAACTGATGACACGAGTAGCACCGATGAGTCCCCAAGGACGAGGAACTCACTTTGGTATCCTCCGTTCCTCCCCATTCGCCGACAACAAGCAGATCAGAGAAAAGGATAGTTGGCTGTTCTTGAACAAATTCCGGCCAGATGACGAGCGTTGGGGCACGTGACCACCATCGTTAGACTCCCCTCGATGTCAGCTGCCTCTAGGTGCTCTCGTGTATTCTTATTCCATCATTAGTTGATGAACGATAAAAACACTAAAACTCGGCATCTTTCTTTATTTATCACTTCTTCTTCTCCGTCTTCCTTCACTGCTAAAAGAAAAAAAAAACAAAATAAATTAAGAATGGTAATCTCCACAACCATTCTTCTACAATTGTTTGGAGATTGCAAAATTAATTGAAGGAAACATAGGAACCTTTGACTTGATCATTTGATTCAGCTTCATTTCCAACACCAAAAATATTTTTGACCATATAGGCGTCTTTCGTCAGAGATAGAGGCAGCTTGTCCGGGAATCTATAGAGTTACAAGCTCAAAAAGTAGTTGGCAAAATCGATGAGCGAGATTTGGATATTATGAAACCATTGCAAGTACAATACAAATAAGTATAAGAAGCTATTTAAGTTAGTTGACTAATCATTGGCTTGGTGAGCTAAAAGCATTTCTATTACATGTTCTCAAACACTTGGTAAAATAGCATTATAGTTGCTTCTTTCCAAATAAATGTCCTGTTGAATCGTATCTGATTGAAATATTGCGTGAGAACAAACTTTTGTTTTTACATTAGGAAAAATAAACAAATTAAAGCTCTGAGAAAGCATACCTGAATTAGTTGTTTTTACATTAAAGTTTATGCTAGAAAGTGTCCATTCTTTAAAATCAACATAATGTATATAGTTGATATTAAATCTCTTAGTTATTATTGTCATCCACATCCAATTTCTTTAATTGTACAAACAAGTAATATGTATATTAAAATAACGGTCAGAAAGACTTGGTGCGTACACTGTGGGTACTAACTGTGTACAGCATGTGTACATAATGTATACACAGTGTGTACTCGCTGTACACAGGTTGTGTACTCGCTGTACACACCTTGTGTATGCGGTGTACACACGGTGTGTATAAGGTATACACACCTTGTGTACTTGATGTACACACCTGTGTACTTGGTGTACACATGGTGTGTATAAGGTATATACATCTTGTGTACTTGATGTACACACACTGTGTACTTGGTGTACATAGGGTGTGTACAATGTATACACACGTACACACTCTTGATGTACACAGGGTGTGTACTTGGTGTACACACACTGTGTACTTAGTGTACACACATACACAAGGTGTGTACTTAATTTACACACTGTGTGTACCTGGTATATACACAGTATGTGTACTTAGTGTACACAGTGTGTTGATATAATGATAATATAAAATAAATATAATGCTTAACAATATTTTTTTGTATATTCATTATAATTGTAAAACATATACATTTATCGTGTACACCACGTGTACCTACCATATACACTATGTGTACTTGGTGTACACACAGTGTGTACTTGTTATATATAGTGTGTGTACACCATGTACACACAATGTGTACTTGTTGTATTAAGTGTGAGCCCTTTATTTTCTTATTAGGAGGAAGAAAATATCTAATTTTTATAGTCATGCATTGTTTACAAAGATGTAGTCCAAGAATAGGGCATTTCCAATCAATTGATGTTAGATAATATTATGATCTAATTCCAAATCATAATAGTCGCAAAATTTCTTCTCTTTTTTTTTTTGGTGAACTTGATGAAACTTCCCAACTATAAGGGGATTGGATATGCATTTGAGATCAAGTTTTATTCTAAGAAATTCATGCTTTAAATTACTAGTCAATTGAATTGAAAATGATAATGAAAAACAATTAGTTCAATTATAAATTGAAATGGTTAAGAAAAGTTTATTTCTTGATGATAATGTGATTTAGAAGCTAAAAGAAAAGGCCTCAACATTTAATAGTTAGAGGATAGTCGAAAGCTTTTCAATTTACTAACAAAAGCTTGAAAAACATTACCCCGTTTTACTTATTAGTACAAATTTTAGCTTCACTTTAACTCATTATTGAATGAGTTCAACCAAATTGAATACTCATGTCTTCCTTTTCTGTTACTCAAAGAATGATTAACTCTAGCAAAGGAAGTGTTTAAAATCCTTTAAAAATTATTCAAGCTTAACCGCTTCAACTAATCAAAAAAATTTCACTAATTAACATTGTGGTTTAAGAGCAATAACCTGCTAAAGTACATCTAATATTTTCATTAATTTGCATCTCAAAAATCTGAAATCCCAAAAGAAGATTGTTCACTCCCAATCAAATCAAGAGATTGGTTAATGAGAAAGCAATACAAACTAAAGAACCAAAAAATTGAATGTCTTTTTCCTTCTAATTCAATTGAATACATATTTCACAAATCACAACCAGACAATCTTGCTGCACTCTGATTCAAACATATAATCAGCAACATTTTTGTACAAAAAATGAATTATGAATTGACTATCAGAAATGAATAACCTAACTATAAATTCTTTTCTCATCTTTGTTCACAATATCATATATGTAACCACTAATTTCCCTGCAAAATTGATTTTCCAAAAGGAAAACGGATACAAGTTAATAAATTCCCACTATCAAATTGGAGAGGCACAACTTGCTATATGAAGTTGTCAATCTACAGAGAAGGTCTCTCTTCATCTCACCAACTTGTGTAGATTTCACCACCAGACCAGTACCAACTATACAATTGGCAATTCAACAACACAACAGAATTAAACAGAATATGAAAAATGAATCACAAATACACAATTTAAGCTCACCCTGATATTTTATTTCTTTCTAATTTGAGTGTGAAAGAAGCCCAAATATATTTCGATTGAAATGATAAAACCAGCAGCCAAATAAAGAAAGCATTGCCGTTTTGTGAAAATGAAGGCAATGAAGTTAAGAAAGGCAGTAAGAGCAATATTGTAATATATAGTTCCCTGTAAAATCACAATAACACTTTTCAGGTTTCCCTTATAACACCAAAATTGCACAAACATAAGACAATTGCAAAATTTACCTGAATAAAACAAGACCCAAAGCCAGCTCATCTCATGTTCTTCCCAAATCTTTAGCATGGACAGCTGCAACCCGAATTATACTTTTATGCTTAATCATCATAAAGTCCAAATATTTACTCTTAAAAGAAATTCCATGATTGAAGCAATGATAGAGAAACAACTTCACTTAAATCCAAGATAATTTATATCCAAACAAAAGTATATATCAGCAAATTTAAAACAAAACAAGTTAAAGCTACTATCATGAGCAGCTAAAGAGGATTTTTTTTGGAAACAAAGAAAAATTACCCATAACCAAAAAAGCAAAGAGAAAGGAAGAGAAAGTACCAAAGAGATTCAATGGCGATGCAACGATCATTAAAGCAATTGAGAATCTCACCTTCCCACACCCTTAAAACACCTCTTAGTTTCTCCTCCATTACCAAAATTAGCATTGATATGAGCTTGAAAAGCTCATAAATAGTGTGTATGTGTGTTTAGTTTTATTAAGTATAGTATTTAATATTTTGATATTTTATGTGTATTTTATTACTTTTATGTGTTTTGTGTGTTCTTGGTTGTTTTATTTGTTTTATAGGAGTTAAGGAATCAATTGGGAGCTTAAATGGGCAAATTTGGAAGCACTAATAAAGGTGTGAAGAAGAAGCCATGTCGCGAGCGCGACAAGTGTCGCGAAGGCAACAAGTGTCGCGAGCGCGACAAGGGACGTAGGTTTAGGGCAAGAAATGAGGAAAAGAAAGGCTTGCGACAGGAGGCGGTTAAATGCGGTTGAGCTTGAAGAGTCATTTGAAAAGTCACCAAGTTTCATCAATGGTTGCAACCATATGGAGGGGCACTTGAAGGGACTTGATGCTTGAAAAATTATATATACCCTGGAAGTTATTTCAAGGAGGATATAGAATTAAAGAGATCTATAATTTTTATTTTTTTTTAAAAGTGTAATTAGAGAGCAATACTTGTAGTTTTAGTTTTAGTTTTATGGCTTGAAGAGAAGGCAAATACAATGAAGAAGACTACACTTGGTGAAAGAAAGAAGGGTTGAGAGATCCCCTTCTTTTATTTCTAATCTTTACTTCTTCTTTGCTATTATTATGAATTCATTTTAGGAATTGAATGTCAATAATCATATTTATTCATTTCTCTTTCATTTATCTTTATATGTAGGATTTGCTATTAAAAGTTTATTAGTATCAATATAAGTTAAGGAAGACGACCTTAGATGGCAATTCCTTTTCTGAAAATCATCTTAATGGTCATAAATAAGGGAGTTAGCGAGAGCAACGTCTTATTGAAAGTTAGTAGGAAATTCATTATCAAAGCATAGTTTGAGAGATCGCATGTGGAGTTAGTTGTTATAGGTTAGTTTTTATTCTTTGAATGTGTGTTTATGTAATTCTTGTCTAAATGCGAGAGCTGCGATTTAGAACCATAAATGCATATTTAAGGCATAATCTAGTCTAGATGTGAGAGCTGTGACATAGAACATTATTCCAACTTGGCTTGCATGATAAAGATTGAATTATAAATAAGAGAAAAAGATCAAATTCCATAATTATTTATATATATATATATATATATATATATATATATATATATATTCATCATATTCATAAGTCTTCTCGAATTATCATTAAAGTAGGAAAATATTTAATTTAGTGTAGTGTAGTTTTAATAATAATTTTAATTTGTAAATTAATGAGCATTATAAACAAGATTAAAATCAAGTAGTAATAGTGTACAATATTAATCAACATTTCTCATGGGATCGATATCTAAAGTACTACAATCGGTACACCATATACTTGCGGTATTTAAACTTTTAGAAAAAGCATATTAAGTTTTTGATGCCGTTGCCGGGGAATACTTGATTAAATGTATTGTCATTATGAATCTTGATTTATGATTTTGGATTACAATATTTAATTAGTTTTGTTTTGTGTTGTTTTTAGTTGATTTGGTATACTAACATAGTTTATTTTTGATTCTATAGGCTATATTACTAAGTATTTCATTATAAATTTCAAAAAAAATAATCAGTTTCAAGTTTCTGCCATTTCCTCTAAGTCTGCACCGCCACTATGGAACACAAAAAGTCAAAATTTGAGGAAAAGAAAGGACATGTCGGATGTTGAAGGCCGATTTCAGATCTCTACTCAGGGATCTCCAAGGGAGAGAGCACAGATCTCCAAGTTAATTAGAACCAAAACTGAATCTTCAAATCTCCATCCATACACACCGATCATCAAATAAAACTAAGAAGGAATCACCTATGATGGAAAGAACAGAACATCGTCAAAGAAGGAAAAATATGCTGATAATAGTGGAATGAGAAGGGCAATTTTTATCAAAGTAAAAAAATGTTGTATTTTAAAAAAAAAATTAAAAAGTAAGATTTAGGAAAAATTAGAGGAAAGGGTTGTATTTTTTGAAAAAAAAGAAAAATAACCGGCATCTGGGGTAATTTCTTCAATAGAATTAGTATCGAGAAAATTACACTAATTACCCGCTTTTTAATTTTTTGTTTCAAGAATGTCATACTATATTTTATTTAATTTTATCAATACATTTTCGTATATCATAAATACATTTTAAATTTATATTTTTTCAAAAATTTCCTATTTTTTTCTTTAAAAAATTCTTAGACATAAAAAGCCTATTTTCATTCTCTCTTTTGCCTCATTTAGCTGTCGCCTCCCTCTCTCTATCTTTCCTTCTCTCTCTTTTTTCGACAAATTTTACAGTCAAACTCTTCCCTCTTTCTCTCCAAACCGAGACTCCTTTTCTCCTAGATCTACTCTAAATCTCTTCTTTCCCTTAGATTTCGGACTCCAAAATGGTATATTGCTTTTGATCAACTTATGGCTCAATTTACTTGAGATTTGTAGAGGTGAAAGGTTGGATTAGGGTTCCTTTGAACCCATTACTCCAAAATAGGCACTTTTTGGTGCCTTGCTTTTCTTCGTAAGGTTGAAAAATTTGATTCCAAAGAGATAGCTCAAGAAGAAGGGCCTCAAGGCTAAAGCAAGCTAAGCAAGTTTTGGAACTGAAAGTTTTAATGGGGGTGGATTGGCTACACACATCATATTTATGGATGTTTTGTTGAGCTATTTTGTAACACCTTATGCCAGATCAGTTAAAAGATCCAGATACTAGATGTCACACTCGAACTTAGTTTCCTTTAAGAGGCCAATTATAAATTTTCTATTTAAAATCTTTATTGTTGTTACAATGATTGCTTATTTTATTAAAAATTTTGGCATAATTTTTCCTAAAATTCTCTAAAATCTCTCTAGCTTTCTGTTACACTTCTATTTTATCTATTCTACCTTCCATCTCCAATTCAAACTCCAACATACAATGTTTTCATTTTTGCCATTATTCTTTAACTCTATCTCAATCAAACCAAAAGTATATCACACTTATTATTTTCACGTACACTCAGTTTTGATTTGCACATCCATCCTCAAATAGAATTAATTTACAATAATCCCACATGTACACGTATTTATATATCTGTATACATAAAATTTACTCCATCATTATACGGTATACATGCCAAAATGCTCATAGCCACATTAATATGATTTGGTTCGGACTTGAGATGTCAATTTTCAAGCTTCCTATGTATCTCATATAGGGAATCAGAATCTTGTAGTTCTAAAATTTCAAAATTCAACATAACGCTTTGTCCATAGTTCCGTATTAGCACATTTCTTTCATAAATTTTATTTACCAATTTAAATTCACCGAACATTGAACATAAAAGGCATTTAATAATGTAAACAACACATTGCCATCTATAAATTATTAGTTTTCTAAAATTCTTAGTCACTCATACCATTTTGCGTAACTTAGCTTAAATGTCATGTTTAAAAATCGACTATTTTACTCTCATAGATAAATAATTTCAGTTAGACATGAACATCACATCTTGAATACTTACACACACACACACACACACACATATATGCACATTTCTAATTACATCAAGTTATACTAAATTATGTAATGCACAGTTAATCATAATACAAATATTTGTATAAAATACTAATTAATCATAATCACAATCCAAATTAATATACGTGTATAAAATTTTATTCTTTTATTCAGTTTCGGTATTTTCCCCTAGTATAATCCAATGGAATTGCATCAAGCTGAATAAGCGAAATTTAAATACGGGACCGAGTTCTCGAAACCATTTGGTCCATTCAAAATTTTCGCATTATCGACATTCATAATATTACCATTATCAATATATATATAAGTGTGTGTGTGTGTGTGTGTGTGTATGTATATATATAGACACACACACACACACACACACACACATATACACACACATATATATATACATACATACATACATACATACATATGTGGACCGAACTCTTGAAGCAATTCAGTCCAAAACTTAAATTAATTACATTCACCGGAAGGGCTTTCGGAGCCATTTAATCCCGTAATCATATGAAGACGCAGTACTACTAGACCTTCCTAATTGGCATGCCAACCTTATCCTATTACTTCAATTCCTATCTAGACTACTAAGGGCAAATATAGAATCATCATTCCATCTTCTTTTTATGCTTTCACATTGTATAACAATGCACAATCAAATGTCCATTTCTCATCACTTTTCATCAAGTTAATTTTTCTTCCATAATTCAATTTTTGTCATACACATATTTATATCTATATGTATATAATTTGCACGTCATTTATCATATTACTTTACAATTAAATACACTCAAAATTATAATACATCAATTCCCTCCAATCTTTGGTCAATTCAAAGTTCAAACTCCATCATACACATACATATATAAATAACATATAGTTCAAAAAATTGCTTACACTTTACTTATCAATTCAATGAAACTTATAAATTTCTAACATCACAAACAACCTTATGTTTATACAAACTCACTACTTAAATCACATTAAATTCTTAACTACTGACATATATTGCAAAACATTATACATCTTATTGGTAACTTCATTGCGGTTTCTTGCACACATACACAAATATTTATAGCTAACCAGACAGAATCATTTTATATATGTATCTTAAGACATAACTATTACAGTACATATTAACCCAAGACAATGCATGTTAAAATTTACTTTTTTATAGTTTATTAGATCACCTACTTATTTTTCTATTTTATTTTAGGTACAAAAGCCCCCATATTTATTTTAGATTTTAAAAGACAAGTTAAAGTATAATAATATGAGCATTTAAATAAAAACAATACAACATGATTTATGGACATTGTCAAAAATCAATTTTATACAGTTTAGATAACCCTTTCCTATTCTCAAACACACTTTATGATCTTTAAACCAAATCTATAAATCTTAATCTTATTTTTAGACATTCAACTTACATATAAAAGACAAATTAGCAACTCTTTCCCTTCTTTTTTTTTGTTTTTTTGTTATTAACACCATTATCTCATATTCCACTAATTCACCTATTGGAACCCATATAGGATCCAGAAACTACAGCATTGCAAACCCATGAAAAATGCAGCAGCAAGACAGAATTCAATCTCACTAGGTAACTTGTACAATTTTGACAGGCACTACTTAAAGAAACCAGGTAACAATCACTAGCATATCTTTCAAACCAACTAAGTGCTTCTATCAAATATGAATGAATTCAACCAACAAGCTTAAATCACTAAACTAAAACTTTTCAATCTAAATATTAATTCAATTCATCTCATCGAACCAAGTTTTTAAATCACACTTTTAATCATACTCAATTCATTCGATACGGGCATTTTATGAGTTTAATTCTTCAAAATGTCTTAGTCATAATTTGCTTACATTTATCATATCCATTTTCAAACAAACAAGTAAACTAATATATCCCTATTAAGCATAAATAGATTATATTAACAAGCTCAAGTCACATAATTAACCATTATATATGTATTTCACTACAAGAAAAATCAATTTTGCCGAATGAAATTTCCGACGGAATTGAGAGAATTTTCGTAGGGAAACCAAATTGCCGACGGAATTTAGAGACGGAAAATGCCATTGGAGAACCGGTTGTAGGCACTTTTACCGACGAAAATTTACCGTCGGTTTTCCGTCGGTAATTTACCGATGGAAAACACAGTCCGTCGGTAAGTGTGGACTGAAAAACTGTCGTAATTTGCCGTATTTACCGACAGATTCAAATTCCGTCGTTATACCAACGGTATTTTATTTTCCGTCGAAACTTTTACCAACGGAAATAGGTATTCCGTAGGCAAATTTTTGACGGAATTACAAGTTCCGTAGGTAAATTTAGCGACGGTAAGTGTATTTCCATCGGTAAATTTGCATCATAATAAAAAAAATTCGCAACGAAAATATCCATCACTAAAAATATTTTATATTTTCGAGAAATGTTTCCCATGAAAAAGATTAGCCTCAACAATTAACAAACCCATGCCCTAGCTTTTGCATTACAAAATATCACAGTACTCAAACCTAATGATAGTGAAGGTTACTCAAAAAATTCTTGCAAAATGTTGTTATAAGATGCAGAAAATTATCTTCAGCATCTCAAAAGATGCAACACTTAATTAGAAAGCATTTTAAATAATGAAACATGAACAATAATAGATGCATGCATGAATGTTTTATGCAAAATATGTCAGAAGAGCAGAAACACAAAAGGGAAAAACGCACTAGATCTGACGAAGATGATACAGCAGGTTGTTGCCCAATTGGTTGTGCTGGCATAACAAACGATCCCCCATTGCTTCCAGTAGACTACCAAGGTTGTCCACCTGTAGGTACAACAGGTGTATGCACTTGAGGCATTGGTTGGAACAGAGATGATGCAGTAGCATTATTCTGTAAATGTTCAAAAGAAGATGGTGCAAACTGAAACAATGTAAAACTATAGGCAGTAAGTGCAAAAAGCATCCCACAAAATTGAGCAAGAAAAAAAGAGCAAGAATGCAGTATTAAACTCTAACGACATACAACTAAGAATAATAATATAAAGAGGAAAATTGAAAAAGAAGCATCTTGTGACTTAAGATTCATATGGAGTTCACGTTTCTTAGAGGCTAATGCAAATTTGAAAATCATAACACTCGAATCTCCAAACAAAAACATGATTTTTAACCTTCACTTATGATATTGGTTATACATTTATTATAACCTAATAAAAGCAGAAACATCCGGTAAGATTTCTATTTAAAAGCAGAAACATTAAAAACCTTCACTTATGATATTGGTTTTTAACCTTCACTTGTGATATTGGTTCTATCATACCGAAAATAGTATAACCATTCGAACAGTGGCATGTACAAAGCAAATGTTGTACTAAAAACCAAATACCAAAAATAGTTTGAACAGTGGCAATTAATGATTGAGTTGGAAAGGAAAAATAATAGATTTTTCTCAAATCATAATATACCCAAGTGGCCTAGTGCGAAAATATTAAGAGTTTAGCAGCAGCAGGTAGGAAGAAGGGTAGAGCTAGGCCTAGGATCACATGGAAATAAAGTGTCCAAAGATCTACATTTGTGGACTTCAACTTTAGGGTACAAAGCATATAAAAAAACTGAATAATTGAATAATTGATGGGTTTTTGATGGATGAGATGCTTTAACTTTATGGGACAAAGCATATAAAAAAATTGCCATACCTTCAGGAAATGACAAAGTGATAG
Source organism: Excoecaria agallocha (assembly GCA_037975025.1). NCBI lineage: Eukaryota > Viridiplantae > Streptophyta > Magnoliopsida > Malpighiales > Euphorbiaceae > Excoecaria > Excoecaria agallocha. The sequence goes on from CM075816.1 coordinate 19,533,384, forward strand.
AATAAAATTAAAAAAAAAGGGAATATGCGTAAATATATACCCTTTAATCTCATCTATTATTTCTTGTTTTTTAATGGCATTTGCCTTTAAAAGTTTTAAATTCTTTAGTTCTCATCCCACTAACTTCAACTATACTATCTATCCTTCTTTTTATAATTCCACAATAATCTTACAATTTATTCTCCTTTTTCTTAATTAATTGCAATTTTATGTTTTGTTCACCTAAAACAAAATTACAAAATAATCTAACTTACATATAAAGATCAAATTAATGAATAAAGATCAAATTTTGTCTTTAAATTATACGAAAATAATATAGATTTATCTCTAATTTTTTTAATTCAAAAATACCTCTAAATTATGCTAAATAACTCACATTGACCTTTATTTACAACGGCAATAATAAATATGAACCATTTTTTAACAAAAAAAAAGGATAAATATGAAATGTTTAAGTAATTACGTAGATAACTGTAAACTAATTTGATAACAACATAAATATTTTTGGATGAAAATATAATTTAAAATCATATGCAAATTTGTTAAACCTTCCTTAAATCGATGATAAGTTGAGATGTATTTAAAATAATTTTTATAACATAGATTATGAATTGAGAGAATAAATTTATGAGAAATATTAGTGTTTTATTAATGATGAATTTATGGTTGAATTTCATGTTGCTCCTCTTAGCCGACCAATAAAAATATGGTTTAAGGGTGTCAAAATTGAGACAATAAAAAATATGGTTTAAGGGTGTCAAAATTGAGACATTAAGATGAGATTAGGTGGGTCTAATCTAATCCATCCATTACTCCTTTACGCAACTCCATTCACCAACTCACTTTTTGTTTGACCTCATTTAACAATCCCTTACTTTCATTTATCACCTTCATCACTTTGGATTACTATTAAAAAAATAATTATTCAACAAATCCAAACACAGATAGAATTATCCAACAAATCTAAACATAATCAGAGTCTAATTAACATACAAATCAAAAAATCTCAATGGAAAAAATACGATTGAAGTTAAAGAAAGCTCACCGGACTGTCATCGGAGCTTTGCCGGTGACGCCTTGATGTTGCCGCCATTAAGGCCAGAACCTCAGGATCCCATTTCCGATGATCACATGCCCAACCGCCACGTTGTTTGGTCGAAATCTGCTCAAAATCCACTGGTTTCCTTGTTTCTCGATCTGTCTCTGGCCGACTATTAGAGGTGAACGGTGGGTGTCAAGGTGAATGCCTCAACTTAGGGGACTCGCCGGAGCACGCAGAGTCACCGTTGAGCGGCATTGAGGTTACCGATCTCCTCCTCCGTCCCTGGTTATATATATATATATATATAGGACAATTTTTTTCAATAATGTACTTTTAAAAAATAATTACAAAAATAAAATTTGTCAGAAATTATTTACAGAATTAGGGCTTTTTTCAAAACTCCTACCACCTGAAACGGTTTCAGACAGTGAAATCCACGACTAGAAATTGTCAATTTTCACTGAAATCGCTGCCACCTGTAGCGGTTTCATATCTGACTTGCGGAAGTGACATTTGGCACGTGTAATATTTAATTATTATTAATATTTTGATTTTACGTATCATGTGTTGAGTAGTGGCGAAATGGCAAAAAGTTTGATTGTGCCGTCAATAAAAGAAAGGAGCTAATGAGATTTGAACTCGCGACCTGCAAGGAGAGAATGAGATTTGAACTCGCGACTTGCAAGGAGAGATTGACGGCACAATCAAACTTTTTGCCATTTCACCACTACTCAACACATGATACATAAAATCAAAATATTAATAATAATTAAATATTATACGTGCCACGTGTCAATTTCGTAAGTCAGATCTGAAATCGCTAAAGGTGGCAGCGATTTCAGTATCTGCTCGTCAGACCTGAAACCGCTACCACCTGTAGTGGTTTCAGTGAAAATTGACAATTTTCAGGTGTGGGTCTCACTATCTGAAACCGTTTCAGGTGGCAGAAATTTTGAAAAAAATTCCAATTCTGTAAATAATTTCTGACATACTTTATTTTTATAATTATTTTTTAAAAATACATTATTTAAAAAAAATGTCTATATATATATATATATATATATATGTATATATATATATATATATATATTTTTTTAATATTAAGTTTTTACTTTTGAATAAAGTTGTACCCAATAAACTTGTATAACCAAAAACGACACCGGTAGCCAACAAAACAAAGTAATAAAGCTGCACCCTTTTGAAAAAAAAAAAAAAGAAAAAAAGTTCATATTGCACACAACAGTTGATACCACAATATAAATAAATCAATCAATTTTATTTATGAATGGGTTTAACCTGTCCCAATTGGGGTATATATATATATATATATATATATATATATATATATATATATATATATATATATATATATATATATATATATATATATATATATATATATAAAGTCTAACTACAAAGTTTAGATATACAATTTGGAAAAACATATTTCGGAGTAAATGAACTTTAATGTGTTTTTTTACATTAAATTTCTATATTTTTAGAAGTTAAAATTAACTTTATATACTTCGTATATCACTTATATTGGATTCAATTTAAATTATAATGGCAGAATTGAGCACACTTTATTGAACTTAAAATGATTTTGACCCATTAATTTTTTTAAATAAAAAAAAGAAATATGCAATTATTTCAAATATATAAAAAAGGATGAGATGGTTTTTTTTTCAAATTTTTGTCTGATAAATGATAAACGAAAATAAATATTTTCTATTTATACTTCACAGGCACACAAAAAATTTTGTACTTACACTTTAATTAAATTATTATAATAATTATATTTTAAGTATGATTATTATTGGAAAGGGTTTAATTTAATTTCGGATTTTGTTTTAGTAAATATGTTGAAATATTGGTTATTTAAAATGTTGGGTGCATTGGATATCTCTGGATGTGATATGTATGTAAATGTAATTGAAACATTCCCCGGTTAGGCATAAAAGCCAATATTGTTTAGGACATCTTTTGGACTGTCGTATAGTCTTCTTCGTTATTGTTATAGTTTGTGCCATTAATGATCCAATAATCAATGAGTCAACCAAAAAAAGCTAAAATTAAAATTGGCATCTGATATAAAATAGTTTAATAATATATTACCATTAGTTGAAAAATAAATAAAGTCTTAATTAACATTTTATGGATAACAGTGTACTATTAACCTACATCAAAACTAAGTTTAAGAATTTTTCAATTCTTTTTTTCCGGTGGCAATACTTCATTTTGTTACTTAACATCAAAATTATGTTCAAAAAGTTAAAAAACATACTCTTCAAATTTAATTTGAAAGTCAAGTGAATTACTTATAGTTTAATTGGGCTATTTATATTATTAATAAAATAATAAATGTAATTAGTTTTTTTACGATGAAGCCTCAAATATTTTTATTTATAACTTATTTTATATATGTGATATGTCACATATTCTAATTATATTTATTTTTTAAATTGTAAACAAAAATATATAATTGCATATATCTATTAAAAATAAATTTCACATGCAAAGTGCATGTACATTTAATTATATATATATATATATAATTAGCTTTGCATTTTAATTTAGAAAATTTGTGTTTCATTATTTTTGTAGGTAAATTATCGATAAAAATATGATTTTGTAGGTAATTTAGCGACAAAAATATGATTCATTCCATGATAATGTCAAAGGCATAATGATTCATTTAAGTTGCCAATGGTCCTCTTTAATTAACTACTCATACCTGACAATAATGATTTGTTTTCTGCAATCAAAGGCATAATGTGATCAATGGATGTGACAATGTCATATTATGAATATTTATTCTTATAATTAATAATTATTTAGTAACTTAGCAGAATATATATATATATATATCATTAATCAAGGAATTGGTATAAATATAATTTATAAAATTTATAGTGTACATGTAAATAATGTTTTTTTCTCAACAAATTGGCAACGCCGTGAGTGTAAAATGGTTAACATATGAATTCTTTTTACTATTAGACATTATTGACGTCAACTGCATAAAATCTAAAGTGGATTTCTTTGAACTTATATTAATTTAATGATTTTAACATTTGCGGTATGTATATGAGATTGCACATCTAGAGTGACTTTGGAGAACCTATAAACTACAATATCCAACCAAATACCTGGAGAGCAGTATTTGGACGACACAATTATATAATTAGCTATGCCCGAGATCAAGATGTATAAAGAATAAATATAGAAAAAGAAGAAGAGCATGAGGAAAACGAAAGAAGTCTAAAGAATAAATATGCATAGCTAGGCTTTCTATGATTTAAGCATGTGAGTACTATGGAAAGGTGTGATAGGCTATATGCTTTTTTTATTTTATCCAATCATACATTGCTACAATAATCAAATTAAAGATTGAAGTTTATAACACATTTTGATTAGCAACAAATTCTCTTAAAACTTTTTTTTTTATTATTTTTTTAATTATTCAAGTTTTTACTTGTGACGTATTACTCTTTGTTTCCCACATTTATTCAATCATACATGTATAGCTCTTGCATTTATTCAGATTTTTTCATTTAATATATACCATGGGCATGCATGAACTATTAATTTTTTCAAATTTCTTTTTAAATTACCAATTTATTATTTTCTTTATTATAAAGTCATGAGATTCATTTCATCTGATGCTATAACTGATATGAAGCTAATTGTACGGTGGAGGACTAACTACATGTCTAACATTTGGCTGTCAACTGAGCAGCATGCAATGAGCTAATAAGAAAAAAAAAATGATGAATTAAGTCTATATGCTATTTCTATTTTCTTAAGTGTGTGTATATATATATATATATATATATATATATGCATGTTATGGACCCATGACAATATCTTTTTTTTCTTAATTTATATATATATATATATATATATATATATATATATATATATATATATATATATATATATATATATATATATATATGCATGTTATGGACCCATGACAATATCTTTTTTTTTTCTTAATTTATTAGAAAATTATAGCGGAAACACCATCATCCACACTGATATCTGAAACACAATCCACAACTCCTTCCTCACATGTTTAGTTAGACAAAAAATGGATGTGGTATGGAAATATGTTGCCAAGGCAACAAATTCAAATGGCAGAAAGATATTAATATGTGATTAAGAGTGAATTTGTTGAAAGATGCAAAAACACATTGCAAGTTGGTCATTGATGCTCTTAGAAATATTTGGGCCGATACCGGTTGCACAATAATGGGAGATGGATGGACAAACAATAGACAAAGGCCTTTAATTAATTTTTAGTTTATTGTCCAATGGGTATTTCATTTGTTAAATCTGTTGATGCTTCTAATATTTACACGAATGCTGAAAATTTGTATACTATTTTCTCTGAAATTGTTGAGTGGATTAGCCCTTACAATATAGTTTACATGGTAACAGATAATGGAGCCAATTATAAAGTTGCAGGCTTTAAGCTTATGGAAAAATATCCTCATATTTTTTTGTCGCCATGTGCAGCTCATTGTGTGAATTTAATATTTAAAGATATTGGACAAATGCCTACTGTTGAAAGTTTATGCGTTCTTGCTTCAAAAGTGATTGTTTTTGTGTATAATAATAAGATTACTTTGAATTGGTTGAGAAAAATAGAGGGTTAGAGAGAAATTATTCGTCTTGATGCAACCCATTTTGCAACGAACTTTATTGCTTTGCAAAGTTTACATGCACATAAGGATGATTTGCAAGCTTTGGTTGTTAATGCTGAGTATAAGTAGTTTTTGAAATTGCAAAAGGGTAAAGAAGTAAAATAAATTGTATTGGATGAAAATTTTTGGAAAAATTGTTTGATGATTGTGAAAATTATGACTCCATTAATATGCTATAACGATATGTGATATTGAAGAAAAACCATCTCTAAGATATATTTATGAGGGCATGCATAGAGCACGTATGGAAATTATGAATCTATTTAAAAACAAGAAAAATTTGTACAAGCCCTACATTGAGATTATAAACAGTAGATGGGATCGCATGTTGCATCAAAATCTTCATACAACAATGTATTATTTGAATCCTGTTTTTCAGTATGATCAATCTTTTATTTGTAAGGAATCGGAGATTATGCGTGGTATCTTAAGTGTAATTGATAAGGTAGAGGATTTTGAAAGTAATAGCACACCAATACTTGATGAGTTGAGAATTTTTTGAGAACGTGAGATGGGCTTTTCTCGTCCAAGGGCACTTGCTAGCAGCAAAATTACTAGACCAAGTAAGCATCAATTTCATAATAATACCACATGTCATGAGTATATAAATATGTACATATGTTAAGTTCTGAAAACTAATAAGATTTTTATATTATTTGCTTTTCATATCTAATAAAAGATGAATCGTGGAGATTGTTTGGTTATGATGTTCCAAATTTGTAAAAGTTGGTTATAAAAATCCTTAGCCACACGCTAATTACCAGAATTCAGTTGCTAAAATAAATTAGCGACGCTACGACGAACAGTTGCTAAAAGCTCAGTCACGAATATATTAACAACGGAATTCAAATCGGTCGCTATTTTAGCGACGAAAAATTCGTCACTGTTTTTTTTCCGTCGCTAATTTATATTCATAATTAGTCACCGAATTATTATAATAATATTTAGCGACTATATTTTTCGTCACTAATTTCATCGCTAATTATAAATTTACTGTAAAAGTTAGCGACGAAATATTAGTCGTTAATTATTTCTTAAATTCTATCTTTTACACATTAGCGACAAATTCTGTTGCAAATTCGTCGCTAAATTATTGCATAAATGAATTTTTTTCTTTTGCTGTATTTTAAAATTTTAATTCTGTATACAATGATCGCTATTTATTTATTTATTTATTTTCATCCTATATATAATAATAATCTTACACATACAGACATATTTATTATTGTTTTAATTTTTCAAATCAGGGATATGCTTATCCCATCTCTACAAAAGCTGAAAAGTGAATTAACTCTGTTCATTCTCCTTGGCGTCAAACCATACATAGACATTTATTATTGTTTTAATTTTTCAAATCAGGGATATGCTTATCCCATCTCTACAGAAGCTGAAAAGTGAATTAACTCTGTTCACTCTCCTTGGCATCAAACCATACAAAGTGCAATTGCACAACGTTGAATCAAAGCTACAACATGAAAGTATCTAAAGCCAAAAAATAAAGTATCGGAGCTTTACAGTAGTAATAACATATTAACATGCAGCATTAAATGTCTCTAAAATTTTTCAATTATAAAAGAAAAGATTTATAGAACTTTGAGCAAGTGAAAATAGACGAAAAAGAAAATCAATAATTGATACTAGATGAACAATTCTTGCCTCAGCAGCTTCATCTTCAATTTCCTCCTCCGCCTGAGCTTGTGATGGGCTTCTTCTCATTTTTAGCCCATCATCATCTTTGTCATGCTTGGATTCATAGTTGCTCTCATCCCCTTTACATTTTTCTGCATCAAGCAAATTTTCCAAGTCTCTAGCAAAGGAATCCATATCACTATTTGCTTCAGAATCACTCTCATTTTCATCACCATTAGCTGCTAACAAAGATTGAACTTGACGATCCCAAATTTCTTGACACTTTTCTCATGTCTGTTGCTGCAGCTGAAGAAATGACATTATTTGGCCACGTGCATACTTGCTGATTGTTGTTAGGTCAACTTTCACCCCTGATGCTGCTTGTTCACTTGAAAGCTTTCGTATCATAGCAATACGATGCCACCTGGTCTGTTTTGCAATACGTTCCTCAGGCACATTAAACTTGAGAAGAACCTGGGAATGAGAAAATAATTGAAAAAAATCATTCATCGTTATTCTTTAACATCAATAATTTGTCATGTATGACTATAATTAGCTAACATATATGCTTAATATGAAAACTTGGTTTTGGCATTAAGATTTAAGCAAAAAACATATTCTTAATTGTGAAAGCACAAGAAGGCTGGTGGTCTGGTTATAATTGCATTCAAAAAACAATCAATGGCAACACATGGACATAAAGATAGCTAGAGTGATATTCTATGCTTAGCTTTATACAGAAGATATCCAATAAAGCAGCATAAACTGCATAAACTATCCAGTAAAGGAGCATAAACTGCCTATATAGATTGAGCAGACAACATAACAATCATAAGGTAAGACCACCATCTCAATATTCTTTTCTGCATATGAATTGATCATCTCAAAATATCCTTTTTTGAATATGAATTGATCAACAACATCTCAAAATAAAGTCTAAAATTATCTTAATTAAGTTGGTGCAAAAAGTCTAAATCAAAATCTTATGCTTTTTGCACTTATCAGAAAGCAGCAAAAACACATATAGCACCATATAAACAAGAAGGTAGGAGAAAAACCATCTAAATATGCCTAATTAATCCAAAAAGGGTTCAGATGGTGAATTCTGGAAATTTATAAGCTGAACACTACAGCCACTTAACTCTTCAGCAATATCTAAAACAAAAGACTGATGCAGTGAAAAAAACCTTTGAACATATTTAAAAACAGTGTTCCTCTATACAGCAGGATTCTAACACAAGCCCCCTTCTCTATATTGCTTGCATCTCAACTAATGAGTCGAAAAATTTTTACGAATCCATCTGCAAATCCAACAGCCAAAAATCAAAGCAATTTTTTTTGTAGAACAATGAAAACTAGTGACCAATAATGCCACCACTACAGATATCTAATTTCTTCTAACAAGATCCTCAGAAATTAGCATCCTACTGGATAGTGCAGACACAAGTGTTCAAAAAGTAGCAGGTAGTTGTGCCAACCTTAAAAGATAATTTCTAGAAGCATTAAATTTCAAAAATCAACACAAAAAAACTCTTACATGTCCTATATAGCATAATAACTCTTCTTTAAATCAACATATTCAATATGAGTTTTTCTTTCTTGCAGCTATATACCAATGCCTAAAAAAGATACATAATATCAAAAATTAATACCTTTTTCTTTGGCATTTTCAAAAGCCCAGTAAATCTCCATATTCCATTGAGAATTTGACATGTAATTTTGTTTAAAACTTAACACGACTTCAAAGTTCTTATTAAATAAAAAATGTATGTATTCTGTTCTTTGGGACCAAGAATAACAATTCACCATGCCTATATATATAGCTCAAATAGGAAGTGTTTACTACAACCCAAATAACATTTTCATCATCAGAAACAATCTTTAGATGCCTATATATATAGCTCTTGGAGCCAGGAGATGAAGCGTAATGATCAGATTGATAAATAGAAATATGGAATTTCAGTCCTATGAAAGTAAAATAAATAACTCAGAAAACATAACATATTCTAGAGTAATAGCAATACAAATATTTATTATCACTTGGAAAAATAAAATAGTATCCAACACGGCAATTAAGAAGCAAAAACAATCTGCCAATGAAAAAGAACTGCTTGAAGTTTATGATGCCCGAAACATTCAAATGAGAAGTATACACATTTGAGTTCATGGTTAGTGCAATAACCATTCGAGATTGAAAAGCTCCAATCTTGAAGAGGACAAGTAAAGAAATCACAAAGTAATTTGCTATCTGCACAAACAATCCTATCCAACAATACAATTCCTAATTTACATTCCGTGGCATGGATCAAATAGACCAACAATTGTTGAGGTTTATTGTCCACATACTCCAAACCAGGTTATCTTATATATAATATTAGACATTATATTTTTAAGAAAAACCATGCACTAATTAAGAAATTTGAATTTCATGAAAGAATTACCAGCATCACAGGAATAGGGGCGAGACTTATCAGGACAAAAACAAACAGATTCATTATTCTCAAATCCACAACGACCACCACTTCTCTCACAAGTGCTGCAATTATGTGCAATCCAACTTAAAAGGAACCCCATCTTCAAAATCTCAGTACAATCCATTGACAATAGTTTTTCATTGTAATCACCATTGATGTGTAAATGAGCATTCACGAAGTAATGACATGAATCTAAAGAATAGTTATTGTACAACTCTAACACATCAATGTTAAACAAAGCAAAAGAATACTGAGAAGAATTGGTAGCACAACTTATTTATGTAATTTATATCTCTAATGATATACTCATCATAGGCGAGGGTAAGAACTGGCTAGTCATCTTGGTTACAAGTGATATCAAAATTCGGATAGCCACAATAAGATTCTTGAACATTGGAAAGACGAAAAGGGTAGCTTATATTAGGACATTTGCCACACCTTGTTGGTACATAAGACTGGAATTTTTTATCCAGTGATAGAGATGGGATTGCTAAAGTGATGAAGAAGGGAAGCAAATAAAGGAAAACAGGCTGGATGACATGAAAAACTTGAAGTGATCCATTTGGAGAGGAAGTAAAGAAAGGCAAAGAAAATGGAAAGAAACAATTGGTAAAAAAAATCTACGGAGTTAGGTAATTCTTGATCTTAAGACACCGAAAATTGCTTCTAGATTTCTTTGTTTATTTGGTTCATGACTTTGAAAAGGAAGAAAAAGACAAAAGCTATTGGTTGGAAGCAAAGGCAAAGACAATATGTTCAACCACCCTCCAAGCATGCTCAGTTTGTACATATTTTTTTGTGGAAACTAATGGACCAAAAGGACATTTCGCTCCAAGACTGAATAAATAAATAAGGGCTATTCTTACCAAACAAATTTTATTTGGGTAATTACTTTTTCCTATTTGAGCCCTCTATATTTCTAGAATAGTTTTCCTAATTATAATTGCAGCAACAAAACCAAGACTGCTGACATCAAGATATCATTACTATTTCCTTGTACTAGCATGTGAAACATAATATAATTATCAAATAATTAATAACTTGATTTATATGTTATAACCAATTGAATATTACATTAAAAAAACAATAGAATATTAATTAATAGGAAATCAAGATGTGGCCTAATAGTTGAGAAGTTCAGCATCTCTCAAGCTCATTCAAATTTGATTTGACCTAAAGATTAATTTTAAAAATACTTAACCAAGTCAATTGAACAATTTTTTTAATAAAAATTTATCTTATCTACCTCAGTTTCAAACAATTGACCTATCAATGAGTTTATAGGCAACAGCACGATCTAGGTTTTGCTAGGTTTTGGAAGAGCCATTACTGGTATTTAAATATGGCTGTAATGATCTAATAGACTATAAATAAAAAATGAATTACGAAGTTAAAAAAAGATAAGTTAAATAAAGAAGTTAAAATTTAAGCCAGCTGTTTATTAGTGTAACAGCAAGCTGTCAATAACAAATGCATTGCCATGTATCTACTTCATAAAAAGGAAAAATAATGGCAATTGTTATGAAAGTGAATAATTGATACCAGGTGATTTAAATATAATTGATAATTGTAATAATATTAGTAAAACAAGTATTAATATTATCATGTCATCATATAAATATTAATATTTATAATATCAATGTAATTAGTAAAATGGAAGGCTTTAAAATTTTGAAATAAGACAAGTACCTTCTGTAGGAGACAGGGACCACCACCACCAACATCGAAAGTGGCATGAGCATTAATCCAACCTCCATAATATCCATAAGCAGAAGAGACAATTGACAGAAACCCAAATGGAACAAACCCCAAATGACCCATTTTCCTACAAAAATAAACCATATTTAGCATTTTTATGATGTTAAATTAAACACACTCATTTATATAGGAAGCAGTGTAGCCAAATACAAATCCAACCAGCAACAAAACCAATAAATAAACAAAACCCAACAGACTCAAATCACTAAATAGAGGGATTACAACGGCTCAATTATAAGAGTGCACACCAACTCTACAACAAAGGAGACCATCAGTTGCTTTTCAATCAAAAAAATAAACAAAGTAAATCCAATGAAAAGGAATGAAAGAGAGTACCTGGCTCCGAGGAAAAATGTTGTAAGATTTATAAGAAAAGGAACACAAGCACTAGGAAAAATCACATTCTAAGAACTTAATAGCTAGTGATAAAGAATCAGTACAAAGACAAATAATAAACAATAAAATGGAAGCAAACACTTTATAAGAAAAAATTACGTTGAGATGAATGACATCAACAAGAATCAATAGATCCCAAATAGAGGTAGTTGAAACCAAAAGCTGAAACCCTAAAACCCCAAACACCATATTTGGGTCCAATTCTCAATCGAGCTGCGGGGACGCAGGTGGTGAAGGATGCGACAGCGACCATAAATCGAGCGATGGACGAGGCAGAAAAGATGGCGGCTCCAAGTGAGAAAAAAACGAAGAAAGGGAGAGGAATAGATGGTGGCTCAACTGAGAAAAGAAAAGAAAAGAAGAATGAGGTAGAGAGGGAAGCGATAATTAGGGTTTCAAAAAGACAAAAAGGTCCTACTTTTATTTGTATAATAGGAGATAAATGAAGGATAATTTTGTAAATACATTTAGTATGAGTTTTTTATTTGTACATGCACACACACATATTGAAAAAAATATAATTAATTTTTAATAATAAAATTATTTTTTATCTTTAATTAGAAATCAATAAAAATCAATTGGTTAAGAAAAAACACTTTGAAACACTAATCCTATATTTAGAATGTGTATAATGGAAAATTTATGAAAAAAATTTTGTATGCTAAATATAATGGTTATAATTTTTTAATATATATGAAAAATAAAAATTAACAAAAATTACGGATTAATTAAATAATTAACCCAAAATTATCATACTCTAGATTCTTTCCACCCAAAATTGGGTAATTAATAATAAAAAAATGTATGGTCCTGCTTATATAAGTAGCTTCATATGTATATTTAAATCTTTACAAACTAATATTGTTATCATAACGTAAACGTGCTTAAACAAATTAATAAAGTAGGTTAAAAGGCAAATATTATTTAAATTAGGATGCAGGAATTAACTTATTAACCTCCAAAATATAAAATAATAAAATTCAAAATGTGGAAAATGATGGACTTAATAAATATTTAAAATTAATGAAGGTGTATTTTACATTTTACGGCTTGTAGAACAACAGTCGTGATAGATTCACCAACATAAAAATGAAGTTCATGTACTGGCACTGATTAATTTTAATTCTATTTTATTCTAAAAAATAATATTAATTTTAATTTTCTATAATTAATGTCTATCTAATATTATTAAAATTTTTAAAAAATAAATTTTATTGACTTTAAATGGAATGATTTAGAAAACAATAAAAAATAACTGATTAAGAAAAATAATTGAAAATTTATCTGTCTACATTTTTTTAATTTTGTTAATTTTATCTAAATATATAATAAAAATGATATCGGAGCGGGAGTTCGAATCTAAAATATACTTATATTACTCTGAAGTATATTTAATGTTTGAATTTATTATAAATTGGATGTTATTATCTTGTAATGATTTAAAGTAGGTATTTTTATTGTGTGTTTGTGTATACCAACCTTCAAATTATACTCACTTGTATAGGATTGTTAATAAATTGATCTTCATGAACCGGTATCATAAGTACTGTTCACATATTAAAAAGTATTGTCAGATGACTCAAATTTTGGGGCGTTACAGATCAAATTTCCCAATTTTAGATCTTATTTCTTATTTCCATTAAGATAACTAACTTTTTTTAGTATTATTAGCAATTGTTTCTTGATCTATCTATTACAGGCGATTGGGAATGATTGATGGATCTGGAAAGGAGTACCGAACCACCAAAGGTCTAAAAATAATACCTCTCAGATTTTGTGATGTTACATAACCACCACATATAACTAGACATAGATTTATATTTATTATGATAAGTTCATATTTATTTAATTTTTTAAAATTAGTTAAAATTTAATTAACTATCAATTCTATTTATTTGGATGCTAATTTTCATTTGATTATAGATAATTATGTGATCACACATAATGAATACATAATTTATTAAGATATCATGTGAAGAAAAAGGTAAATTTCACTAGTTTTAGAAGTAAATTATATTTAGTTAAATATATGGTATAATTATACAATTATAATATAATGTCCAATTATAATTTTACATGGACATTATAATTTTATATTATTATTTTATAAATATTTATTTTTATTATTTTTTATAATATGACTATATAATAATTATAACAATTACTTTATTATTATTATTAAAAATGTAAATGTTTTAAATTAATAAGTTTATATTTGGGAATAATCGATAAAAAATCATTACAATTTCTAATAATTCAATATTTGATTTAAATTTTATAAAATAAAAATAAATTACAATTTTTTTTATTATTTTAAATGAAATAATAAATTTTATATTACTATTTTATAAATATTTATTTTATTCATATTCATCACGAAATTATATAATAATCATAACAATTATTTTATTATTATTATTAAAAATGTAAATTTTCTAAATAAATAATTTTAGATTTTGTTATAATTGATAAAAAATTATTATCAAATTATAAAATAATTTATAAATTTCTGTTACAAAATAAAATATTCATTTCATATGGTCTATATTAAAAGATACTTGAAATTATAAATAAATCATGTGACGGAAATTAAAAAATATATATTTTTTATTTTATTTGCGACGGAGTAGCGACTATATATTTCCGTCGCTAATTGTTTAATGTAACAAATTACTGTTAGCGACAGACCAATTACTGTCTCTAAACCGTCGCAAAAAGGAGCTATATTTTTCCTCCAAAATTAGCGACTAAAACGTTCGTCGCCAAATTTTTGGGACTAATTTCATGAATAAAAAATTATAAAATATAGCAACGAAAATATTTGTCGCTAATTCCGTCGCAAAACATGACATGTATGCTTCTAGCCAATAATTAGCGACTGTTTATTCATCTGTCGCTATTTCATCGCAAAAAAATAGAAACTATCCTCCCCACTGCGGGATTGTAAAACAGTCACGAATCCGTGGCAAAATTTGTGACAAAAATAATGTCATTGCTAATTTTAGTTGCTAATTGACAGTTTTTTTGTAGTGCTAAATTGTTTCTTCTTCTAGATGTAAGCAAAATTGGAATGTATTTGAATGAATCCATACTAAAAAAAGAAACAGATTGGAATATGATAGATTGATGGTGTAATGGTGTTTTTTTAAGCATTAATACGCCATTAGATTGGTGTTGTTTTCTACAATTTCGTATTTACTAGCCATTGCAATTTGCAACCACCCATAATTCCACAACCGTTTGTGGAATTAATAACTCAAAAATTCAATCAAAGAAACGAGGCATGAGATTTTAATAATAACAATAATAATTGATAATATCCAAAATAAAATTTTTCTATAGGGCCAGCTCATTAAAGGCTCACAAAAAGTTCTAAGATCAGAGGCCCAAAAAGCTCAACACTCAAAGGTACAAATATGACAGGTACACACATAATAGAAGGTTCTCTCTCTCTAAACTCTTCATACTCACTCTCTCTATTGAGCTTTCTCTCCACACTTCGATAGCTAACTCAGACATCGGAGCACTAAAGCCCGGCAGGATCGAGCTAGTCTTCTTTTTTGCAAATCATTAAAGCCTCTCTCTATGACCGAAGATCTCTCTTTATAAGATAAAATTTTGTGTTTTATCATTTGGTACTCTCGTTGAGAGATAACGCCGGAATTGAGCAGCTCAGCCTGAAAATTTCAATTTCAAGCTCCAGATCTACTCTTCTTTTCTATAAATTAATGGTGAAAATCATGCTCCTATTCAGTCCATCGCTAGGATTCAGCAATAGACAAAACCTGAGGCCTGAAAATGGAGTGAAGAAACCATATTACAAAAGCAAAAAGCAGAAAGCCTAAATCTAAAAATTTTGAGCTTGATTTTGCAAGAAAAGCCTAGATCTAAAAAATTAGAGCTTGATTTTGCAGCGAAAGCTTGGATCCAAAAGTTTTGAGCTAGATTTTAGGAAGAAGGTCTAGATCTGAAAAATCTTGGGTTTGATTAAAAAAACTAATAGAAAAAGAAGAAGACAGAGTATGAGAGCAGAGAGGACTTCTTCAGTGAAGATCTGACCACAACATCCACGGCTACTGTCAAGAAGAAAATAAAAAATAGATTTCTTTAGGCAAAGTATGAAAAGCAGAGCTAATTTTTAGCTTTCATGGGCAAAGGGTCTGGGCTTTTCTTTAAGAATATCCAGACCAATCGGGGAGTTTTGCCTTATAGACCGGAAGCTTGACTCACCGATCAGGAGGCTATTTCAGCCAATCGGAATTTATAGCCTTGCTTCTAGTCTGCTTTGCTCCCTCCCTGCGTGCACATTCAGACCGTTCGCCATTCATATCAAAACCGATAAGGAGTTTTGCCTTATAGATCGAAAGCTTGACTCACCGATTAGGAGGCTGTTTCTGCCGATCGAAATTTACAGCCTTGCTTCTAGTCGACTTTTTTCCCTTCCTGTATTTCATTCTCAACGATCTCCCTATTTGAGATGGAAACCTAACCCATCAGAGATCTCCCTGTTTCACATGAAGGAATTATACAAATTAATTCTCGATGGTGAATCTCTTGCTTTGCAGCCTACTGATGTCGGTGACACTGACTTGAACGTCAATCTTCATGGGTCTCACGAAAGCTTTCTCAAATGGCTACTTTTTGTGATCAAAGAATCTCAATCGCAGCTTCCACCTGCTATCTATTCACCAATTTTGTAAAATTCTCAGCCTATTGAAATTCTTTAGCAGCTACAGAAATTTATCAATACACATTGAGCATTCAATTAAGGGAGATATGAGTAACCAGTTCATCATCCTAGAAGAGCAAGTGGCCCCAAAGGAGCGGACAAAGCTATTGGCTAAGCCAATAGGATTCTTGAAGAGAATTAAATGCTGAGAAGAGTTGTTCCATGGAGTACTTTCTTAACTTGAAAGATACACTACGTGGGTAAACAAGTCAAGCAAGCTCCAGTCACTTGCTAATAAATCAAGGTGATGAAATCACGCAGCCACACTCAATCAGGTGCAATTCTTCTCACTTGGATGCTTTACTTTTTAATTAAATTAAAATTTAACGCCTCCATAACTTGCTACAATAAAATAATAACATGCATTTAGACAATGAGTCATCATGCTATTCCAATGTTGTCTGATTATAATTGGAGAGAGAAATAAATGTTTTCGCCCTTGTATATACCTTGCAAATTATGGTCTAAGTTTCGAAGGCTACTGTAACAAGGAAGTAAGCAATGTGCAATAAATTATTAAAAGTTATAATATTCTGATTTTTCTTTGCAAAATGAGCATTCCCCTATCAGATAACACTTTGATCAGTAAAAAATGGGAAAAGCTTTCCCTCGAAAGACAATTACCCCAGCTATGGCTTCACGACCAAGAAACTGAAGAGGCAACCAACTTTATTTACTGATAATGCTCAGTATAAAATAAAGCAAATGCAGCAAATTTCGAAAAAAAATTATGGACATAAAGGGATTATTAAAGCCGATTGCTGGTCCCACTTGAAAAGTGCTGCAAGGCCAAGAGTTTTAGCTTAACTTCATCGCAATCTATAGCTTGGCTTCAATACATCGTTTTATGGTAAGATCATGTTCCTACCTATTTACTTATTTAATTAATTGTTGGGACTCGTCATTCGTGGCCAGATGGGTTTGTTGATAAATGCTTAAAATTAATTTATTAATTCGTGAGCACCAACAACGCATTGATTTGTGTGACTTAAAAAGGGATCAACCATGGTTGATTATTTTTGTAATATATTATTGTCATAATATGATATTTTATTTCGATCGATAATTTTATTTCGATCGATAAAAAATTTTAATCGATGATTTTTATTTCGATCGATGAAAAATTTCGATCAATGATATTTTATTCAGGTCGATAAAAAATTCCGACCGATGATTTTATTCCGATCGACGAAAAATTCCGACCAATGATTTTATTCCGATCGATGATTTTTATTTCGATCGATGGAAAATTTCGACCGAAGATATTTTATTCGGGTCGATGAAAAATTTCGACCGATGATTTTTATTCCGATTGATGGAAAATCCTGACTGATGATTTTATTCCGATTGATGAAAAATCCCAACCGATGATATTTTATTTCGATCGACGAAAAATCCTGACCGATGATCTTTATTTCGATCGACGAAAATTCTGATTGATAATTTTTATTTCGGTCGGATGGTATTATTGCCACCGCCAAGAGCAGATTAGATGTTATTATTGTTACCGCTAAGAGCGGATCGGATGTTATGATTGCCACCGCCAAGAGCGAATCGAATTTTACAATCGCCACCACCAAGAGCGGATCGGATGTTATTATTGCTACCGTCAAGAGCAGATCGGATGTTATTATTGCCACCGCCAAGAGCGGATCGAATGTTTTGATCGCCACCGTCAATAGCGGATCGGATTTTATAATCACCACCGTCAAGAGCGGATCGGATGTTATTATTGCCACCGCCAATAACGGATTGAATGTTATGATCGCCACCGTCAAGAGCGAATTGGATTTTCTAATCGCCACCGCCAAAAGCAGATCAGAAGATCTTTCACCGTCAAGAGAGAATCAGATGGTATGATCGCCACCGTCAAGAGCAGATCGGATTTTATAATCGTCACCGTCAAGAGCGGATCGGATTGGAAGATCATCCACCGCCAAGAGTGGATCAGAAGATCTTTCACCGCCTAGAGCAAATCGGATGGTATTATCGCCACCGCTAAGAGCGGATCAGATCAAAAAAGACATGAAAATACCTTGAAAAATTCTCATCCATAGCCAACAACGACTTCAAAAAATCTCTCAAACAACATAATCAACCATAAAGCGGGTTAGTAAATATTTATAAAATTATTTGCAGGGTAAAATTACAAAAAATTATTTTCAAGATAAAATTGTAAAATTTTCTATCGGCGTCATATCCCGATCGATGCATCTATCTTGGTCATTTAAAGACATATTATTCTATTTAATTCCAATCGACGTCACATCCTGATCGATGTATCTAGCTCGATAACTTTTTTGATATCTCGAGCCTTCGATCTCAAAGATCGAATTGCATGAAGGGGGACTAGTGATAATACCCAAAATAAAATTTACTATAAAGCCGGCTAATTAAAGACTCACGAAGAGGTCTAACATCAAAGGCCCAATAATTGTGTCCCAATTCCACATCGGTTGGAGAGGAGAACGAAGTAGGCCTTATAAGACTATGGATACCTCTCCCTTGTCGAGACCTTTTGGGGACACCCAAAAACAAAACGTAAGGGCCAAGGTCCAAAGCGGATAATATCGACAAGCGATCGATCCGGGGACGTTATAATTGGTATCAGAGCCGGTATCGGACCGATATATCAGTGAGGATGCTGGGCTGGGCCCTAAGGGAGGTGGATTGTGTCCTAATCCCACATTAGTTGGAGAGAAGAACG
Source organism: Excoecaria agallocha (assembly GCA_037975025.1). Classification (NCBI taxonomy): domain Eukaryota; kingdom Viridiplantae; phylum Streptophyta; class Magnoliopsida; order Malpighiales; family Euphorbiaceae; genus Excoecaria; species Excoecaria agallocha. The sequence goes on from CM075816.1 coordinate 19,552,828, forward strand.
AAGTAAACCTTATAAAGTTATGGATACCTTTCTCTTGTCGAGACCTTTTGAAAAAACCCAAAAATAAAATTGTGAGGGCCAAGGCCCAAAGCAGATAATATCGACAAACGGCCAATCCGGAGACGTTACAACGCAAATATATATATGTGGTATTTCGTCACATTTTGCGTAGCGTTCATGTTGCAATATTAAATTGTCTACTAGGGATGAATATGAACTGGTTAATCGATCCATTAGCAAAAAAATTAATTAGTTCATTAATATCGATTTTTTAAAATCACTAACCATTAAATCAATCTGTTGCATTCGGTTAATCAATCCATCGATTTCGATTTTTCGATTTGGTTAATCAATATTTTTCGGTTAACCATTAAAATTTATAACATAAAATTATTAAAAAAAATTAGACAAAGATCAATTCAATTTCAAATGTGTAAAGTAATTTAATATAAAAAAATACGAAACAAATATAATTTATTAGTCAAAATTCATGTTATATAAATTAATAGCTGATATTATAAAATAGATTTGATATTTATTGAAAATTAAAATATGTTTGATTTTAAGTTAAATAAAATTTTGAATAATATTTAATGTTATAACATAAACTCTAAAATATAAGAAAATATAATTATATGTTATTAAGTAAAATATTAACATTAATATATGATAAAAAAGAATATATATAAAAATTAATCGAATACTATATATAAATATCACTATATAACTAAAAAGAATGACATAATATAAATTTAATTTATTATAAAAAATAATATATATAAAATTTAATTGTATATTATATATACATATTATTATATAATTAAAAAAAATAACATAATATAAATTAAGATATAAAAATAAAAATATATTTTAAATATATTTTAAAATATTATTTTATATAAATTTTTAAAAAAAAATAAAAATATAAAAATAACGATATCTAAAAATTAAATCATAATTATTAATAAAAAATATAAAAATTATAAATTATAAAATTAATTTTATGATTAACTATTTTTTTTTTCTCATCCCTGTTGTCTGCATATCCATTTTCATATCTTTTCAATGTCCCATCTGATTAAGACAATTAGATTTAAATATAATCAAGATTGAGCAAGTGCCGGATGTCAATAATGTGCAATTAGTCAAATGCAAATTAATTATTGTGGACCTAAATTAAGCTTAATTTTTTAATTAAAGACCCATACGACGCACACTCTATAAATGTTTATTTTGTTTCTTTCACACCATATTAAAATAAATAATTATAAATGGATTTGAAATAAAAGTGTAAATTGCTTACTATTTAACTCCAAAATCACGTATATGTGGTCTCATTCAATGTAAATAATAAATCTAATTATTTGCAAATCAAAGTCAGGCAAATGATAATTCTTCATATATATATATATATGTGTGTGTGTCGTGAAGAGACTTGAGGAAATTGCGTTATTGCTAAGCTATGGCCATGGATTTGAAAGAACTGAAGCAATTAATTAATTTATCTTATACGGTTAATTTGCGATCGGCAATAATACATATTAGATGGATGAAAGTGATCTTAAAATGATTTGAAAGGTACATCAGCTGGCTAAAATATCAAGTCAAGAAAGAATCTCAATCTTTTCCCAATGCATAAATAACATGCAATTATATACAACAAGATTTTTAGACTTTTTGAAAGGTCATACATTAGCTTTCACTTGTCAAATTTTGCACAGCTGTCAGGCATTGGATCCATCTATGTTCATAATTAATACAATGTTTTTAACTAAATCCCTAATAAAACATATTATAAATTAAGTGACAACAATCGCAAAGATAAAAGAATCAACCAAATTTTTAACTAAATCCCCAATAAAAGTTAGGAATATGATACAATTTTTTGGGCATAAATTTATCAAAATTTTAGCCAACCATTATATTGAATCAAAATTTTACTAATTATAAAAAAAATAATTAATTTATATTCAAATCATATAAAAAATTATGAGATTAAAAATAATATAAATAAATCATAAATGGATGGAATTATATAAATCAAACAATGAGTAGAATTAAATCAAGTATTTTGTGGATCAAATGGCTTATATTTTTTGCAAATTAAATCAGTTTAAATTACATTTTCATGAACGGATATGATAAAGCACAATTTGTCTTTATCTGAGATAAAGAAAGCTGGTAGTTGGAAGATACGATCGGATGACAGAACCTGCAAGATAAAGTGCCCAATCGGACCCGGATATTAGCATTTCGAAACTTAAATTAATAGCTTTTAGAGAGAGAGTCTCAAATATTCAATATATGAAGCCATTATGTTTTAGGCTATTTATAGGAGTTCTTTGGAAGGGGTATTTGAGTACCTTGGGGCGTGATAATTGATATTGGAGTAGGTGTGCGACGATGTGATGGGAAGCAAGTGGAATATATGGGCGCTTACTTGTGTCAGTGGACTAGATAAGACAGGGTGTCCCATCAGTTCGATCGAGCACCATGCCTTTATGTCTTGTCTTCTAGCTCATACTTTGTCCTTTTTATTGATGGGTTTTGAGCTTTGCTGAGCATTGTTGGACCGATCTGACTAGGCCTTGAAGATGTTTTTCCGTAGTTATCACCTATCCCCCCTCCAAAGGGTCCGATCGAATGATTTAAGTCTTTTGGTGGGGTTTTTGAATTTTCGGGAGGTGCCCATTTGAAGAGACGCGTCCGTTCACTTCATACAGCTGTTTTGCATTTAATGTTGTGTGTGTTTCTATAATGGTACTTCGCTCTTCATAACCGCAGTAACATATCGAAAACACGTGGCGTTCATCCAATGGGTAGGCATTTGGAGTATTCTAGAAGCTTTTTGACTATAAATAGGCAAGTTTGAGGCAATTTTCCTTCACTTTTTAGAGATACTTAGCAAAACCCTACTAAACTTTCTTTGTGAACTTGCTATTTGGAAACCCTTACCAAAAACTTCCTAAGGAAAACCCTTCAAATTTCAGAGATTCTCAGAGTGTCAGCGAGATTACCAAAGTAAGTAAACAATTCCTGTCTTTGATTTTCTTTTTCGTTCATCGCATATATTCTTTACTTCTCTCCCTCTACCAAAAATGGCTTCAAGCAGTAGTCAGCCAATAGATAGAAGTTTCCTTGATGATTACAATAATTGAAAGCCTCTCGCTCATCCTTCGTGATTGACAAAAGAGGAAGTATCGAGAATTCCTTTTCAGTACCATTTTCCTGCAAAAGTGTCAGTGATGGCCTATTCGAATTTCATGCCATTGATAGAGGGGCCTTTCGGCGGTGAAAAAATGAGTGGTTCATCTTCCATTTGTATAGTTTGGATACGGGAATAAGGCTTCCCTTCGGTGCATTTGAAGTGGCGATTCTTAGGGGTTATGGGATTGTCCCTAATCAGTTGCATCCAAATGGATGGAGGATCGTGGGATGCTTCTATATTCTATGTAAGATAAAAGCGGTGGCTGTAACTCTGGATCTGTTCACTCATTTCTTTTACATATCCGATCGAAGTGATGGGTCGGAGTACTTTCTCACCAGCCGACAACATCGAAAGCTCTTCACAGTTCCTTTCTCGATGAAGGGATTCAGGGAGAGGTACCTTTTAGTGGGGATGGCTAGTAGTTTTGGAGTATCACTGAGCCGATCGAAAGGAGCAACCATCTTGAGGGATCAAGCTGTCAATCAGTCCATTTACGAAAATGACATCAAAAAACTGATGGCTGCGGTGGCGAGGCATGGAAGATCCTACAACTTCAGCTATCTCCTTAGTATACTGTATGGGTCTTTTAGCTTTGAAGCTAGCGAAAGTGCAGAACGTGAGCACTATAGTTGGAGTGAGGGAGAAGAGCATATATTTTGCCAATTCATATATTGCATGCGCATTTATTACATGTATCAAATTTTAAACGAAGTACTTATCTTTGTTTAATTTTGTAATGCAGCTGAAAGCAAAATGGCGAAAGGAAAAATGCCTGCGAAGCAACTAGCTAATCAAGCCAAAGCCAAAAGGGAGGCCGATCATTTGGCTAAGGAGGAAAGAAGATCTAAGAAGAGGAAGATTTTGCCTGCCTCTAAGGTTCAGGCTTCTAAGAGTGCAGCGAGTGCTCCTACTCCTACTACTACTGCAGAGACTTCATCTCCTGCTGCCGCGGTTATCTCCACGACCCATCCTCTCTTAACCATTTTAGGCCCGATATTGCCCCTTCCGATCGTGGCAGGATAGCATCCACTAAGGTGACTACAACTAAGGGATGAATCTGACGAGGAAGAGCCATAACCATTCCTAATCCCTCGCTTGTTTACTGAGCAAAGGGAGGCATCAATAGATGAGGCAGCTCAGAGGAAGATCGAAGAGGCAGGCAAGAAGCGGGCTACTAAAAATATAGCTGTTATAGATGCTCGAATCACAGCAAAAGGCAAGGAGATAGCTCAAGATGAACCAACCCAGTGGCCTCCAGGGAGAGCTCAAGAAAAGCGAGGCCCTTCCCTCGACGTCATTCTAAAGAAGCAATTTGGTGAAGATTGGTCGGTAACCAACAGGCGCGTATCGTCCTTCATTTACTAGGGCCTCACTCAAGAGAGTGACTTTAAAGCAATGGCGGAGCTCAACCTTCTCTTCCGAGAGTTTGGGTTGTTTCAACAACAAAGTCTGAAGGTAATATTTGCCTTCTCCTTCTCTCTTTTTTTTCTTCTTTTTTTTAATGATAATTTTCCTTTTCATAGCTAATCAAAAGAGGGCTTCACATGCATGGCATGGCGGCCTATGCCCGAGCGAAGTGAAAAGATGTCGTTGATAGAGAAGGAAAGCTGAAGCCGCCAATGATCTGAGGTAGAGGAGTTGAAGAGGGAAAGAGCCCGATTAGCCCAAGACCTCAAGGCTCGGCAGTGCGAGGTAGACCACTTGAAGAGAGATATGGCACGCCTTGCTACTGATAGTGCTTTGTGCAAGAAGTACAAGGAAGAGGTGGGCAGGCTGAGGAGCGAATGCTCACAACTTACAACTGACTGCCTTAAAGCTAATACAAATAGAGACAAGGCCAACACAGATAAGGATAAGGCTCTGTCCAAACGCGACCTCCTCCGAGTAGAAAATATTCTCTGGAGAGACCTCTTTCAAAAAAAAAAAGACATCTTGGCACGATAAATTGGCAAAAGAGCTAGATGCTCATAAGGAAGAGGTCCTTAATCAGTTAGGCGAGGCCCAAGGGAGGCTACTAACTTGGTTGATTCATGCAGCCAGGCAACGCTTCCTTGAAGCTGATCTTGACTGGATGGAGGATTCAGAGGTTCTTTTTGATTTTCCTTCTAGCGATGATGAGGAGAAGGCCCCTCCGATCGGAGAGACTGAAGGAACGACAGAGGAAGTACCTTTAGCATCACAGACAGGCATTAGTTTGTCGATCGAGTCTGAAGTCGTTCCTCCTCTGCCAACAGAGCCTGATGTCATTGCCCTTTTTCCAATGGAGCCTGAAGCTATCGTCTATCTGCCACCTGATCCTGAAAATGCCTAACTTTCTGTTGAGACTGCTGTAGAGCTTATTGCTGAGCCGAACGCTGCAATAGTAGAGATTGTAGATATAGAGGCTTAGACTTTTTATTTCCTTGTAATTTTTTCTTTGTAATAGTTTTCTCCTTTTCTTGTAACTTGTAAAGATTCCTCAATATATAAAATTTAGTTTGCCTTCCAATTATTCCTTCGTACTGCAATTCTCATTTTGAGTAAGATTTGTTATAAAATTAAGTGGAATAAATATAAACCTTTTATGGAGAATGTACAAAATTAGCCAATGAGAGTATATAAAATCAATCATGGAGAATATGAAAAATCGACTAAGTAGAATACTTTGTGAATCATAAGATGCTTTTCAAGCATTATAGTACACGACTCTTTAGGATCAACAATCGCTTAATCCGATCGAATTTAAAAGATAAACCTTTTATTCAAGCATGAGTTGTGACATATTTATCACGTCAAGTGCAGTAGGTGACTTTTCAGTTTTTGATTTGATCGAAGTATTATTCGATCGGATATAAAGATCGACTATTCGTTGTAGAATCATACATTGTTTTTAGGATTTGGCAATTTTGTACATTAAGTACTGAGGAGATACAACTGACTCAATCATTGTCCTTCACATTTTAGGTTCAAGATAGACGTCGAACCTAGCGAATGAGTTGGTGGAGAGTAAATGGAGGTGTCTCACATCTTTGGTTCGGGAATAACGTTGAACCTAGTAGACTAACTTATGATAAAGAAAAGCTTTCACATTTTGGGCTCGGGATAAGCACTGAGTTTAGTGAAGGAGCTGGAATTATAATGGACAAAAGCTTTCACATTTTGGGCTTGAAATGAGCATTAGGCCTAGCAAATAATCATCTCTCAATTTCGATAGGATGAACTATGAGCGGCAATCAGGATTTTTGTAAAATGGAGTAAAACAAATGACCTGCAAATAAACATCAAAACTAACAAATAAATAAATGAAAACATATCTTTTTTCAAAGATGAAGAAAAATGGAGAAAATTTTCTTTATTGAATGTGAATTTGATACATGATTATACATGATACTTATTGAGTATTTCGACATTCCAGCTTCCGGGAATATCCGATCCTTCGAGGGTTCTGAGTCTATAAGTACTGGAGCTTAGAACCTTTGAGATTTCATAGAGGCCTTCCCAATTTGGCATTAGCTTTCCAACTTCGGTATTTTTCAAGCTTATATCTGCCTTTTTGAGCACCAGATCACCCACATTGAAGGTTTTTGCCCTTACTTTCGTGTTGTAATATCTAGCGATTCTTTATTTATAGGCAGCAATTTTGGCGTAGGTGTTTTCTCTCCTTTTCTCAACCAGGTCCAAATCTTGGCATCTATCCAGGATGTTCATCCGATCGGAATAGAATGCTGACCGATAGGAAGACAGATCGATTTCTATAGGTATCATTACCTCAGAGCTGTAGAAAAGAGAGAATGGTATTTGATGAGTGTCAGATCTCGGAGAGATCCTGTAAGACCATAAGATGCTTTGCAGTTCTTCGGTCCAGTTGCCTTTTGCCTTGCCCATTTGTTTCTTCAAGCCTTCCAAGAGTATTTGAATGGAGACCTCAGTCATCCCATTGCTCTGGGGATGGGTGACGGAGGTTAACTTAACGTTGATATTGAGGTTTGGCAAAAGTTTCTAAAGATCGAGCTGTCGAATTGCTTGCCATTATTTATAATAAAAACATTGGGTAAGCCATACCTGCAAATGATATCCTTCTATGCAAAATTTTTAACCCTCTTCATTGTGATTGTAGCTAGAGGCTCTGCCTCGATCCATTTGGAAAAGTGATCGACGGCGACAAGGAGAAACTTTATTTGCCTTTTTCTTTAGGGAAAGGATCCTAGGATGTCCAGGCCCAATTGGTCGAATGACTAAGAAACTCCGATCGGCTGCTAGTCTATTGCTAATTATCTGATGACTCTCCCATGGATTTGGCATTGCTGGCACCTTCCTAATTTTTCTTGAGCGTCTTTGAAGATGCTTGGCCAAAAGTATCCGGTTTGGAGTACTTTCCTTGCCATGACCCTACTAGCCTCGTGTGCTCCGTAAATGCCTTCATGGATTTCCCTTAGGATATAGTCTCCTTCCTCCTCCGTCACGCATTTAAGCCAGAGGTGACTGAAAGCTTTTTTAAACAATTCACCATTAATAACAGAGTAATTCAGGGATTTTTGAGATACCTTTCAGGCTTTCGCTTTATCTTCAGGTTATTATCCTATTTACAAGTACAGCTTGATGGAGCTCATCCACGTTTCTTGAGCTGGCTCAATTTTTATCGTTTCTGGTTCATCTAAGGAGGAGGTCGGTTGCTTGACAATGGTTATATTTTCTTTCACCATCCCTTATTTGGAAGTGGACATTTTGGCGAGCCGATCGGTGGCTAAAGTTTAATCTCTTGGCACCTTCTGTAAGATCCATTCGGATCCACATTCTTCCAGCATCTTGAGTGCTGTCTTGACCTTTGCTAGATATTGCATCATGTTGGCTTTTTTGGCCTCGAAAGTGCCTAAAACTTGGCTCATCATAAGCTGAGAGTCGCTTTTGATGACGACCAACTCCGGTTGAATGACATGGAATAATCTCAGCCCTTGCAGAAGCGCCTCGTATTCTCCCATATTATTTAAAATTTTAAAGCTGAGTTTTATTGCTTACCTTATGACAATGCCAAAAGGGCCCATTATTAAGATACCTGCACCTTTTTGGTTGTCATTTGTAGTTTCATCCACGATTATTTTCCATTTTGCAGGTTGGGGCTGACTGGTTACTTCTTAGCCAGCAAATTTAGCGATGAAGTTCTCCAAAGCTTGAGCCTTGATTACTTTTCTGGGTTCGTATATCACGTCCCATGATTGGAGCTTGATTGTCCATCCCAGCATTTTTTCCTTCAAGTTCGGGGTCTAAAGAATTTTTCTGATTGGTTGACCCGATCGGACCACTATCGTGTGTGCTTTGAAATATTATCTTAGCTTCCTTGTGCACATCATAAGGGCAATGATGAGTTGCTCAGCTGGACCTTTTTTCAATTTTGGATCACTGAGCACTTGGCTTACATAATAGATGGGCAGCTGTTGGGTTCCTTCTTCCCTGACAAGGACACCTGCAATAGCTTCATTAGAAGTTGACAAGTATAAATACAAACTTTCACCTGAAAGCGACCGACTGAGTAACGATGGGTTGGTGAGGAATTTTTTTAGTTCATCGAAGGCTTGCTGGCAGTCGGCATCCCAAATAAAAGCTTCATTCTTTTTTAATTTTTTAAAGAAGGGAGTGCAACATTTGGCTGAAGAGGAGATGAACCTTCCAAGGGTTGTTATTCTGCCGTTCAGCTTCTAAACTTCCTTCACACTGCTCGATGGTTGCATCTCCATGATTGCCTTTATTTTTTTGGGGTTTGCTTCAGTGCCCTTTTGGGAGACTATAAAACCCAAAAATTTTTCTGAGGGCATCCCAAAAATACACTTTTCAGGATTGAGCTTCATCCAAAATTTATTTAGCGTGTTGAAGATCTTTGCTTAATCGGCAGGATGTTATTCGGGGCTTTTGCTTTTGACGATCATTTAATTCATGTAGACTTTAACATTCTGTCCAATCTGATCTTTAAAAATCCTATTCATTAAACGCTGATATGTGGCACCTGCATTTTTCAATCCAAACAGCATGGTCTTATAGCAAAAGGTGCTATCATCCGTGATAAAGCTGATCTTTTCTTGATCCAACAACCACAATATGATTTGATAGTATCCAACATACGCATCGAAGAGGGAGTAGATGGTGTGACCAGTAGTGGCGTCCATCAGTTGGTCTATACTTGGCAGGGGGTAGCTGTCTTTCAGACATGCTTTGTTAAGATCCGTGAAGTCAACACACATTCGCAGCTTTCCTGACTTCTTCTTTACCAGAACAATATTGTTGAGCCATTCGGGGTAGTCAACCTCTCGGATTATACCCACTTTCAATAATCTATCTACCTCTTCAAAGATAAATTTCATCCGATCGGGAGCATGCCTTTACAACTTCTGCCTGATCGGCTTGTAAGCTGAATCCACATTAAGTTTATGGGTGATCACGTTGGGATTGATTCCGGTAATGTCTTTCGATTTCCAGGTGAAGGATACCTGGTTGATCATTAAGAGCCTCCTCGGCCGTCGTATTCATGCTGGTGCCAATTTGAACGGCTTTGCCTTTTGCAAGTCTCCTTATCTTAACTTTCTCCGCAGGATCCATTTTCTGATCCTTCACCTACTCAAATCGTTCTAGCCCTGGTTCTACTATCATGGCCTCTTTATGGTGCTTGATCATGGCAATATAAGCCTCTCTTGGTGCCTTTTGGTCACCTCTTAGGATGGTGACACCTCCCCTGATCGGGATTTTCATTACCATGCAACGGATGCTGGTGATAGCTTCAGTTTGAAAGAGTAGAGGCCTACCAAAAATGGCGTTATAAGCAAAAACCATATCAATAACCATGAATGTTACCTTGCAGGCATGGGCGAGGGTTTTCTAGTCGAGCTCGGCGAACAAATCAACCGATCCTACCACCAGCACTGTGGCATTGCCCAGTTCGATTTGTGGTGTGGCATTCGGCTTGAGCTCTTCAATTGGCAACCCCATTGCTCTGTAGGCTTGTAAGGTGAGCATATTCACAGCACTTCCATTGTCCATCAGTATCCTCTTTACATCAAAATTATTGATCCTTGCCCTAATGACAAGGGTGTCTTCATGAGAAAACATTACATCTCGTGCATCTTCACTGGATATGGTGACTGGGGCTGGCCGTTCGAATGTCTGAGAGACATAGACACCCTTTTCCCTTTCTTTTTCAAGAGAGATCCTCTCCATAGGATGACCCACCAGTGATTATGTTTATGACACTGACATACGGTTGGCGTGGATCCGTATTCTTTGGTTTTCTCCACTCGTCGTCATCGTCAGAATTATCTTTCTTAAGGTCCAACTATTTATAGGGACTTGCCCCTCTAGTCGGACCTACAAACCTCTTGAGCTACTCTCTTATTAAGAGTCGCTCAATTTTTTCTTTCAGTTGGTGACATTCGTTGGTTGTATGACCGACATCCTTATGGAACTTGTAGTACTTATTATGGTTTCGTATCCTTCTACTTTTCTTATCCATCTTCTTGGGCCAATTCACCTTTTGGGTGATTTTCCTTGATCCACATCAACACTTATGCAGGATTGGTATTGAACGGAGTGAAAGTTCGAGCCTACTGAGCAATACCTTGATCGGACCTGAATCATTCTGTCTCCTTTCTTTTTTCCAAATTTCTCGAAGTGGAGGCTCTCTCGGGATTTCTTGCAATCCATTCGGATATTGAAGTGCAGTTGAACGATTGTTTGTCTAGGTGCTGTAGCCTGTCCATAACGTTACTTCTTCTGCCTCAGCTGGATCTCAAGACATCATCCAACTGAATGTGTTACCTAGCTCTTTCCATTAGATCAAAAAAGCTGGTTGGCGGCCTTATTGTAATTGACTCAAATAACGGCCTATCAACAGTGCCATTGGCTAAAGTGGTGGATGCCATCTCTGTGCTTACATTCTTCACCTTCGATATTGTAATGACCTCAATATTGGGCTAATCATGAATAGTACTTTTTGATAGTGAATAGTATTTTTAGACTGAAAATTACCCCCAAAAGTGAAAATATTTTATTAGTATTAAAAAGTATTAGTCATGGATAGTCCGGGATTGAAATTTGAAATGAATTTGAGGTCAAATAGGCCTCCAAAAGCCAAAAGAACGAAAATCGAGATAATTAGGGTTTAGGATTTTTAATTGATTTTTTTTATCGTTCTGGCTATTAAAAATAGCAAATGAAGCCTAAAAATTATCAAAAATTATATATGCGCCTAAAATAATATGTAGATTATTTTGGTAGCAAAAAGTGAATTTTTTGGTAACACCAGTAATTTTGAATCAAACCGATAAAATTGAATTGGATAAAAAATGAACTCCGATTGGGCTGAAATTTTAAGTATAGCCTATTTTAATGTGATATGAATAATGGAATCAAATTTGTAGTGATTTGAAGTTAGAAAGTGGGAGAAATTAATTAGAACCATTTATCGGGCTTAAACAAATTAATTATCCAAGCCCAATTAGAACCAAGCCCATGTTCCATTAAAAGGCCATATATAAGAGCTACATTTTTAGAATTTTCCAGCAAAATCATCTACCCCCTTCAGCTTCTTTGGTGGCCGAACCATTCCCTCTCCATTTTCTTCTTTTTTTCTTTCAATTCTCTTCCAAATCCCACCAAATCAAAGCTCAAGAAAGGGATTTCAGCCTCTTTAGTTACCCTATCCATCTCTGATCTTTGATTCAAGGAAGAAAATCAAAAGAAATCAAGGGTTAAAAGTTAGGTGTCAATTTTAGGTAAGTGAAATTATTGATTTTAATTTGATTTTTAGGTGCCTACTACTAATTTTGGGTGCCTAGAGTCCATTTTTGCTTTTAATTTTAGCATTTGAAGTCAAAATATTTGAGTTTATATTGATGAAAAATTCAACCTTTAAAGGATTTCAAGAGGAGGAGCCTATCTCAAAGACCAATGGCAAAAAAAAGGAAGCCTAGGCAAGGATAAGCATAAAAAAAAAAGTTTGTGACTAAATAATCCTGTTATTTTCCTATTATTTATGTGAATTTCCTTTAGGTTTATTAAGAAAATTTTAATATAATAAGGAATAATTGAAATTAGTGTTATATTCTTGTAATAGGAACTTAATTATGCTTGTAAGAAATGTTAAATGAATTAAAATCATATGATAAGGAGTAATTCTAGTTGAGGCCGAATGAAAAGGTAAGGAAAATCTATGTTATCCTAAGCTATTTTAATGTATTTAATGAGTGTTGATGTTCATAAATTTTTATAGAATATATAGAAATTAAATGAATATTTTTGGAATAAATTTTAGTTAGGTATTAATTGAAAAATATGAAATTATGATACATTATTACATAATTTATTGATATGTAAAGGAGATTGACTGTAAGTGTAATGCACTGGTACAATATTGACAAGTAATGAAAAATAGTGAAAAGAATGACAAATTGAATAATAAAATGAAAATTAAGGAAATATGTGCCTTTAGAAAGAGTCAGGCAGTAAAACCTAGTTCGGGATATAATTGGCTGACCATAGGGATACTTGTACTGCGGTGCAAGTTATGGTGACTTGCTTTACTATGGTTGGATCGTTGATCTTCATAGTATCTATCATACGTACTGTCATATGTTCATATGTTATATGAAGGATGATTTTTGGAGGTCATTTCTTATTCTATCGTGGTCCTATGGGATCCACATCCCGCATATCTGGTCTGAAAATTTTTTATCGGGTCTGTACTAGGGGAATAATGATAAGAAAATATTAAAAGTGTAAAAAGAAAGTTAAAACTGAAGTTTAAGGTGAAAAATGACTAAAATGAAAAGAGTTAAAAAGTTTAGGGGTAAAACGGTAATTTTTCAAAAAGATGAATTTAATAGGTAAAAGTGAAAAGAAAAGAATTAATAAGGATAAAATGGTAATTTGGTCAACTAAATGTGTAAAAAGTCAACTTTATAAAGTTAAAGGACTAAAATATAATTTTACATGAAAAAGTTAAAAACAATTATTAATCGATAATTTATAAGCCAATTAATATATTAAAATAAGAAAATAAGAAATAAAAGGGCAATTTGGTAATTAAAGGCATAAAAGGGCATTTTTGAAATAAATAAAAAGTTTAAGGACTAAATTGAAAATTTAGTAAAAATTTAAGTTAAATCGAAAAATTTGTTGTTAATAGTATATTATGCTTTTAAATGAGAAAAAAATTTAATAACAATTAACATAATTGAACATAATCCTGAAAAATAAGCTTATAGAAAAATACTATGATTTTTAGTCATCATTGGACATTTTAATGCTCAGCACATAGGATTTACTGTATGCAGGTACAAATATTTTGGAACATGTGTACACAGAGGACAACTGACGTTGAAGGAATAGGAGGAATATTTTTGTGGCATGTATATATATCTATTATGTTTTGTAATATAAGAACAAGTTGTAATGATAATAGTATTGTATTGTATATAGAAGCGTGGATGAGGAGTTGCAGTGAATGGATAGTATGTATATCTTATATGATGGAGTATGTGGATATGTTATGTGATTGGATATATTACTGTTGTGCCTCAGAGAGGCTGTGTTATTATCTACTTTTCAGGGGATTAGTTAAGAATATAGTCGTTATATTGCCAAATTTTTGTTAAATGCATAGTAAATTCTGGACAATTATAAGGCCATGATTAATAGAAGTTATGTATGTAAGGTGATTGTTAAGTTTAAATGATAAAACCATTATATAAAAAAAAATTTTCGAACATTTGCATAATCCGATAAGACTATTACAGTAAGGGTGTTACAGACATTGTGGCTTGAAATCTGTCGATGTAATCTTGAAAACTTTCATCGGTCCTTTGATAGAGGTTGCACGGATCGCTCACAGATTTTGGCGCTCGCATCTGTACAATGAACCTTGTAATGAACAACTCATTTAGTTGTCGAAAAGAGGTGATTAACCCCTGCGAGAGCTCGTGGAACCACGTGAGGGTATCTTCTCCTAAGATAGTAGGGAATATCCTGCAGGCAATTCTTTCGTCGTAGATGTACACCTACATTTTCGTTAAATATTTTGTAAAATGAGTGGTAAGGTCAGTCTTACCTATATACCTGTTCATTATCACATCTCTCCACTTGGGAGGTAGCTCTAACTCCGTGATTTTCTTGCAAAATGGGGAGGCTATGTTGCTGCAGGTGTTTCCCTTGAACACGCCTTTTTTGGAACCTATCAAGCCAAATTGCTTGAGTTTCTGCTTGAACTATTTGTCCTTTTTGCTCATCGCTGTTGAGGGAAATTCATCTCTCCGCCCCTTCGTGCGGCTGCGATTTGGCGTGCATATGAAAGACAAATCGTCCCCAATAGACGAGGTGGAAGATCTCCTGGGGATGTATGGAGAATCTCTACTTGAGGACATTGTCCCCTTCCCCTTGTTGTATCTACTTGGGGTTCTGGTCCCCACCCTCCTATTATCATGAGATCTTGGCTCGTTGATGGAAATTCCCTTGTTTCTTTTTCTTCCGAAGTTTTCGGCCATGAAGTCTATTTCATGGCCTATTTCAGAAGTCCTAGGCATTTTTTCCTTTTTCAGAGTTTGGACTATACTCTTAGTGAAGTCACTAAAAATGGCCACATGTTCCTGATACAATTTCAGCACTTGAGTTGAAAGAGCTTTCTTTTTCCTTGGTTTTTTGTTAAAATTATAGCATAGAGAAGCTCTTTAAGATTCCATTTGATGGATTTTGCTATAAATAATAATCACAAAACTAATGTTTTTAGTAAGATTTTCTATATGTATAGATGCTATTTTTGTTTCTTTTACTGCTGATAAAAGATTAATTCCATAGCAGCACTACTTTAATCTTCAGAAGTAGCAAAAATAAGAAATTTGAATTTTTTCTTATTAGCAGTTAATGTATTGATAACTAAAAATAATAATAAGATTATACTTAACAATTAATTGTATTACTTAGTAATATATTGTATTTTATTTATATACAAAAAGTAAAAACACTATATTTTAGTCAAAAGAAAAAAAAATACGGTGTATTGAGTTTTGTCAAAAGAAAATACACTGTATTTATTTACGTACAAAAGTAAATATATTGTATTTTAGTCAAAAGAAAAAATACAGTGTATTGAGTTTCATAAAAAAATACACTGTATTTATTTATGTACAAAAGAAAATATACTGTATTTTAGTCAAAAGAAAAGAAAATACAGTGTATTAAATTTCGTAAAAAAAATGTTATATTTATTTATATACAAAAGTAAATACACTGTATTTTAGTTCAAAGAAAGAAATATACAACGTATTGAGTTTTGTCAAAAGAAATATGTTGTATTTATTTATGTATAAAAGTAAATACATTGTATTTTAGTCAAAAGAAAAGAAAATACAGTGTATTGAGTTTCATCAAAAAGAAAATACACTATATTTATTTATGTATAAAAGTAAATACACTGTAATTTAGTAAAAAAATACAATATATTGAGTTTCGTCAAAAGAAAATACGCTGTATTTATTTATGTACAAAAGTAAATACATTATAGTTTAGTCAAAAGAAAAGAAAATACAGTGTATTAAGTTTCATCAAAAAGAAAATATAATGTATTTATTTATGTATAAAAGTAAATACAGTGTATTTTAGTTAAAAGAAAAGAACATATAGTATATTGAGTTTCGTAAAAAAAAAAAAACATTGTATTTATTAATGTACAAAAGTAAATGCACTGTATTTTAGTCAAAAAATACAGTGTATTGAGTTTTGTACAAAAATATTTTTTTTTGACTTTACAGAGTTTTTGGTAAAATACTCGCTCTGTAAATATCATTAGAAACACGAAAAGGTTATGCTTTTGGTAAGTTGCTATAAAAGGTTGTTAAACCATTGACAAAGAATTGCATTGAAGAGAAGATTTCTTCTAGCTTAATCAAGTTGCTTCTTGTTTCTTCCTACAACTAGCTTGCTGACATAAATCCTAAGCCTTTTCATTCCATTACTTTCTATGATTTTATTTCCAAGCTGGGAGTGTTAAACATTCACACTGACAAAGAAACAAGATAAGCTATTCTCATGTATCATACCCCTTTGAGGTATTGTATCATACCCTTTTGAGGTATTTTTTATGAATATATTCTATGAATTTTAGCTTTCAATTTATGAATATCTTTGAGGTTTTCATGCGTATAAGAACTCATTCTGGTAGATGAATGGTAGCCAACTAATTGTTTTCCTTTTTATTGAGCCAAAGTTTAAAATATATAATAAGTTCTTTTTTAACAAGTACTTACTTTTATGATTTTGTTTCTGTTATAAAATTTCAATTAGGTGGCCTCATTTGGCAATGATTTTGGCAGGAGAAAGCATGAGACTGAGTTTTCTAGGTAGTTCAAAGCTTAAAAGCCACATATAGTTGTGAGGTTGAAAAAAAGACATTAACACTCAAGAGCAATCAATTTATCTACCAGTCAATTCCACCTGTTACACTTCTTGGAACTACCTTATTTTGAAAACAAAAGTAAAAGAACACATATACACACTACTGCTAAATTATTCTAATGAGTATATCAGCTAGTTTGGTAGTGATATCCTTGCTACAGAATTTGACAGACCCCAAAAGAAATGGTAGTTGCCACCAAATAACCCTTCACATTTGATTATTAGTTTTAATAGCAAACAAAGCAAAACAATGCTAGAAATCGTTGAACACACCAGTTCACCTTATAATAGTTGCATCACCTGATAAAGAATATCTCTAATTCTAAATTCAAATGTTCTATAGATGTAACACCAAATTTACATAGTACATGTCTTTGTTGAAAGCTCATCTTCCAATATAAAGCTTATGGTTTCGAAAGCAACTATACATAAATTAAAAATTTAGTATAAAAAAGATTAATTAAATCTTTTGATAAATACTTCAATATTAGCTACAATTGAAGATAATGAAATTGAAAAAAAAAACCCATCAAATGCTTAATAATTGGATTATCTAATAAAATTGCTATGATGAATTAATTTCTAAACCAGGAAAAAAAGAGATGCAAGGGAGAATTAAGAAAGCATCCCATTGCAATCGCCTGAAAATACAAAAATATGTTTCCTCGAGAACCAATATAAACTTTACTTAGACTTTGGCTTCTTTTCAAAACTTGGAGAAGAACCAAAAAATGGTGTGTCTATATAGCTAAACTGAGCTTCAGTTAACTCCAGCAAATATCGGTTTGTAATGGCCTCAACACCGGGTCAGTCGTGAACAATGCTTCCCGATGGTGAATAGTACTTTTCGGACCCGAAAAGACATCCGAAAAGTCAAAAATATTTTATTGGACCATCAGAAAGTATTGGTCATGGTGAGTCCGGGGTTGAAATTTGAAGTGAAATTAAGGTCAAATAGGCTTCCAAAGATCAAAAATACGAAAAAGGTAGTGAGTCAATTTTCCTGATAGAAAAGGTAACTTGATTTTGCGTAAATAATTAAAAATAGTAAACGAACTCTGAATATTGTTAGATTTTGCATGCCTACATGAATTTTTGTGTAGAATATTTTAGTGATGAGAATGAAATTTTTCGGTGACACCGGCAGTTATCGAATCGGACCGATAAGTTTGAATCGGATCGATAATGGACTCCGATTGAGCCAAAAATTTGTGTACTAGCTATTTTTAATGTGATAAGAGTGATGAAATTATTTTTGTAGTGATTTGGTAGCTGGAAGAGAGATAAATTTGATTGGGCTTTAAAAAGGCCTAAATAGGCCTTAAGAGAAAAATAGGCTAAGCCCATTGAGTTGGCCCAATTTTGGGCCCATTGGAGAGGTATATAAGAGGCATAAATCTAGAAAAATCTCCAGAAATCAACTCATCTTCTTCCTCTCCCTTTCTTTGCCGAATTTCCTTTCCTTTATTCTCTCTCTCTTTTGCTTCTTAATCATCCAAAATTTCTCATAAATTCCAACTTAGGAGTTGTAGTTACATCCCTCTAGATCACTAAAATAGCTTCACTTGTTTGATTTGGGCAAAGGAAGTAAAGAAATCAAGGAAAGAAAGAAAAAGAGGTAAGTTGGAGTTTGAGAATTTTAGTGTTTTAAATTAATTTCTTAGTGGTTTTCCATAGATTTTTGGGTGTAGATTATGATTATGAGCTTGGTTTTTGCATTTGAGAACAAGAAAGTGAATAAAACTAAGCTTGAATGGGCTGCCCTATGTAGGTGGTGAAGAAAGAGGGAATTTTTCTAAGGATAAAGGCAAGGAAAAGGAACCTTAGACTCTCTAATTCAAGATAAAGTTGTAAGTGACTAATTAATCTTTATATTTTCTAAGTTTATGAATTTTTCTTAATTATGTAATTAGGGTACAAATGTTTAAAGTTGTTAATTGATGTAATTATGTTAGGATAAATAAAATTAGACATGAAAGAAGATGAAATAAAGGCTTTAATGGAAGAAATATAATTTTTAGGAAGATGTTTTAGTGGTGGCTGAATTTAATAGTAAGGGAAAATAGATAGAAAAATGCAAATAATTAATATATGTTAGCTTAAAATAATAGTAGACATGTAATTAATGTCCATGAATTTTTAGAGAATAATTGAAAATTATTTGAGAATTTTTAAGATTATGTATAGTGTATGTACATAATGAATTTTGTGATTTTTAGTGAATTAAGTGATTATTTTAATGAAAAATGATAATAAATAATAAATAATGCATAAATAAATTTTATTGGCATTTATTAAAATTATTGTGATTTTATATAGAATTTAATGTTAATATGTATATTGAAAATAATTGAATTATTAGTTAATAATTGCATAAAAATGTTGAAAATGGTAAATTTATATGGAATTAAATTAATGTCAATAAAAAGAAATAAAAAGTTAAATATTAAATTTTTCGGACTTGAAAAGAATCAATAAAGTAATTATTACTGTGCCCTTAGAATTAGTCTGGCAGTAAAAACTAATTCTAGATATAGTTGGCTAACCATAGGAGCACCTTTTACCGTGGTTCGAGTCATGATATTTTATTTTGCTATGGGTAGGATCATTGATCTCTATAGCTTAAGTGTAAAGTAAAATTAAAAAGTGCAGTGCTATGCGAATGGTTTCTTGGGAATCATTTCTCTTTTTAGTGGGGTCCGTAGGGTCCATATTCCGTGTATCCGGTTTGAAATTTTCTGCCGGATCTGTACTAGGGGCATAATGGTAATAAATTAAGAAAGAAATGAAAAGACAAGGAAAAGTAAGAAAAAAAAGTGAAAAAGGACCATAATGAAAGAAAAAGAAAATTTAGGGGCATAATGATAATTTTCTCCAAAAGTGTAAAAAGTTAGTAAATTAAGTGAGAATTGATTAAATAAGGATAAACAGTCAGATAATAGTTAAATTATTTAAAAAGTGAATTTTATTGACAACAATGACTGAAATGTAATTTTGCTTATAAATGATAAATTAAGGGTAAAGAAACGTAAATTGCTTCATTTTACAGTTTAAAGATCATAATTGAATTTATAATGGCAAAATTATAATTGTGTGACTAAAATGAATAATCTTATAGAAACTGTTAAGTTTGTATTTTGAATGTGATAATAACTGATTTTATAATTATGTTTATATATATATATTAATACTTAAGAATAATAATGATAATGTTAGGAAATTGAGCATGTTGTGTGCTCAACGTGTAGTTTTACTGCGTGCAGGTAAACAGGAGCAGGAGTAAGAATACAAATTACAAGACTTCTTTTAGGTTGCTATTGTTGTATAAATTTTGGCATGTATATATGTGTAAACGTTACTGATGGACATGTACTGTAAACTGAAGTTACTTTAGTAAGTTGTATGTGGATGGTGAATGAGATGGTATGGATGGCAATGAATGGTTATAGTTGATATTATTGATTGTTGTGCCTCTAAGAGACTGTGTGGTTTGTTTGCTTTTCAGGGGGCTAGTACTATGTACAGTCGTTATATTGCAAAATTTTTATTAAATACATAGTAAATTGGACAGTTGTAGGTTATCGGCGAAGGGTAGCTAATGATTAAGTAAATATTAATAAGGTTTTTAAATTTAGAGGTTAAGTTGAAAAAAAAATTCGATCTTTGGTACGCCGGAATAGTGTTAGAAGAGATAAGGATATTACACGGTTGGTGATGGGTATGTTGGTCCCAAAGACACATAAGAGGGGGGTGAATTGGGTGTCATTGGATTTTTCAAATAAATTTTGGTAAAACAGAATGAGTTGTATTTATTTGGTGGAGCAGATTTGGTTAAGATGCAGAGTGAATATGCAGAATGTAATAAATCACAGAAGTTAATTTTTTAAAACCTTTTTCAATATAAACTCAACTTACAGAAATTAAAATAAGCTTTAAACAATTTTCAACAGAAAGCTTTTTAGAAAATTATTTTTCTCAGCAAAACAAATATGTTAAAAATAGTTTAAGAAATAGAACAAAGAAGAAGGGTGAAATGGAAATAGAACACTAAGATTTATTGTGATTCGGCCTCTATGCCTACATCCACTCCCTAAGACACTATTTTGAGATTTTCTCTCCACTCACAACTCTTTTAATAGGCAAGAATCATAGCCAATATACAATCTTAATATATTCTACCCACAACCTTTTTTTCAAAGAAAAAGATGTAAAAACTTACAATAAGTCCTAAGGTTTTAGCCAACCCTTCTCACAATCTTTTTCAAAGATTTCTCATAATAGAATTACAACAAAAGCTATAATCTAGTTGAGGAGGATGATAATGAATGAAGTGTAAGATGTGGAAAATGATTATAACAGATGAAAGCTTTGTATCTCAAGAGATAAAATGTTTTTCCAACTTCTCTAACCTCTTAGGACTCAAAAATATCTTTTATTTATAGCCAAAGATAAGTTATAACCATTAGAAATAAAAAAACTAGCCATTAGAACAAAGACAAACTGAAGAAAATAAAAACTAGTCATTATTTTGTCTTTTAGTGAAAAATAGAATCGACAATTCTGGCAGATTATTCTGGTACATTAGAAGACTTAACTGTTCTAAAGGACTAAAAATGAAAACTTATTTGATGAACTAGAAAGGTTAAATTTTCTGAATCACTGGAATAAAAACCTTTACTATTAAACTATTATAGTGAGCTAGAACAGAAAAATATTTTCTGGAACATGTTTTGGTAAACTGTTCTAATAATTTTTTCAAGAGAAATTTTGACTTGATTAAATCAATGTTAGTTTTAATGTATGTAAATCAATTTTAATGTATTAAAAGACCTTTAAGATGCATGATCATGAGTATGCAACTCTTTAAAAGATTTTACAAGAATAGTACCCTAATATTTTGAAACTTCCTTAGAATATAAAAATTTGAAGTCCTCTTCATGCATAAGACTTGAAACTTTAGATTGGTCTTGCACATTTGGTGAAGATAATCTGAAATATAAATAAGATAAATAGAATTTTTATAAAATTTATTTAAAGTTTGATTATCATCAAAATTGGGATGTGGCCTTGAACCAACAGGGTTAGTCTTCTTAGACTCAAATTTCTTCAGCTTAGCCAAATAAAACGTAGGCTGCATCGTTGGAGTCTCGATATTGGGGAGAGAGAGAGACACTATAGATGTTTGCCCGACTTGGAAAAGAACGAAGTGTGACGAGCTTGATAAAGGATAATGGAGAATTTTTGAAATAAATATAGCCAAAATGAGGTTATTTTGAAAGTGAAAATTTATAAATGAAAAGTGAAAATAACTGTATGGTATTTTTTAAAACAAAATAAAAAAGGGGCAAATGGTGTAATTTCTTCAGTAATAAAAGCTAGTAACATCTAAAAAGTTTAATTTTTCATAGTAAACCGATTCCAAATAATACCAATAATTATATATATATAAATACGGTTTCCAATTTTACAAGTGGGAAATAGATAATGAATTCTTGATGTGGAACGGACATCATATCCTCTTCAAGACGACTTCATTCGCGCAATACAGATTTCATAGATTAAAGGACCAAACAGATTTTCAATTGCAAGAACAACATGTCCGACCATCAAGAAAATAGTTTACACGTGTAAAGATAGCGAGTCACTTTGAGCTAGCCCCAAATTGTACAGTCCCTAATTTAAGCACATGCTTAAATAAGTCGTTTCTATTCATCTGTCCTCCACGTACTGAGATCACAATTTCTTGGCTAAAAATCGAACACATCTCCTTTTTCAATTTATTTAATTATTTTTATTTTTTACAGGAGTTCAAGCATGTATAAAAAAAAAAATTATTGTGAATGCTTGCAAAGGACTGATATATAGCAGGGTAAAAAGAAAATAAAATCTCTGTAAGTATATATGTGAGTCTAATGGTGTTTTCATTGCTCAGAAACATGGACGGCTACATTTCTTCGTTTCTGGAATCGGATCAAACTGATGAACTTGTAAATTTCCTTGCTGTTCACTGCCAAGAACAACAGAAAGCCCCACAAGCTGAAGAAGCTAAATATATTCAGAAGCGTAAATGTAATGAATCAACAGCTAAAGATCATCAAAACCCTCCAAAGAAAATCAATCATAGAGAAATCGAAAAACAGCGAAGACAAGAAATGGCTGCTCTTTATCGTTCTTTACGATCCATTCTTCCAATCGAATATCTAAAGGTAATTAATTTCTTCTTTAGTTAACATTGTTTCGAGTTATATACAGTGTAACTTTGATGGTTTTTCAGGGGAAGAGATCGATATCTGATCACATTCAAGAGGCAGTGAAGTATATTAAAGATCTAGAGAAGAAAATTCAAGAACTTAATAGAAAGAGAAATGAGATGAACAAGAGCTCTGGAGATGATCAAATGTTGGAAATCAAAGAAGAAAATGATGACTTGACTGTAAAACCTTGTTTGTTTGGAGTAGAAGTTGTGGTGGATACTTCTTTGAAAAATTGCCCTCCTTTATCAAAAGTGCTTCAGATTCTGATTCAAGAAAATCTCAGTATCGTTAGCTGCAATTCAGTTAAATTCAAAGAAAGAATGCTTCACACTATCAAAGCTGAGGTATTAATTATTTCTGCTTATGATAAGTTAGGGGTTTTTTTTTTTTATCTGGTACTAGCAACATAAACGCAATCTCGTGCGCAGGCAATTGACGGCAAAAGCATCAGTGTGTCTGCGCTGGAAGAGAAGCTAGCAAACTCGATAATTCGGCCTGTGAATTAGAGCTATGGGTAAGGTTTTTCATGGGGAACTTTAGTTGCTCGATCCGATATTCTGAAATTGAAAAGCTTAATTGCTTATGTATTGAGAATTAGGGTTGAGTTTGTTGATCTTTAGACGCTTCCGGCATAATCTAACTCCCTTTATTACCTTGCCCAAAAGAATTTTCAGTATGCTCATTCCGTACTGTTAATGGGAATTATGACCATACTCTTTCCGTCTTACTTTAAAAAATTATTATTTTTTATTTTATTTTATTCAACTTTAAATATTTTTTTTACAATTTAAAATTTAAGGTTACGTATATATTCGTATTTATTATATACTTTACTAAATATTTCTTTTTTTATCACTTTTTATTTTTAACTAAAATTAAACGAAATTCTTAAAATATAAAAGAATATTTTTGTAAATAACTATAATTTTTTTTATGAAATTGGATATTTTAATTATTTTTTAATTTTCGTAAAAAATAAAAAATTATCTTTTAAAATTAGAGGGAGAGAGTATTAATTAAGAATATTAAACAGGTTTGTGTCACTGTGATGTATTATTGCATTATGTTAATTGCATGTTAATGCTTTTTAGGTTGCAATAAATAAATTAAGGCCACTTTCAATTGACCAATTCATCAAAGCATAGAAAATACTGTTCCCAAATGATAAAACATGTTGTTATACCATACTATAAATTGACTGTTGAAAGTAACGTACCAAAAACTTGCAAATGGGGATAGTATATTCCTAATTTCCTATTTTCTTCTGCTTGATTGCATCAATTATTTTTTTAATCATTTGGAAATATTGAATATTTTCCACTCTTCTGCGAAACAAGTAGAGAAACTGTACACGTATTTTGAATTTCTCTCTCATTTAATATTCAATTGCATGTGTTGTATATAGTGTACTATAAGAGTTATTATCAAGTGCTGTACTTATTATCATGTCGGCTTCTAGAATTTGAAAAAAAACCCAAAATCACATTAGGCTGGTAAATGAATCAAGCTATATAAACGGATAAATGTTAAATAGATCAAATAAAATTTTATGACATTATTTTTTTAAAACTTTTCATTAAAAATAAAATATTATGTATGTATAAATTTAAATTATAAAAACAGGTTTTTTTATATTTATATTATATAAAAAAGTTAAAATTTATAAAAAAAATATATAAAATAATTCAGACGGATTATGATCCAAATGTATCATTCAAATGAATTGAATCGGGTTGGATTATTTAGAGAATCATATAATTGGATTAGCATAACCAATTAAATTTTGACAAGTATAACCAGAATTAAGTTATTATTTTCTAATGATTCGATTATGGAGGTTGATGTCTTTATAGTTGTTTCGTGCTTTCAGCCCATTCAGTTTGCCCTTTTTCTCATACCATCAAGGTTAATAGTATCTTAAACACTAACTCGAAATACAAACGTTTTTTTACAAGATACTGCTAAAATGTTTATGTTTTACCTCAGAAATAAAATTTTATTTTAAAATATATTTTAATTTGAGAAAGGAAACATATATTAAAGGGTAATTTTTTGTTTGAAGTTACCAGTGAATTTCAATTTAAATGAAAATTAAATTTTATAATTAAAATTGGAATATTCTTATGAATTCGTAATTACTTCGGTTACAAAATAAAAGAAAAATCAATCGATTAATTTTTTTTTAAAATTAGGGCAGAGTATATTAAGGACAGAAATTTCAATAGGTTCTCTGTAATGTGGCTCCTTATTTTAATTCATATACAAATGTTATTAAAAGCTTTACCGAATAATTAAAAAGAAATTATATCGACTTAGATCAATTGTAAGGATTAATGTCTCTTATTTATTTATTTATTTTGAATGAGAGCTTTTCCCGAAATACCGATTTAAATTTAAGGAATGTTATCATATTCGAATCTCTATAGCCTTTTTCTTCAATATCTTTAAAGTCTTTTTTTTTTTAATATATTCCTTTCAATATCTATATTTCACTAATCCTATTAATTCAAATTCATACTGAACAAACTTATAAAAGTGCAAAATATTTCATCTAAATTATTAAACTATACTTCAATTATACCTTAAAAATCGATCTTGAGACCCTTCATTTAACATTTTTATTAACTTCTTATTGCCAATTTAAATATATTCAAAAATAATACGTTAGTTTAAAAGAAAAACAGATTTTAAATTAAATTAAATTTATTGATTATTGCAAATTTGTGTTTACTTAGAATAAAAAGTTAAGGAGGTGACAAATGGACGGCTTGGACAGGTTTGGGTTGAATCATTAATGGGCATATCATATTTGGGTGGATCATAAATTCGTTAATATCCAAATGAGTTAGGTGAATTTGGACCGATTCATGGATTTAATATAAATTATTATAATTTTTTTATTAATTAATTAATAGATCTGATAATAATTATATTCAATTGAAAACATAATATAAATAATAAGTTGATATATAGAGCAAAATAAAATTTTATTAATAATTTAATTTTACTCTAAAAATAGAAATATGTACAAATATTGAATATACAAATAGTAAAAATTAGTCAAACAAAATAAAAATAATACACTAATCTATTTTTCGCTTTCAACTTATGGTAGTTCCACACTTCGATTTGGTCTTGAAAATTTAATATCTTTATCCATGTTATCTTGAGACATAGTAATGGTATCGAGAATTTATAAAATCTAATAACTAGTTTAGTTCGAGTCAAATCGGGCCACTGTAAAAATAAAGCTATTGTTTACAAATATTTATTCAACTATAAACTAATCTAGCTTCGACATTTTCTTATTTTGGTTGCGAGAAAAAAAGTTTAAAGACAAGAACAATATCGATGTAATTGAAAAATCCAATCTAGACAAAAAAAAAAAAATCCTGGTTAATTATTAGCAATTTTGGCTGTGGTTAGGGGGCATTGCTGTCTTAGGGAAAAATTAAGAACATCTCTATAAATTATTTTTTTTAAATCAATACCACTAAAATATTTAAATGATTATATTAAAGATTTTGATTCTACTAAAATATAAAATTCAATTAAAATATTTATATAAAAAATTGTGATATATAATTTTTATTAATTGCTGTATTTATTTTTCAAGAAGAAAAAAACATGTTTCTCATATACAAAACAATATATAAAGTTTACCAAAAGCAACATGATTAAAAAAAAAAAAAAGAAGACAAAACAACAAGGAGGAGGCTGAATGAGCACCTTTAACATGTAGTGCAAGTTGCATGAAAAGGTTAAAAGCAGCCATTGGAATAGAGCTTCTCCAACCTTTACATTAAGTTCCAATTAAATTAATTATTAATTCTGGACGGTTAACTCTCCTTTTATTTTTTCATAATTTCTTTTTACTTGTAAAGTAACATCGAAGTGAACACAGCAGCATGAGACCAGATGCTTAATTAAATTAAATAAATAAAGATTGTCTTAATGTATAGACTGCGGCATAGAGTTTGTTCACACAATGACAAAAGGAATATGAAATCAAAAAGAGAATTGAGTAACGGAGATTTGGAAAAAACCTATTCGGTACAGACCCAAAATGAAATAGATCAGTTTTGAATTGAGCTAATGGATATTGATTTGAATTGAATTGGGTTGAAAAATAAAATAGATTAATTTTGAATTGTCCTTATGGCTATTTATTTGCATTAGATTATGTTTAAATCATTTTTTTTTAAACTGATTTGAACGAAATTTTAAATTTTGATTAATTTTGTCACCTCTAGTTAAGGCACAAAATGTAAATATGTCCCCATACTGTCCTTAAGAGAGGAATTTTGCTTTTAATATTTGATTTAGAGCAATGTGGTTTCCAAATTTTCAATTGAACCAAATTAACATTTCAACTAGAACTAAGCATGGGTGGGGTTGGACTGGACCCAATTGGGCTTTGAAAAAATTTCTCTATCCAAGCCCAAATAGACAAAAAGTGGGTCTTATATATATATATATATATATATTAGATAATGTAATTAATGATATAACAATGTAAAAAAAGAACGGATCGAACGGATCTGGCTAAGTCCGTAATTTATTTGTAAAGTTTAAATCCATCCATCAATAACCAGATATTTTGTTGGATTCAAATTAAACAGAATTTATATAATAAAAAATATGTTCAAACCCGTAAAAATTAATGTGTAGGCTGAGCGAGCCGAACCGATATCTGATTTTATGGCAAGTTCTACTTTCAATGGTCTATTAATTTTAATTGATTTTTTTTATGATGACTTCTGATTAACCACTTAAATCTACACTTTGATCAACCAAGAAAATTTGGATCAAAATTATGATTTTATCCAATTTAGAAATTTTAGAGCAAGATTTCTGAAAATGTAAATAAATATTAAAAAATTTATTTAATCAGTTTTCTTTTTTACTGGAGTTCAGATAAAAAAAATTATAGTCAATGCCCGCAAAGGACTGATATATAGCAAGGTAAAAAGAAAATTAAAATCTCTGTAAGTATATATGTGAGTTTAATGGTGTTTTCATTGCTCAGAAACATGGACGGCTACATTTCTTCGTTTCTGGAATCGGATCAAACTAATGAATTTGTAAATTTCTTTGCTGTTCCCTGCCAAGAACAACAGAAAGCCCCACAAGATGAAGAAGCTAAATATATTCAGAAGCGTAAATGTAATGAATCAACAGCTAAAGATCATCAAAACCCTCCAAAGAAAATCGATCATAGAGAAATGGAAAAACAGCGAAGGCAAGAAATGGCTGTCCTTTATCGTTCTTTACGATCCATTCTCCCCATCGAATATCTAAAGGTAATTAATTTCTTCTTTAGTTAACATTGTTTCGAGTTATATACAGTGTAACTTTGATGGTCTTTCAGGGGAAGAGATCGATATCTGATCACATTCAAGAGGCAGTGAAGTATATTAAAGATCTAGAGAAGAAAATTCAAGAACTTGATAGAAAGAGAAATGAGATGAACAAGACTTCTGGAGATGATCAAATGTTGGAAATCAAAGAAGAAAATGATGAGTTGACTGTAAAACCTTGTTTGTTTGGAGTAGAAGTTGTGGTGGATACTTCTTCGAAAAATTGCCTTCCTTTATCAAAAGTGCTTCAGATTCTGATTCAAGAAAATCTCATTGTCGTTAGCTGCAATTCAGCAAAAGTTAAAGAAAGAATGCTTCACACTATCAAAGCTGGGGTATTAATTATTTCTATCTGTTTATGAAAAGTTAGGGTTTTTTTTTTTTTTTTTTGCTTTTTCTTTTTTATATGGTATTAGCAACATAAACGCAGTCTTATGCGCAGGCAATTGACGGCAAAAGCATAGATGTGTCAGCGCTGGAAGAGAAGCTAAAAAACTCGATAATTCGGCCTGTGAATTAGAGTAAAGGGTAAGGGTTTTCATGGGGAACTTTAGCTACTTCATCCAGTAACGTTAGATGCATAAAATCTTTGCAGAATTTCTGAAATTGAAAAGCTTAATTGCTTATGTATTAAGAATTAGTGTTGAGTTTGTTGATCTCTAGATGGCTCCGGCATAATTTAACTCCCTTCATTACCATGCCCAAAAGAACTTTCAGTATGTTCATACCATACTACTGTTACTGGGAATTATAAATTAAGAATGTGAAAAAGGTTTGTGTCACTGTGATGCATTATTGCATTATGTTAATTGCATGTTAATGCTTTTTAGGTTGCAATTAATTGACTAATTAAGGCCACTTTCAATTGACTGGTTAATCAAAGCATAGAACATCCTGTTCACAAATGATAAAACATGTTGTTATACTATACTATAAATTGACTGTCGAATTTAAAGTAACGTGCCAAAAACTTGCAAATGCAAATAGTATATTCCTAATTAGGCTAATTTCCTATTTTCTTGTGCTTGATCGCATCACATATTTTTTAATCATTTGAAAATATGGAAAATTATTCTTGTAATTTCATTATTGGAATATTTTTCACTTTTCTGCAAAATAAATGGAGAAACTGTGTACGTATTTTGAATTTCTCTCTCATTTGATATTCAATTGCATGTGTAGTGTCCTATGAGAGTTATTATCAAGTGTTGTACTTATTATCATGTTGGCTTCTAGAATTTGCACTAAAAACCAGCCTTTCACGAAAAAATTAAAAAACACTGTAACGCCCTAAAATCCTATCTGGCAATGAACAGTAATATTAGATTGGTATTTGGACTAATTATATTAGCATTAGTACAGTATAATTTATAAGTATTCAAGTGTTAAACGTATACATGTAAGATCCCAACTTTGACGTTAGTAGAAATATGCATGATTAAATGGTATAATTATTGATTAATGTATAATTGAGTATTAAAAAGTATGATTACGGTCATAGTAGAGGCAAATTAGTAATTTTCTTTTATGTTATGCTGTTAAGTGAATTATAAGTCATGTTTAAGTTAGGGGTTTAATTAAAGAAAGAAATATGACTTTAGGGGTGATTATTGAAGAAAGAAATTTAAAAGGATAGCTTTTTAACATGCAAAAAGAGTGAGGGAGTTAATGGAAATTTTTATACTCTCTTTTAAATCCTGGGATTTGCATGTTGGAGAGAGAAACTTCTTTAGTGTTTCTTTGATGAGGGGGATGGCATTTCAAGTGGGAGAATTCACATTTTCTTTTACTCTATTCTTCTCTTTCTACACTAATTTTGGAGTTCTCTTTGATCTCCTCTAAGATTCCTACTTAAGTTGATCAATATAAGAGTTTTTAAGTTGAAATTGTTAAGGTAAAGTATCCCTCTCTTCATCTCCATCGTCTTCTTCTTGGGTTGAAAGGTTTTATTTGAGAAAATTTCTGGAATTTTATGGATGTGTGCTCTTTGTCGTAGAAGAAGGGAATAGGAAGAACAAAGGCAAGGAGGTGATAAAGGAGTGAAGGTAGCTTGTGTTGATTTCAGCCAAGGTGAGAAATTTAAGAGCAAAATTTATTTTGCATATGTATTTGCATGAATATATTTATGTTAAATGTGTTATAATGTTGGTTGGATTATGGGAGAGAAAGATTTAGATCATGGAAATTATAGTTGAAGGAAGAAAAGAAAGTGAATTTGAAAATTTGAGTTGAATCACTTTGAACCAGCTTCTGTATTTTAAGCATATCTCAAATTATATGACTCCAATTTGGGTAATTCTAGTTCATAATTAAACTTAAGGTAGACCTATAATTTTGTAGAAGAAACTAGAGGTTGATTCTGATTCTAAGTAGACTTAATTTTTAATTGAAATTTGAAGTGAGCTGTTGTCTAGTTGTAGAGAGCAGGTTGCAGTATTATAGATATAATTCTTGATAGAGAAGTCCAATTTCTATGAGGTAAAATTCTGGACAAACTAGACATATAGGAGTACAATTTTTGTGTAGGAATGTTGGTTTAATTTTGTACCCATTTTCTTCTACGAATTTTCTAATTTGTAACTAAAACTGATTTTGGTATTGTGAAATGTTGTCTAGTGTCTATGAACAGGTTGTAGTATTTTGGATATAACTCATGCTAGAAAGGTCAAAATGCTATGGGATAAAATTCTAGATAAATTAGACTTATAGAAGTACAACTCTCATGAATAAATGTTAGTTTAATTCTGCACCTATTTTACTCCACGAATTTTTCAAAGTGGTCACACAAACTATTTTTGAAAAAAAATGTACTCTTGGATAGTCTGTAATGATTGGGTTATAACTCTTAAATTAATTGTCCAAATTGAGTGGCATTTAAAGCATGAGAAACTAGATACATAAATAATTATTTGTTCAGGAGACCAATTTGGTTAATTTAGCCATTTAGTATGGAAAAATTAAGATGCAAAACAGAGTTGGAAATCTGCCTATCCTGTTTTCTATAACCTAATTCTTTGATATATAAATGTACTATAAGTATTTATATGATTTTTACAGCAATTTGATCATAAAAATGAGGATGTTGCATGTTGTATAATTATAGGGAAGAATAATGGTATTAAAATTTATACATAACTATGAGGTTGAAATGTTAAGTAAGAAAGTCAAAGAGGGTTATGCTAGTTAACTAAGAGAAGATGTTATACAATGATATATAAGTACATAGAGACATGATGACACCATAATGGAAAAATGTGTATTTATAAATTTAAAAAATCTATACATATGTATAGGTAGCATATGATCAATCATGTTGTTTATTGCTTATTTGAAATCATATGTTTATGCTTACATGTTTATGTTAACATGCTTATGTGCACAAGTTTATACTCATATGTTAGCACGATAAAGTATATGAAAACAGGGATATATATTCATTACAATTACTTGTATTGAATTGATGATATATGTATACATGTGTATACATATCAAAGAGTATGTCTTATCTTATATGAACATAAATTTACATAAATGTGCAAATTGTATATTAAAAGCACAAGCATGATAAATGAAATAAATATAATCACAGTAATACCTGTCAATAAAGTTCAGTTGTGATAGATAGGCACCTATAGAGATTAAGTCATAGTTGATTATATTAGCATTAGTATAGTAGAATTTATAAGTACTCAAGTGTTAAACGTGTGCAGCCCAGAAAAATTCCGGGACGGGTGACCTACCAAAAATCCTAGTATTTAACTATTAGATGAGATAATATGTATTAATTAGAGTCCAATGGTATAATTTAGAAAGAAATTGAGCTCAAATAGGTCCCCAAAATATACAATAAAAAAATTTTTTGGTACCGTTATTCGATTTACCATAAGTTTGATCGGACTCGAAAATATTTTACAGGCTTTCAAAAATTATTTCGATCATATAAACCCATTAAAAATAGCTTAAATGAGCTATTGGAGGTAAAAAAAATAATTTTTCTGATTGTTTCAAATTTTTGAATTTTGGACTGACTGATTTTACCTCTAAAGCCAAAAGTATACCGGAACAATATTGGAATAAGCTAAAATTTTAAACACACCTTCCTATAGATTTTTTTGCATGTGGGGCAAAATTTTAAAAAATTCTAATGAGGGAAACATCAGATTCCAAAAAATGGTGGAAACGAAAGTTAATTTAATTAGTGAGGTTAAAGGATAATTTTAATTTGTTCAAGGGCATAAATGTCATAAGAAATTGAGCCATAATAAATTGTATAAATAAATCGGGCTTGAAAAATTGTAAAAGTGCATGTAGTGGTGACAAGTAGCTTAAAAATAAGCCATTAGATCAAATAGTAAATTATCAAATCTTGCCCCTTCATTTGGTACACTAAAAGACAAAATAGAGGAGTGGAGAACTCTTTCTAAATCTCTCCAAAAATCCACCATTTTCCCCTCTTCTTCCTCCCAAAACCGAATTACCATCCATTTTTACCTTCCCATCATTTTCTTCTCACTTCTCTAGTTCCCACCAAATATTAAGCCCAAATTTTATCTACATATACTAGAATACCTCATCTTCATCATAAAAATCATATTGGAGAAAAAAGAAGCTTGAAAAGTAGGAATTTTTAGTGAGAGAAGGTTGACCAAATTAGGTAAATTCTTGAGTTTTTGTTAGAATTAATTAGGGATTTGGTATAGATTTGTAGAGAATCATTAGTATAGTTGTTTAGTAGCATTTATGTGTTGAAATTTATGGCACAAACTCATAAAATCTCCCTCCTTCAATTTGCCCTAAAGTGAAAACTAAGGTGAAGAAAAGACCAAGGAGGGGAAAGGCAATGAGAAAGAATAATAGGTGATTTTGAAGCTATTTGAGATTAGTGGATATAATTCAACACTCAATTTCATTTAATTCCTTGAATTCTTGCTTAAATATACATTATGTAACTATGATAATTTAGGTATAAATGTGAAATAATTTAACATATATTAATAAAATGAAGTAATAACACATAAGGATAAAGAATTAGAGAAGAAATCAATTAAAAAGCAAGGAAAGCCAATGTGGCCCAGTAGGGTACCTAAAGTGATCATGTGGCAATTAACTAATTAATGGAAGATTTAACACAATTTGGACATTATAATGATAAATGAATGTATTATGCATGATTGAAACCTTAAAGTTTGTGTACATAATGTACATAAATGGAACATAATGGTGTCCATTTAGGTATTAAAAGGTTACAAGCATAATTTGAATGCGTACTTTTAAATGAAGGCTAAATATGATTAAAGGAACTTATGAGAGGTGAAATGGCTTGAAAATTCATAATGCATATTGATAAACATAATGTGGCCGAATGGGTTACCCTAGGAAATAACATGTTTATGCTTTATTTGTATAATATTTCACTTAATTATGATGAATGTATGTATGTTGTGCATAAATGAGCAAGATATAAGCAAATGGAAATTATGGCATAATGTGAAAGGCATGAAAAGTTATGTAGAATCATGACATAAAGTAAACAAAAATAATTACCCTTTGTTTACAATAGTTAATTCAGGATTTAGAATATAATGGATAGCCATAGGAACACATACCGCAGTAGCACTATAAAATTGACTTGCACATACTAGATTGATATTTGAGGCGATGATCATGTCAAGTGGTCACCTCACCAATTTTGGAGTAGTTGATCATGTCAAACGGTCGCTTTAGCCTATTTAACATTATTGTAGTCCTCATCCTGCACATCCGGTTCAAGAGTTTCTACTGAATACTACTAGGGGTAAAATCATGAATACGCAAGAAAATAAGGACTAAATGGTAAATTATGCATAAAAATATCATATATGTGATTAAATAGTAAATAAAGTGAAAAATGTGATTAATTGGTAAAAAACGGGTAAAAATATAATTATACGAGAAATTAGGAATAAAATCATAAATTTGCACTGAAAATGTGGTTAAAAGAGTTAAAATAGTCAAATAAGTAAAGAAGGGTAAAATCATAATTAAAGAAAGTTTCAAGGAATAAAGTATAATTTACCATTACATGAGTAAACATGGGGACCAAAATGTAAATTTTAGGTCTAAAGTGGAATAAAAGCCGAAGAAAGCAAAGAGAACAAAAATTAGTGAAAAGTAGAGTAACATATGTGAGAAGGAAAGTTTAGGGACTAAATCGTAATTTTTCACTTAAGTAAAAAACATGTGAGGAAAAGTAGGAAAAATAAGAAATAAGAGGACTAAATAGTGATTTAAAGTAATAAAGAACGAATTCTAAGTTAAATGTTAATAAACAATATTAAGGGTAAAATGGTAATTTTATATAATGTAATTTATTTAAATAAAAATTTGTGTAGTATATCCACTACCAGGTAACAACATTACTTAACGCATGATTTGTTTGATTACATGCAGGGACAGGTAATTGAAGATCAGGTGAAGAAGGATAAAGTGACATGTACATGTGAAGACGTTTATTGATAAATATAAAACTTAGATGTATTATGTGTTAGTTATTTTGGAACTTAAATTGTGTAGTGATGTATAAGGAATATTGAATATTAGTAGATTTGGTATTGTGTAATATGATGTATGCTATGTTGATGAATTGTGACTTAATATTAGAAGTATTGTATTGTTATTGGAGTATTAGAGGTAGAGGTTGTTTATCGGGAGTGTAATTTTGACTATTTGTAGGTTTGAATAGCATAATTTTATAGCTATTATACTGTCTAAATTTTTACCAAATGAATAGTAATATTTTGACACTAAAATGAATTTGGAATTTGAACATTGAATTAAATCGCAAGTTATCACTAGTACGGAATTAACTTAAGTAACTATTCAATATCATCAATGATAGTTCACTGTGCTCAGATTTATATATCGAATCTAAGGTGTCACAATCACATTAGATCCGATAAAGGGATAAATGAATCAGACTATAAACAGATAAACGTTAAATAGATCATATCAAATTTTATGATATTGATTTTTTTAAAAAAAAATCATAAAAAATAAAATATCGTGTATGTATAAATTTAAATTATAAAAACATTATTTTTGTATTTAAATTATATAAAAAAGTTAACATTTATAAAAAAAATATAAAAT
This sequence comes from Excoecaria agallocha, assembly GCA_037975025.1. Classification (NCBI taxonomy): domain Eukaryota; kingdom Viridiplantae; phylum Streptophyta; class Magnoliopsida; order Malpighiales; family Euphorbiaceae; genus Excoecaria; species Excoecaria agallocha. The sequence continues at coordinate 19,588,185 of CM075816.1, forward strand.
GATTCTGATGGATTATTATTTGAATTGAATCGGATTAAATCATTTAGTGAACATATAAATTGTGTAACACCCATACAAATTTTTACTATTGACTAAAGTGATTAGCAGGAGATTTTTATTTTTCAACCAAATAAATTCTTTAACCACCAATTTCTTTATGTCAATAACAGTGATAACAAATTAAACTTGTCGATTGACCTATAACGGTCCAATTTACTATTTACTAATTAAAAATTTGACAATATAACGTCTTAAAAACTTGTCTAACCAACTTGAAAAGCATACAAACCACAATCTCTCAGGGGCACAATAATTTATAAGCAATATATACATCCATTCCATTATCCAACTCAATATATCCATACAAAAATTTCACTTCTTGCTAAGTACATAATTACAAGATATCTATATATACATATACATGCCAAACACAAAACAATCTTAATGTCTTCTTTCCCTGCAAAATTTGCTTTTTTGTATACTAATGCTCCAAGTCTTCGTCTGAACCTACACGCAGTAACAACTATGTGCTGAGTATTAAATATGCTCAGTGGTAACTAAAAATCAAGGTATTTTTCAAACAAGTATAAATACATTAATTATGCATTAATTCATTAAATTTCCATCAAAACACTATTAATATCCTATTTCCTCATTTAATTACAAAATTGCTACTAGTTACTTATTTTTCATTTTTAATCTAATAATTGACCTATAAATTACTAATTGACCCTTATTCTGTCGTTTTCATGCAAAATTATATTTTGATCCTCCAAATTTATAAAAGTTCATTTTGGGCTATTTATTCACTAAATTATTATTTTACCCTTTTTATTTATTTCTTTAGCATTTTTACTTATTAACTTTAACATTTAAAAAAATTACCGTTTTGCCTCTAAACTTTTCATTTCACTTCAATTAAGTCCTTTTTCACTTTAAACTTCATTTTTTCTTATCTTTTCGTATTTTTAACTCATTATTACATTTATGCCCCTAGTACAATCTCGACAGAAATCATCAGACCGAATATACGGGATGTGAATCCCACAAGACCACAGTACATACTGAAAAATGATCCCAAGAGATCATTTCTCACATAATAGAGTACAGAATAGATCATATACTATGAAAGGTCATGCAATCTTACCTTAGTAAAGTAAGTCGTCATGATTTGTACCACGGTATAAGTGTCTTTATGGCTAGCTAATTATATCCTAAACTAGATTTTGACTGCCTAACCACTACTAAGAGCAAAATTCATTTATTTCTTATTTTGCTTTTCAGATTTTTTACAGTTTCAGTAACTTTTTCATTCCAGTAAATAAATCAGTCAACTTTTTCAATACTTTTGCACAATTTGTGAGTCAACTTTTTCGATACTTTTACACAATTTGTGAATTATTTAATCATAATTGACCATTTTTCTCTTAATTAATGAATTATTTTATCATAATTCAACAAATACACTATGTACATAATCTAATATTTTTCTAAAAAATACTCAAATAATTTTCATAAATTTTATAAAAATTCATGGACATAATTCTTTAGTTTTAGGTTCATTTTATGGCATAAATCATCTAGAATACACAAAATATACTTTGATTTTCAATAGGGAACAATTCAGCCACATAAGGTTCTTCACACTTCAAATTCTTTTAAATCAAATTAGCTATTCTAATAGCTATATTCAAGGTCCTAATTCATTAATTTAAGGACAATTTCAATTATACATGCATTTTTCATAGTTTTTCCTAAGTTACATAAAGGGAACGTATGCTAAATCAAGGGAAATAGAAGGATTCATTAGTCACTAACCTTCTTTACTTGCTAAGCTCTTCCTAAGCTTCCCTTGAAAGATTTCCCACCACCTTGAGAATCTACAAAGGGTCAAGTTTTTTAACATAAGGAACTCTACTTTATTGATCTCAAAAGCTCAAATTGACTTCATAAATGAATTCTAGACACCTAAAAATACTTGTAAGCACTTTAAAATAAATTTAAAACCTTGATTTTCCCTTACTTCAATTTGACATCCTAAGCTTTTTTTGCTTTATTTCTCTTGGATATCTTCCTCTAATAAAGGAATTGAGGCTTAATTAACCTTTTAGAGGAATCAAATACCACCTAGGATGCTTGGATTTGGAGATAAAGTGGGACAGAATTGAAAAAAATTTAAGAGAAACCCAACAATGGTGGTTCGGCCAAGAGAGAAGAAGAAAAAGGGCTGAGGAGTTGAAGTTAACTGCCCAAGGGTCTTCTTCCAGCTAGCTATTAAGGTGGCTAAGTAGGTTGGGCTTTGGTTCTACCAAGGCCCACTCACTTAAGGCCTAAAACCTGATTTAAGCTCATAATGCTATTTTTCTGCAATTCTCTCACTTTTCAATTTCAAATTACTTCAATTTTAATTCCATCATTTTTATCATGTCAAAAATAGGCTGAACACAAAATTTTAACTCAATCGAAGTCCATTTTTTGTCCGATTCGACAATTAGCGGTGTTACTGAAAAATTCAATTTTTACAGCCAAAATATTCTGCACATCATTTTAGGTACAAATGTAATTTCTGGTAATTTTTAGAATTTATTTGCTATTTTTAAAGATTCAGTCAAAATTTAGTCAACCTAGTTAACCTAAATCTCGAATAGTTTTGTTTTTCATATTTTTGACTTTTAGAGGTCTATTTAACCTTGATTTTACTTCAAATTTCAATTCTGAACTCATCGTAACTAATATTCTTTGATGGTCAAATAAAATATTTTTTACCTCCGGATGTATTTTTTAATCCCGGAAGCACTGTTCACTACTGAAAAATACTATTCACGGCTGATCCGGTGTTGAGGCCATTACAAATTGAATTCTCAGAACCAATTAAATTTTGACAAGTATAACTGTGATGCGCGCCTTTCCCTTGAAGCTTTTATCTCTTTTTTTTTTCGAGTTTTCGACACTTGATTTTACCCTTGGAACCAAGGGATCGTTGAGTTCGAATGAGGAAATCTCTGACCTTTAGCAGTTTGATCCCAATTTTAGGGTTAGAACCAGGTTAAGGTTCTTCGCCCAAGCCGACTGTCCTTCGCGATAAGAAAGAGACTCAACTCGACTTGCCAAATTATAAATCTCAAAAGGTGCGATATAACATGTCTAGGTATTCCTATCTTATCGCTAACAATCGATGACCAGAAGGCATCTAATTGGGCACCACAAGATTGAATAGTAAGGAGTCGCTACCCAATAGAACATTGAGAAAAAATGGTGTTCCGACCTTGCGAGGCTAAAAACCCAAAAAGAGTCCGAAATTTTACTCTTATTTTTACCTTTGACCAATGTAACATAATGGCTTTCAGATTAATTGTGTTATCCCTTTTCTTTCATACAAGAGTAGAATAAATATTGAAATTAAAAGCGCACCTAATCACATAAGAAGGCTATAAATCATGACATTGGATAAAGCGATAAAGATATCCATAAATCGGACAGTTCATTATGGCTTTTTAGATAAGGACTTTGGTCCTTGCATGTGGATTATTGAAGAAGCGTTTCATTGCGAGATCTTGAAAATAAGGACTTGTCAGCCCAAGTTTTATTTATGAAATGTCCCGTGTTATTTAATTATATACAAAATCATTTACATTATTAAAAGCTAATTTCTTTTCGTGTGAATTTTCTGGGCAAAAATTTAGACATTGGTATGACTTTATTAATGAAATGTCCCCAATTAATCATTATAAATATTTTTGGTGATATTTTTCATTTGCTGTCGAAAAAATATTTTTACAGTAAAGAGAAAGGATAGTGGACTTACCTTGAGCGTTTTTCTGATCATATCCACGAGAGGCTTTATTCCTCGGGAGCAATGATAATAACAATAACAATGACAACCAAAATGATAATGATAATAAAAAATGAAAAGAGAATATTCATAAAATTACTTTAAAAAAGGTTAAAAAAGGTAAGGATCTAGCACACATATTGAAAAGTGCACGAGAGCACGTTTGATGACTTACGATCGACTCATCTACCTTAAAAAGTAAGAAAACACATTTTTGGTCGTGCATCATTTGACGTGCGAGTGCGCATCAAATAATATACGGCCATATCAACCTGATAACAGTGAGTTTTTTTTCTTTTAAAATGGAATCCTTGCCAACAACAGATCCAAAATGGAGCAAAAAGGAAAAAATAAATACAAGGATGAGTTTTTTAAATTAGGTTTTACTTTGATAAAAATGATTTTAAAATGGACAAAATAGAATTTGAAGGAGATAAACTAATAATTTCTATCACATGGCAATATACCCTTTCAAAGGGTTTCATGACCTAAATCTAATAGAGATTAATATATAATAAAAAGTAACAGATGAAAAGAATGGCTAAATTTATTATAATGCGAAAATACCGAAAAAGGCCTTTTACATTACCTTCAGTGTATTTACTCGATTAAATTATTGAATGTCAGATTCATAGACTCTTTGTAGTGTTGAAATAGTCAAGAAATGATTGAAGGATCAATAGTTAAAAGCCAAAAATCCCCTATTGACTTAAAAAGCTTTTAAAGTTATTTGGAAGTTTTTGAGATTTCATATGAAAATAATGTTAACTCTGTTTTTTTTTTCAAATCCCAAAACTTAACCAACCAACCCTTGAAAGGGATTTGGAGGAAACTTATAAAGAAGGGAGTGTACAGTCATACCATAGGGATGCACGGCTGTACACTCAATTGGTGCCCCCTATTTGGCCACTTGCCTCATAGGAAAACTCACCAACTTTTTAGTGTACGGCCGTACCATAGGGATGCATAGCTGTACACTCTAAAAGTATGTCAACTTGCCTGAAAAGGTAAGATTCCTTGCAGTGCACGGCTGTACACTCTAAAAGTATGTTAACTTGCCTGAAAAGGTAAGATTCCTTACAGTGCACGGCTGTACACTCTTTGTGCAAGGCCATGCACTTCCAAAAAAGATATAACCCCAATTTTTTAGGCCAAATGATGAATATTTTTCGAGCGTACGGGCATATAGGCCATAAATGCATAGTTTGCAAGGCTTCTAAGCTTGCTTAACTCCACTTCAAGTTCCCAACTAAGGGTATACTTCATCGTTTGCCCCTTTGAGCCAATTAGCTGCCCAGGCCAAGCCCGAAAATGCTTTAAGAAAACTTTTTCAGAGAACAATTTCAACACCACAAAAGGTCCATCATCCTTGATTCCCTGTCTTTAAATGAGTTGTTTTCCTCCTTAGATAATCTTGACAAAAGCCTCCTCAGGATCCAATGTTTACAATAACCAGAATTAAGTTATTATTTTCTAATAATTCGATTATTGTAGCTTGACATCTTTATAGTTGTTTCGGGCTTTTTCATCCCATTCAGTTTGCCGATTTTCTCATACCATCAAGGTAGTATCTTAAACACTAACCCGAATACAAAGTTTTTTACAATATACTGCTAAAATGTTCACGTTTTATCTGAGAAATAAAATTTTATTTTAAAATATATTTCAATTTGAGAAAGGAAACATGTATTAGAGGGTAATTTTCTATTTGAAGTTAATAGTGAATTTCAATTTGAATGAAAATTAAATTTTATAATTAAAATTGGAATATTCAATTCATAATTACATTGTCGGTTATAAAATTAAAAAAAAAAAATTGAATAATTAACTTATTTTAAAATTAGGGCAGAGTATATTAAGGATAGAAATTTCAATAGGTTTTCTGTAATGTGGCTCGTTATTTTAATTCATATATAAATGTTATTAAAAGTTTTACCGAATATTTAAAAAGAAATTATATTGACTTAGATCAATTCTAAGGATTGATGTCTCTTATTTATATTTTTATTTTGAATGAGAGCTTTCCCCGATATACGGATTTAAATTTAAGGAATGGTATTATATTCGAATCTCTATAGCTTTTTTTCTCAATCTCTTTAAAGTCTATTTTTAATATATTCCATTCAATATCTAGATTTCACTAATCTGATTAATTCAAATTTGTACTGGACGGACTTATAAAAGGGTAAAATGTTTCATCTAAATTATTAAAATATACTTGAATTATACCTTAAAAATCAAACTTCAGACCCCTTAATTTAACATTTTTATTAACTTCTTATTGCCAAATTAAATAGATTTAAAAATAATATGTTAGTTTAAAAGAAAAACAGATTGTAAATTAAATTAAAATTTATTGATTATTGCAAATTTGTGTTTACTTTGAATAAAAAGTTAAGGCACAAAATGTAAATGTCCCTATGCCGTCGTTAAGACAGGAATTTTGCTTTTGATATTTCATTTAGAGCAATGTGGCATCCAAATTTTCAATTGAACCAAATTAACACTTCAACTAGAACTAAGCATAGGTGGGGTTGGACCGAGCCCAATTGGGCTTTTAAAAAATTTCTCTATCCAAGCCCAAATAGACAAAAAGGAGTCTAATGAATTTCATTTTTTTAATATATTTTTAAATATTTCAAATGATGTAATTAATGAAATAACTATATATATATATAAAAAAAAAAAAAAGAACGATCGGTTTAAGTCCTTGGTTTGTTTGTAAAGATCAAATCCGTCCACCAATAACTAGATATTTTATCGAATTCGAATTGGATCAAATTTATATAATAAAAAAATATGTCCAAAGTTACAAATATCCGATTTTATGACAAATTTTACTTTTAATGGTCTATTAATTTTAATTAAATTTTTTTATAATGACTATTGATTAACCACTTAAATCTATATTCTGATCATCCCCTTTTGCGGTTTTGCTTTTTGTCATTTTCCACCATCTCCACTAACGAGTCCAATAAGCTTCAGACGGTGACTGCATAGCTATGGCTTCCCAAAATCACCCAAATTCAGACCGCCCCAAAGTTCTTGTCCACCGGATCCCGGCCTTCGGTTCAACCTCCTTTTCATACTTGCACTCTCATTTCGACCTCATCGATTCTCTCACCGAATCACCCCCACCTGACACTCTGGCCGCCGTCCGCGCCGTCTTCTGCGTCGGTCCTTCTCCACTGAAGTCCGATACTCTTGTCCGTTTGCCTTCCTTGCAGATCATTGTTGGTTCCAGCGCTGGCGTTGACCATATTGATCTTGAGGAGTGCAAGCGCCTAGGAATTGCCGTCACCAATGCCGGCCCTGCCTTCTCCGAAGATACCGCTGATTACGCTATGGCACTGTTGCTTGATGTCTTGAGGAGAATCAGTGCTGGTCATCGGTACATACGGGCTGGGGTGTGGCCCGCGAAAGGCGATTATCCACTGGGTTTCAAGGTTCTTTTTTTATTATTTACAACTTTATATACCTTTTATTTTTTTAAATTTCGTGTGGATTAGCTTAAAATTGCGATTGATTATTATCAGATAGTGAATATTTGAATTAAATTTGAAATAATTTGTGTATTTTTCTTGAAAAGTCTGATTTGGGAGTCCCAGTCATGTTTTGATTAAGTGTGTATTGATAAGATTTAAGCTTATTAATCGCATAATAAACGATATTCAGAAACTTAAATGACCGTAAATTTATTCAATCAAATTGAATTAGTCCTTCCTAATGAGGTTCTAGTTCTGCTTACCATTGGTCTGGTTTTTGACTGCAAAGAGATATGAATTTGAAATCTTAGAGAAATTGTGAATGTTTAAACTTCGAATCACTAACTATTATCTATTTGGAGTTTATACAATGTTGTAGTTGAAGGATACATACATGTTCATTGGTGATAAGTCAAGAATTTAGTGACAAATCGTTAGGCTGACGAGAAGACGAGGAAAATTCGATTTTTTTTTTTAATTTCCAGCTACTTGTTTTCTTCGAAAAATTGTTTGTTCTGATAATATGTCAACATTCTTCGTATATAATTTCTGCCATAAGTAATGCTCTGCATATGGCTGTACAGTTCTTCTTGCTCTTTTGACACCTGAAGTGACATTTTTAAGAATTTGGCTTAACAGTTATTCTTATAAGGTGTATTATTTGGTGTTTCAGCTAGGAAGCAGAAGAGTTGGGATTTTGGGAATGGGAAATATCGGCTCTGAAATTGCTAAAAGACTTGTGCCCTTTGGTTGCAGTATTGCCTATACTTCAAGGAAGAAGAAGCCATCTATTCCGTTTGATTACTATGGAGATGTACATGACCTTGCAGCCAACAGCGATGTTCTTATTCTTTGTTGTGCATTGACTAAAGAAACTCAACATATAGTCAACGAGGATGTTATGAAAGCATTGGGGAAGGAAGGAGTGATCATCAATGTTGGCCGTGGGGCTCTTTTGGATGAGAAGCAGTTGGTGAAGTTCCTAGTCCAAGGGGAGCTTGGTGGTGCCGGTCTTGATGTGTTTGAGGACGAGCCTAATGTCCCACCAGAATTATTCGAGCTTGATAATGTAGTGTTGTCACCGCATAAAGCTGTTTTAACCCCAGAATCTTTTCAAGCTGTGCACGATCTAGCCTTGGCAAATTTAAAGGCATTCTTTTCGGGCCAACCTTTGCTATCTCCTGTCCAAATTGATTGAAGATGGTTTCCTTCTGTATTTTTTCACTTGTTCTCTTCACACACCAGTGTCGGAAATAGGAATAGAACTCAATTTCTCTCTGCCTGTATCAATAAAACATCAGATGTGCAATTCTTTTCTTTAGAGAGAATTAAGGGCATAGTTTAACATCGTCATGTTGATGATATTTTTGATGGGCATAAAAACAAAATTATGAGATCGGTCTATGCTAGACTTGTTTCAAACTTAAGAATTTTTATGGTGTCTAATGAATGAAAAATGGATGAAATTTAAAAGCCAAAACCAAACCACTTCATTTATAAACTATAACTAGATGAACAATTAATCCTTTATGGACTTTTCAAACAACAAATTTAAACCGAGAAAAAAAAATATATTGTGACAACTTTCATATAAGAATTCTAAATGATTTTGTTTCATTTTCAAACAGGAAAAATCAGCATAGATCATAACAGAGTTGCTATAGGATAACATAATGAAAGTAAGACATGCCAAAGTCAATATAATTGCATCTTTTAAATAGACAAGACATTTATCATCATACTTATCATCCACAAGAGAGAAAAAACAGACGCATACCTCAAGGCAATATACCCCAACCCAAATCATCAATGGCTTCACAAGGAAACATCACAGAATCAAAACCAGAGAAAATCCTATCAGTCCTCCTTCGCCATCCAGCATTGAGCTTATCATCCGAACAGAAACACCACTTACAGGATCACTTTCATATGCTTTTGATCCTTCATCAGAATCACCTGTTGAGCCAAATCCATTCATACCTCTCAAGACATGCGGCGTCAGTATGCGTCCTTTTGTGCATTGGCCCCCCTCCAATCACCCAAGAAATTCTCAGCCTCCTCCTTTCTCCGGAGCTCATACTTTGTTCTTCTGCTAGCCTTAACCACCTTGACCTGTTGGAGCGTCGCTGCCGCGATATGACCGTCCCTAATGCCAGCACTGGCTTCGCTGAGGATGTTACTGAAAATGCTATTGCCCTGTTGTTGGATGTTCTGAGGGAATTATAATCTGGGGACCGCTATGCTCGTGCAGGTTGGTGGAGTCAGTCACTCAAAGAAAGGCAGATATTCCACTTGGTTTTATGGTCTACTTGTTTGTTTGTTTTGTTTTTTTTTTTTTTTCAGTTTCTTGTTGATGGATTAGTATATGCATGTTATCTCGTTTAGATGATGCATTAATTTTTATTTTCTTATTTAACATCTTTTTATAGTAATAAATGGTTTATGTTTCTGCTAGGAGGAAAGAAGATTGGAATAGCGGGGTTAGGAAGAATTGCGTAAGTTGCAAAAAGCCTGAGTCCTTCGGCTGCACCATTGCCTACACCTCAAGGAACCAAACGCCATCATTTCCATTTTTGTAGATAATACTCGATTATCTTTTGGCCCAAACAAGTCTTAGTCCGAAACCCAAAATCTTTGCAAAGAGGCCTAGCACGTGACAAGCAGGCACTAAAAGGTACCACGCGCTGTTCGATCAGATTGATGGGACCTTTAGTCGCATCAATCTATTGACAGATTACAGCGTCCATACCTTCAATATGTTCCATGTCATGTCGGTGCTCACCTGCTCTAACACCTAAATAGCCATACTTCAGTCACTTAAGTATATTTTCACACCTCCTATAAATAGTCCAATGTACAATGGCTCCAGGTATGAATTTTGAGACTCTCTCTAAGTCTCTAACTTAATCTTCAAAGTGTTCACACCCGGTCTGACTGGGCAAATCCTTTTGCAAGTACCTACCAGACAATCGAATCACGCAACTATTAACTCATTTCAGGGACTTGACGAATCAGACTTTATTATTTGGTGCTTTTATTGAGAATTATGGCAAGATTAAGATCAATTGAATGCGGACTAGGAGGTGAGATGAGACTCACAGGTCCCCTAAATAAACTGATCTTCTGCCTGAGTTCAATGATGTAATATTGCGATAGGCTGAAAGTACTCCCATCACCGTGAGGGATATGAGAGCACTTCTAAAAGATTTCACCAAAAGCATTGTTCAGACCATCCGCAAATGCAAAATGCCCCAACCTCTGCGCGAAGCTATGGGGATGACTTTGTAGATGAAGAACCAAGAAAGCAGAGGAACAGAAGGCTTTTCATCAACGAGCTGCAAGCACAAGATAGTAGGAGAATGGGTATGCACTCTAGTGTGCAAATCCCAGGAAGAGATGACAAAGGCAAAGGGACAATGTCCTCGAGAAGAGATCCCACCTACCATTCAAGCCGATCTTCTATTGCGTCTATAGGAAATGACTTGTCGTTCATGTGTACTCTCACTAGGAGTCACTCATAAAGGACTAAGGACGACGATGACTCATGGGCAGAGAGCAAAGAAGATAGGTGGTTTAAGCGAAAGCTTAAACAATTCGGCTTAAGACACCTTAAAAAGGGTGTGTTAGAAAATAATACCTGTGGGAATACCGCCTCTCCCTTTGGCCAAGAGATTACGGATTCCAAGAGATATAATCATGGACAGGTATACAGGTAAAATCGATCCAACCACTTATATGATGGAATATCTTACCAAGATGCAAGTTTACACTTATGATGAAAAGATCACATGCAGGATTTTTCCCACCACTCTAGGAGGAGATGCATTAAATTGGTTCTACGAGATGCCTCAAGAATCAATTACCTCTTTTAGACAATTAAAGGATTTGTTTACGACAAGATTTATTGTGTAGATGCGAGCGCCAAAGTCAGTCGGTGACCAATGAAATCTTTATCAGAGGCCCGATAAAAGTCTTAAAGACTATATTCGATAGGTTTCAAGCAATAATGTCTGAGGTCAGAAATATGAGTATTGAAACTGCAACCAATGCACTAGCTGGAGGAATTCATGATTCGCCCTTATTTGAATCTCTCACCATGAGACTGCTTGTAAACTTCTCTTATTTGATGGAAAGAGCTAGGTAATACATCTAATTAGATGATGCCCTGTAATCCAATAGAGGGAGAAGCATGAATGTGATGGATAAATTACAATATCCAGATGAACTATCGGGCACTAGGATTCTAGTGTTCGAAAGGATCACAAGGAGCTCAGACATAGAATTCACATCTAGGGATTTAGGTAAGCGAAAAGAGGCTGAATAGGGGAGGTTCGATCGGCCTGCTAACCATTTAGGTTAAACCTTCACTCCACTCAACTCCAACCCTACCCAAGTCCTGATGTGGATTAAGCAGAAGCATAAGAAGGTGAATTGGCCCAAGAAACTTTTCGAGCGATCACAAAGTAAAAGGGATCAAAGAAAATATTATGAGTTTCATCGAGACGTCAGTCACGTGACTCACGAGTGCTACCTACTTAAAGAATAGATAAAACGGCTCTTACAGAAGGGGTTATTGAAAATATTTATAGGCCCTGTGAGAAGAACAAGTCCTTGCAGGCTACCCTCTAGAAAGAAAGGATGATTCAAGCTTCGATGATGATGACAAATGTAAAAAGTCTAGAAATGTGGACCAGCACAGACCATATGCCAGAGTGATCAATATGATTGCTGAAGGATCATCCTATAAAGAAGATCTCTCTAAAAAGAAAAGGGGACAGGTGTCTGCTTTTTCCATTAGTCTAAAATATTTTATGCAGTTTCCATGTCCCACAAGGATGCAAGAGATTTGAAGTTCCCTCATGAAGACACCCTAGTCATTAGTGTGAGGGTTAATAATTTCCTTATTAAGAGAATCCTTGTGGACAACGGAAGTATAATGAATGTATTAACCCTCGAGGCCTATAAAATGATAGGATTCTCAATTGGAGAACTAAGATCGAATGCTACTTTGCTTATCAGGCTGGAAAATGCCACTATTCAAGTGGCAAGATCGGTCGAGCTTTTCATCGAATTGGGCCAGGAGGCAATCATTCATGCATGTAAGGTAACATTTATGGTGATAGATATGAACTTTGCCTATAATACGATATTCAACAGGCCTTTGCCTTTTCAGACCAAAGCCATTACTAGCATATGGTATATGGTCATAAAGATACCCATGGAGCGAGGTATTAACATGTTAAAAGGAGATCAAAAAGTGTTAGAGAGGCATACATCTCTATGATCAGATAAAACAAAGAGGCCTGTATCGTAGAGCCAGGGCTGGAATGACTCGAAGAGGCTAAAAGGCCAAGAATAGATCCTGAATGAGAGGTATGCAAGAGAGCTATTGAGAGGCAAAAGTGTTAGGATTGAAATGAGTATAAGTAAAGAGGTGGAAGATTCAGTTATGCAAGTGTTGATGATATATCAAATTTCCTTTGCGTGGAAACCAAAAGATATCCTTAGGATTGACCCACTGCCCTGTCAAGCAAAAACTTAGACGGCATACTCTTGATCAAAGAAAGTTCATTTCAAAAGAAGTAGACAAACTTTTAAAAGTTGGGACAATTCGAAAGGTAGATTACCGAAATGGCTGGCAAATGTGGTCTTGGTAAAAAAAGAAGACAAGGAAGCTCATGATGTGTGCTGATTTCACTAATCTCAAAAAAACTTATCCAAAAGACATCTACCCACTACCAAGCATAGACCAATTAGTAGATGCAAAAGCATGTCATACCATTTACTCATTACTCGATGCTTATACTGGGTATCAACAGATCCTGACGTGGCTTTTAGATTAGAAAAACAAGCTTTATTGCAGACGAAATAACCTTTTGTTATAGGATAATGTTGTTCGGCCTGAAAATGCTGGTAACACATACTAGCACCCGATGAATAAAATCTTTAAACACTAGATCGGAGAAAATGTGAAAGTTTATGTTGATAACATGATCGTCAAAACCCGAAGAAAAACTCCATCGATTTGGTAAAAGTCTCCCATACCTTGAATTGATTTCAAATGAAGCTAAAACCGTAGAAATGTGTCTTCGGTCTGCCATTAGGCAAATCTTTGGGTTTCATGGTCTCCTAGAGAGGAATAGAGGAAATGTAGAGAAAATAAGAGCAATCCTAGAAATTCAACCTCTAAGGAACATAAAAGACATCTAGCAGCTAAATGGAAGAGTTACAGTTTTATGGAGATTTATTTCCTCCTCAGCCAAATATTACATGCTTTTTTTTCAAGAAATTGAGGAAGAATAATGCATTTAGCTGGGGAGCGATTGCCAAGAAGCATTTGAAAAGTTGAAGAAATTCCTTATGGATCCTCCCCTATTGAGCCGACCAATCCTAGGTGAGAATCTTTTCTTATACCTATCGAAATTTGGGGAGGTTGTTGCAAGTGTCTTGGTTATAGAAGAAGGGACCCAACAGCTACTGATATACTACGTTAGCCAAGTATTGAGAGAGCAAAAATTGAAAAAAAGTCCAGTTGAGCAATTGATTATCACGCTAATAATGTGAACCCCAAAACTGAGGCAATACTTTGAAGCTCACACCATTATTGTCTGATTGGATCAACCGCTTAGAAAGATTTTACAAATGCCAGATCTGAAAGGTAATATGGTAGGGTGGGCCATAAAGTTGCAATCCTGGGATGTTAGGTACTATCTAAGAAGTGCAATAAAGGCTCAAGACATAGCTTATTTTATAGCTGAATTCACCACTAGTGAAGCAATCAAGCAACCCCTAAAGATGGCATGGAAGATGATAGTTAATGGAGCCTCAAATAGTATTAAAGGAGGCATCAGGATAGTGATAATAGGCCTTTTTGGCATCATAATAAGGTACGCAATAAGATTAAGCTTTAAGGCATCTAATACCGTCGTAAAATATGAAACGTTGTTGCAGGCTTGAGATTGGTCAAAGCGATTCGACCAGAAACCCTCAAAATCAAAAGCGACTCTTAGCTGATGACTAGCCAAGTACTAGGTACCTTTGAAGCCAAGGAAAACACTATAAAAGGATACTTGATAAAAGTCAAAGCAACTTTGAGGGAGTTAGAAGAGACCAAATTGACCTGGATTTTAGATAAAGTAATCAGGAAGCAAATAACAACAGCCGATCGGTTAGCTAAGATGTCCACTGCAGACCAAGAAGAAATTGGAAAAATATAAAAAACTATCGAATAGCTCTCCTCTTCCCTTGAAGAGCTGGAGATGATGAAGATTGAACAATAGGGTGACACATAGATGACCTTGATCAAATGATTTCTCTAAATGGGTGAATTACCCGAGGATAAAGCTGAAGCCTGAAAGGTATCTCAAAAATCTCTCCATTATTCTATAATTGATGACGAGTTGTATAGGAAGGCATTCAGTCATCCTTGGCTTAAATGCGTAATGGAGGAGGAAGAAGACGACATACTCAGGGAGATTCATGAAGGCATTTATGGAGCACATTAAGCCAATAGGACTATAGCAAGTAAAGTACTTCAAACTGGTTATTTCTGGCCAAGTATCTTTAAAGATGCTCAAAAAAGGTGCCAACAATGCCAAATTCATGAAAGAATTATTAGACAACCTGCAGTAGAACAATAGCCGATCGGAGCATCCTGGCCATTCAATTAATGGAGACTAGACATTTTAGGTCCTTTCCCTTAAGGCAATCAACAAATGAAATTCCTTATAGTGGCTGTTAATCATTTCTCCAAATGAATCGAGGATGAGCCTTTAGCGATAATAACCACTGAAAGAATTAAAAATTTTGCCTATAAAGAAATTATCTATAGTTATGGTATGTCCAAATTTTTTGTAACCAATAATAGCAAGCAATTTGATAACCCAATCTTCAGATACTTCTGTTCTAGTCTAAACATTAGGTTGAGATTCACTTTACTCACCCATCCATAGAGCAATAGAATGATAGAGGTTTCCAGTCGAACAATCTTGGAAGGGTTGAAAAATTGACCAGGTAAGCGAAAGGTAACTGGACAAAAGAACTACAAAGCGTCCTATAGTTTTATAGAACTTCACCCAAGGGCTGGTACTCATCAAATACCTTTCTCTTTGGAATATGAATCAGAGACAGTAATCTCGGTAGAGATCGAAATTCCCTCCTATTGGTTAATTTTCTACTCTGATCAAAGTAACATCCAAGAAAGATGCCAAAATTTAGATCTGGTAGAAGAAATAATAGAATATGCTTATACAAAAATTATTGCTCAGAATTAAAGAGTCACCAAGTACCACAACAAAAGGGTCAAGCTAAAAACTTTTAATGTCGATGATTTAGTTCTAAGGAAGGCTGATATCGACTAAGCAACACTGGACTGAGAAAAATGATGCTCAATTAAGAAGAACCCTATGAAATCTCCAAGGTCCTAAGTGCAAGTACCTATAAGTTGAGAACTCTAAATGGTTCGTATATCCCTAGGAGTTAGAATGTTAAAGTACTTAAGAAATACCTGATATAATTCTATAACTCAATCAAATTATTATAAATAAAGATTTTTCTCCATATTTGTGTGAAAGTTGACTTGACAAAACCCATACGCTATGTTCAATGCAAATCCCGACGGAAAATTGCGAGGGTTAAAATCTATCACCTACAAGCATCATACTTCTCCCAAGTTAAAAATGGTGCAACGATACTGATCAAAATGCTTACCTATTTAACTTGATGTACAAAGTTCAACATAATTTCAAGTTAGAAAATGAGATCTAAAAGATCATTCGTTTTACTTGATGACTTAGCCATGATTGAATAGCCAACTGATCATGTCTTTCGATCAGATTACGTGCTTAGAATAATGGAAAGAGTTAGATTTTTAACTTGAACCAATTAAGATAATATTAAAAAACAAGTAATACCAAAAACCTAAAGACTTAGAAATTTTTCTAAGCATTCAGGAAGTACTACATTTACTTGTTCATGATCATTTCACTCATTAATTCAATCATACTATTGTGGTGTAGTGAAATAGAAGGAAAAAACATAATTGAAATAAGCACAAAAGGACTTCATAAAAAATGGTTCATAAAATTACACCAACATATTGAAATACAAAAAAGAGAAATTCATGTAATTAACACTAACTACATTATCTGTAAATAGACTAAGAGACTACCTTAGAGGGCAGTACTTCAATCAGCTCAGCAGACGACACAACAGGAGGCTCCACGGTTAATGTAACGGAAGGCTTCGTAGTCAACTCAATAGTAAGCTCAATAGGCAGATTGAAAGCTGGCTCATCAGGCGGAGGCGAAATGAACTCGAACTCCATAATAGGTATGGGAACAACTTTAGGGTTGCAATGTGTCTATCTTTAGGCTCAGCCACAGGGACTTCGCTGATTCCTCATGAAATCTCCCCTTCCTCCTCGTCATCGTTAGATGGTGGATTAGGAAAAACCCCAGGATCCTCCATCCAATCAAGATCAGCCCTAAGAAAATGCCTATCAGTCTTATAAATAAGTCAAAAGAGTATCTTCCTTTGAGTTTCACCCACTAGCCTGATGAGGTCATTCCTCTAAGAGGTCAACTTCTCTAAATGTTTACTGATGAGAGTACACTCTTTATTCTCCAAGGCAACCTTTAAGGTATCTCAATTTGTGATGGCCCTATCACTATCTAGGGATGATCACGGGGCAGGGCGAGGGCAGAGAATGGCTCGCCACCTACTGCCCCATGCAGGAGCAAAGATTCTCCATCCTCAATAGCATTTCGGAGGCAAAATTCCCCCCGTCCTCATCCTCGTAGAAAAAATATTTTTTTTAAAAAAATTTAATTATAACTAAAATATAATATTTAACAATTAATTATAATTAAAATATAACATTCAATAATTAAAAAATATAAATTCAATTACAAATCAAATAAATATAAATTTTAACATCTGATAAAACTAAAATTAAATATAATTTAAAACTAAATTATATAAATATAATTAAATTTAATTACTAAATTTTGGGGATGAGGCAATTTCGAGGCAGAGATCCTAAAATCTAAGTCGAAAAAATATGTTTTCCCTATACCTGCCCCTACGAGAGAAATTTTTGAAGATTTTTTTGCCCCATTTGGGGCAGTTTTCCATCCCATGATCATCCCTATCTCTATCCTCGATAGCTTGGGCACACTCAGCAGAGATATGATAGCATTCGACAGATAGCTTGACGTTGTCTTCTCCCAGCTTCTTGAGTTGAGTGTTGTCTCCCTTTAGCCACTCTACCTTCGCCTTCAATTTGGCGTTCTCCTTCCACAGAGTATCAAGGTCAACATTCATCTTAGAAGCCTTTTTGATCCAAGTGAGATTCTCCAATTGGAGGCTTGAGCTTTCTTTCTTCTTGGCCTCAATTTTCGATTTGAGCTCCTCATTTGGTCGGACACTGTTATCCCATATCCCTTTAAAGTAGGTGTTTTTGGCCATGAAGATGCATGCCCAGTCTAATCAACTATTCACAGACAAGAGCAACAATAAGTAATAAAGAGGGAAACACACATGGTAGCTCGCCAACTCACAAAGGATTAAATAGTAAAACATACCTCCAAACCTCGCATCTAGAATAAAGCCAGCTCCCGACTGGGTGAATTTTGGTCACCCATTTTCTGAAAGTCATTCTCATCGAAAAGTCATTTGTAGATAAATGAGGCTATTATGAAATCTTGGGTGGTAAACCCCTTCCCAAAGCACTCCTTCAATATGTCCTTTAGGGAGTTAGATTTTCGAGCGAACACCTACAGTCTGCCTACCTCTTTTTCGATCGCATAACTCGACATTGCTTTCTTCCTCTTGGCCTTCTCAACCACCTCAAAAGATTTTCACTTGACAGGTCCTTGTGACATGAGAATAGCAAGAAGGTCAAAAATTAGAAAAGTATCCTCGAATGATGATTCATCTCTGAGTCACAACCTTCGAGGATGGACACGAACTTTGATGTTGGATTTGGCAGGAGCAGCAGTGGTCGTGTGCCACTAATGGGCTTTACAGCAGGAGCGACATGACCCTTAGAGGAGGCTCTATCCCTAGCGAATTCACTCAGGCAGAATCTCAACCTCTTGAGGCATTTAACCTCTGAAGATGGCACTAGCATCCTCTTATTACTGTACTTCTCCTTCTTGATCGCCAATTATGCCTGACGCTGTTGTTTGGCAGCCTCAGCCAGTTGCTTTGTTAAATCTCCTGTACCAGCCATCATAGCTGCAAAAACAATAAAACAAAAAACAAATAAGATGAGTATTTAGAGGCTAGGTTCACATTAAATGCACATGAAATACATGATAGTCGGTTCGCAAGCTAACTCTCTTCTGATATTTCTTAATGCTCACATTCTGCATCTCCGCCCTTCGAAGAGCTTGATGATCCATCCAAGGTACTTAACAACAGAGTCGAATCATAAGGACCGCCCTCCCTTTACACGTCCATCATTAGCTTGGTAATATTAGCTGTGTATAGGGGCTTGCCAGTGACATTATCCTCCAAAGAGATCGCTCTATCTGATCAGTTTAATAACACACTAAATCTTTCTGGCATCCCGATAAAAAAAAACTTCTTTTTAAACCCTTTTATCGACTTAGGGACAATGAAAAGATTCCTCTTCACCCTGTTAGTGAAGCAATACTCCATCTCATCCATCTGACCAGATATATAAAAAAATGAGTGAAGAGATCTAAAGTCGAAGTGACTCCTTCAAACTTGCAGAGTATTTTGAAGCACACTATCGTCCTTCACCCATTTGGGTTCAACTGGTTAGGTGTGATCATATATCTTTTGAGTACTCTGATCTCGAAAGTGTTGAGTGAGAACCTAAGTCCCGCATCCAAACTCCACAAATGACAGATAAACCACTCATTATTATCCTTGCTAAATAGTCCCTCTATCATCGCCATAGATTCAGCACACACCATTACATACACATCATCCGGTATACCATACCTAGACTTTATTTCTGACACCTTACTTGGCGTCAATCTAGAGCATTTCACCACTACAAGTAGGGGTGTGCAATCGATTGGTTCGATTTTGGACCTAACCGATTGAATCAAAACTCAAACTTTAGGAAATATAGAAACCGAACCGAAATCAAATCCTGTAGAATCGAGAATCGAATGAACTAAAATAATTTCGATCAATTTGATTCAATCGATTCTGGATCAATATGGGCTTATTTTTTATTGGGTTTTTAACCTATATGGGTTCATAAATTAAATTAATTTATATTCAACAAAATAAATTTATTTAAAATAATTAAAATTAAAATAATATACATAAATTTATTATATTATGTCTATAATAAATACTAACCAAAATTATATTAAAAAATATACTACTAAAATAATATTTTAAAAAATACATTAAAAAATCTCCAACAAAAAAAATTATGCATATTTGAAATTTGACACAACATTAAAAATAATAAAGAGATTAAGTGATTTTGATTGAAAATACAATTATACATATTTGAAATTTAATGTTTAAAAATACAATAATAAAGAAATTAAATGATTTCAATTGTGATATTTACATGAATGCCATTAAAGAAAAACTATTTCAATTGTGAAAAAAATTGTGATTTCAAAATACAATTTTAAAATTAAAAAAATTAAAAATGAGAAAAAATTAAAGTAAAAAACTAGAAAAAAATAAAATAAAATAATGAGAAAATAAAGGTGAAAAAAAATTAAATTAAAAAAAATTAAAAATGAGAAAAAAATAAAGTAAAAAACGAGAAAAAAATTAAAATAAAAAATGAGAAAAGAAAGGTGAAAAAAAATTTAAAATTAAAAAATTAAAAACGAGAAAAAAAATTAAAGTAAAAAATGAGAAAAAAATTAAAATAAAAAAATGAGAAAAGAAAGGTGAAAAAAATGTGGCTTCTAGGATTTGAACTTAATACCTCATGGGCTTTAGGAGGCTTTACTGCACATTCAAACTACTCATCTAAGACTTCAACTCTGCTATATAAATACTTTAATATATACATATCTATAAAAACTTCGGTCGATTCGGTTCTTTCGATTTTTCAATTTCAAGAATCTAATCGAACTGATTAAACTGAATTTCTTTTTTGGTTCAAAACCGAACGAACCAAAAATTAAAATAATCGAACCAAATGGACCAAAATTTATTTAGTTCGGTTATCGGTTTCGGTTCGGTTCTGCACACCCCTAACAACAATCCTATTCCTATACTCCTCAATGAAACGCATATCTATAGATTGACTACTGCAGGAGGCCATTTTTAAAGGAAGGGGAGAAATGAAATAATTTATAATTTCAAGTAAAGATTGGGGATCCAAGCTAGAAAATTCCTCAGAAGAATTAGAAACAAGGCAAATGCAAGTGCATGAAGAATCGGATGAAAGAAAAATACCTGACATGTTAGTAAAATTTACTTTCTTTAGTAATTTTCTGAGAAATCCGAAGAAACTCTCAAAATCTGGAAGTCTAGAGTGTGAGAATAAATTTTGGTAGAGTTTCGCTGAAAAAATCAATAAAAAGTGAAAATGATATAGAAGTTACCTATTTATATAAAGAGACCCCTCCAGTACGCCAACCCTCCAACCAACCAAACCCTACCACGCATTAAAAAGAAACGTCACGCCGGTCCTCACATTGAAGCATCATCCTCGATGCACGTGCTTACCTTTAATCCAGTGATAGCTATTAGAATAAATGACTATTCAATCAAGTTAAAGATTTTAAAATTTTCGTTCATCCGATTCTTGGACGATCGGATACATCTGAAGGGGGGACAATAATATTGGATTATCTTTGGGCCCAAGCAAGTCTCAACCCAAAACTCGAAGCCTTTATAAAGAGGCCTGGCGTGTGACAAGCAGGCACTGGAAGGCACCACTCTCTGTCCGATCGGATTGATTGGACCTTTAGTCTCATCAATCCACCGATACACTATAGAACCCATTCCTCCAACCTGCTCCATTTCATATCGCCGCTCACCTGCTTTGGTACCTCAGTAGCCATAATTCAAGCACTCAAGTGTACTCTCACACCTCCTATAAATAGTCCAATATATAGTGGCTCCAGGTATACATTTTGAGACTCTCTCTCTAAATTTGTCTTTCTTTAAGTCTCTAATTTAATTTTCGAAGTATTTACGTCTGGTCCGATCAGATATATCCTTTTGTAGGTACCTACCATATGATTGGATCACGCAACCATTAACTCATTTTATATTCTTGACGAATCAGACTTTATTACTTGTTATGCCAGAGTATATGAGCCAGCCACAAACAGCGACTTCTGATCCTATCCTGTGCATTAATAGAAGACACTCATCATCACATGATCAGCAAACAATGTGTGCTTTGGGGAAGGACGACAGGATAGTAAATGTTGGACATGTGGCTCTCATTGATGAGAAGGAACTAATTGAATGTTTGGTGCAGAAATAGATTGGTGGTGCTGGCCTTGATGTGTTTGAAAATGAACCCAACGTTCGTGATCAGCTCTTTCTATGGTTTGGATAATGTTGTACTGTCTCCACACCAAGCTGGGATAAGCCATGAATCATTTGCAGCCTTGTACCAGGTTGGTCTTGCAAACTTGAAGGCTTTCTTTTTAAATAAATCTATTAGGTCAGTTGCCCATGGGACTGCTTTTGTAAGAGAGTAGATTCCCTTCTTTTTTTTAATATGAAGCTGTAATTTATATATTTAATGCTTTCAGTTTCTTCCCAATAAAATTATGTTGCGATGGTACGCATGGTTTCATAATGTGCTGTATGATGTTTTATTTCATGGTGTTGTATTGTTTTGTAATATAATGTAAGATACAATCTTTTGAATAACTGAATAGTTTTATAATGTTTTTAATAGTATTCTATTATATAATAGAATGAACAATTTACCAAATTGCTTTATTTATTTTTTTCGAAAAAAATATCAGTTTAGCAAAATGATAATTTTATTAATAATTTAAAATACGTTTTCATTTTTCTTTATTGATAACTATAGAAAAAGCATTCTTACAGGCCCTATCAACAAAGCCCAATAACATTTGAGACGGCCCAAGTCCACTAGCAAAAAGGCAGAGCATGAGTTGGAAGATAACACAGGAAAGCATGGTGTTCGATCGGACTGATGGAACAGCCCATCCTATCAGTCCACTGACACAGGCCAGCACCCATACTCTCCATCTACTTCCTATCATATCGCCGTTCACCCACTCTGATTGTCGGTTATCATCCCCCGAGGTACTCAGTACCCCTTCAAATAACTCCTATAAATAGCCTAAAGTGCGATGGCTTCAGGTATTGAACTCCTGAGACTTTCTCTCTCATTCTGAATACTTTCTCTGAAGTTACTAACTTAAGTTTCGGAGTGTTAACGCCTGGGTCCGATCGGGCACTCCCTTTTGCAGGTTCATCCAAACGACCGGCCTTTCAACTGCCAGCTCTTCATCTTACAAGATAAAGACATTCTAAACTTTATCATTTGGTTATTTCATTGAGAGCAAATGGCAAGTTCGAGATCCAACGAGCATGAAACATCGGGAGAGTATAATCATCACAGTCAGGGCAGATCTAGGCCCTCAAAAAGAAGAGAGGGGTTTCTCAGGTCCCCTATTAAGGGCGACCTTCTCCCAGAATTTAACGATGCAGTCTTATGGCAGTCGAAAGATATCCCTATCACCATCAGGGACATGCACACCATCCTCAGTGACTTCACCAAAAGCATAGTCCAAACTCTAAAAAAGGGAAAGATGCCCAGAACTTATGAAAGAATTCACGAAACGGATCTCCTGACCGAGGACTTCGAAAGAAGGAGAAATAGGGGGATTTCCATCAATGAACCAAGAGTTCATGATGGCAGGAGGACGAGGGCTAGAACCCCAGGCAGATATAACAAGAGGAAAGGCACAGGGTCCTCAAGCAGGGATTCTCCATACGTCCCCAGTAGATCATTCACTTCGTTCATAGGGGATGATTTATTTTTTATGTGTACCCCGAATCGTAGCCGCACAAGGGGACGAAGGGACAAATTTGCTCCAACTGTCATGAGCAAAGAGGATAAGTGGTTCGAGCAGAAGCTTAAATAGTTTGGTTTGACAAGCTCCAAGAAAGGAACGTTCGAGGATCACACTTGCGGTAACACAGCTTCACCATTTTATAGGGAAATTACGGAGTCGGAGCTGCCTCCCAGGTGGCGAGATGTGGTAATGGACAGGTATACAGGTAAAACCAACCCCTCTACATATCTTGCAAAGTATCTAACAAAAGTGCAGGTATACACCTACGATGAAAGGATCGCCTGCAGGATATTCCCCATTATGCTGGGAGGAAATGCTCTCACATGGTTCCACGAGCTCCCGCAGGGGTCGATTACTTCTTTTTGACAACTAAAGGAGTTGTTAATTACCCGATTCATTATACAGATGAGGGTACAAAAATCTGTGAGTGATCTGTGCAACCTCTATCAGAGGACCGATGAAATTCTCCGATACTACATCAATAGATTCCAAGCCATAATGTCGGAGGTTAAGTGTGGAAATGGCATCCACCGCTCTAGCCAATGGCATTGCCGATAGGCCATTATTTGAGTCAATTACGATAAGGCTACCAACCAGCTTTTCTGAATTAATGGAAAGAGCTAGGCAGCACATTTAATTGGATGATGCTCTAAGATCCAGCTGAATCAGAGGCAATATCTTGGATAGGCTATAGCACCCAGACGGACGAACATTTAACCGGGCTCCAATTTTTGAATGGCTCACAAGAAGTCCCGAGCGAGCCTTCACTTCTAGGAGCCTAGGAAAGAGAAAGGAATCTGATCGATCAAGGTCCGATCAGGGGCCTGGTCACCATTCTTGACCCTTTACTTTGCTCAATGCCAATCTCGCACAAGTGTTGATGTGGATCAGGGAGAATCATCAAAAGGTGAACTGGCCCAAAAGGATGGACGAGAGGACCAGAAAAACCCAAAACCACAACAAATACTTCAAGTTCCATAGGGACGTTGGTCACACGACTAATGAATGTCATAAGTTGAAAGAGAAAATCGAACATCTTGTGCAAAGGGGGTCTCTCAAGAGGTTCATAGGTCCAACTCGAGAGGTAAGTCCTTGCAAACAATTGGACCGAAAGAAGGATAACTCCGATGATGATGATGATGAAGACGATGAGCGGAGAAAGCCTACAAATGCAGACCCACGTTGACCTTATGTCGGTGTTATAAATATGATCACCGGTGGGTCGTTCTATGGAGAGGATCTCTCCAGAAAAAGAAAGGGTAAGGGCGTTTATATTTCTCAAACATCCGAACGACCGGCCCCAGTCACCATATCCTGTGGGGATGCCCGAAATGTAATGTTCCCTCATGAAGATGTCCTTGTTGTCAGGGCATGGATTAACAATTTCGATGTGAAAAGGATATTGGTGGATAATGGGAGTGCAGTGAACGTGCTTACATTACAGGCTTATAAAGCAATGGGACTGCCGATCGAGGAGCTCAAACTAAATGCCATGCCACTGATCGGGCTGGGTAATGCCACGGTACCGGTGGTAGGGTCAGTCGATCTATTCGTTGAGCTCAGCCAGGAAGCTCTCTTCCATGCCTGTAAGGTAACATTTATGGTTATTGATATGGTTTTTGCTTATAACGCCATTTTTGGCAGGCCTCTATTATTTCAAACTGGGGCGATCACCAGCATTCGTTATATGGTGATGAAAATCCCGACCAGGGGAGGTGTCGTCATCTTAAGAGGTGACCAGAAGGCATCAAAAAAGGCTTATATCTCCATGATCAAGCATTATAAAGAAGCCATGTTGGTAGAATCAGGTCTTGAACGACTTCAACAGGAGAAAAAGCCAAGAATGGACCCTGCGGGAGAAGTCAAGACTAGGACACTTGCAAAAGGCAAGACTGTCCAAGTTGGCACCAGCATGAGCGCGAATGTCGAAGAGGCTGTCATGCAAGTGTTAATGACCAACTAGGCGTCTTTTGCTTGGGAGCCAAAAGACATTACCGAAATCGATCCCAATGTGATCACCCACAAACTCAATGTGGATCCAGCTTGCACGTCGGTCAGGCAGAAATTATGAAGGCATGCTCCTGATTGTAGGAGATTTATCTTCGAGGAGGTAGACAGGTTGGTAAAAGCAGAAATAATTCGAGAGGTTGACTACCCTGAATGGCTAGCCAATATAGTTCTGGTCAAAAAGAAGTCGGGGAAGATGCAAATGTGCGTTGACTTTACGAACCTTAATAAGGCATGCTCAAAAGACCAGTTGGTGGACGCCACTGCGGGTCATGCCATCTATTCCTTCCTTGATGCATATGCTAGATATCATCAAATTATAATGTGGTTACTAGATCAGGAAAAGACCAGCTTCATCACGGATGATGGCACCTTTTGTTACAAGGCCATGCCATTTGGATTAAAAAATGCGGGCGCTACATATCGGCGCTATATGAATAAAATTTTCAAAGATCAAATCAGGCAACATGTGGAAGTTTATGTGGATGATATGATCGTCAAAAGAAAAAGTCCTGAAGAACATCCTGCTGATTTGGCAAAAATTTTCAACATACTAAATAAGTTCCGGATGAAGCTCAACCCTGACAAATGCATTTTTGGTGTGTCCTCAGGCAAATTTTTGAGCTTTATGGTCTCCCAAAGGGGCATTGAAGCCAACCCCGATAAAATCAAAGCAATCTTGGAGATGCAGCCACCAAATAGTGTGAAGGATGTTCAGAAACTGAATGACAGAATAACAGCTCTTAGGCGTTTCATCTCCTCCTTAGCCAAATGATGCACCCCCTTCTTCAAAAAATTGAGGAAGAACGAAACCTTCAGCTGTGATGCTGATTGCCAGCAAGCCTTCAATGAGCTAAAGAAGTTTCTCACCAATCTACCTTTACTCAGTCGGCCGCTTCCAGGTAAAAATTTATACTTATACTTATCAACTTCTGGCGAAGCTATTGCAAGTGTCCTAGTCAGGAAAGAAGGAACCCAACAGCTGCCTGTTTATTATGTGAGCCAAGTGCTCAGAGGACCAGAGCTGAAAAAAGGTCCGGTTGAACAACTCATCTTCGCCGTCATGATGTGCATAAATAAGCCGAGACAATATTTTGAAGCACATACGATAGTTGTCCGATCGGATCAACTAATCAAAAAAATTCTCCAGACCCTAAATTTGGAGAGAAAATTGGTGGGATGGGCAATTAAGCTTCAGTCATGGTACGTGAGGTACGAACCCAGAAAAGCAATCAAGGCTCAAGCTTTGGCAGATTTCATTATTAAATTTGCTGGCAATGAAGTAACTGATCACTTGCAACTCGTAAAATGGGAAATGAACATGGATAGGGCTGCAAACGACAGCCGAGGAGGTGCCGACATCGTAATAATGGGCCCCCTCGACATTGTTATCAGGTACGCAATAAGGCTCAGCTTTAAAATTTCAAATAACATGGCAGAGTACGAGGCCCTTTTGCATGGATTGAGGCTGCTTCATGCCATCCGACCGGACTCGATCGTCATCAAAAGCGATTCCCAGCTCATGACCAGTCAGGTCTTAGGCACCTTCGAGGCCAGAGAAGCCAACATGATTCGATGCCTGGAAAAAGTCAAAGTGGCATTCAAGACGCTAGAAGAGGGCGGATCCGAATGGGTCCTATAAAGGGTACAAAGAGATCAAACCCTAGTAGCCAATTGGCTTGCCAAAATATCTACTTCTGAGCAAGGTAGGGTGGAAGAAAATTTAACCATCATTTATCAACCAAACTTCTCCTTAGACGAGCCAGAAATGATGAAAATTGAGCCAGTTCAGGAAACGTGAATGAGCTCCATCAAACAATACCTACAAATAGGGCAATTGCCCGAAGATAAGGCGAAAGCCCAGAAGGTATCTCGTAAATCTTTAAATTACTCTGTTATTAATGGTGAATTGTTTAAAAAAGCTTTCAGTCACCCATGGCTTAAATGCATAACGAAGGAGGAAGGAGACTATGTCTTGAGTGAAATCCATGAAGGCATTTACGAAGCGCACAAGGCTAGTAGGGCCATGGCAAGGAAAGCACTCCAAGCCGGATACTACTGGCCGAGCATCTTCAAAGATGCCCAAGAAAAGGTGAGAAGAGTCCAGCAATGCCAAATACATAGAAGAGTCATCAGGCAACCGGTAGCAGACCAGAGTTCAATCGGATCTACCTAGTCGTTCGACCAATGGGGCCTGGACATCCTAGGGCTTTTTCCCCAAGGAAAAAGGCAAATGAAATTCCTCCTTATCATCGTTGATCACTTCTCCAAATGGATTGAAGCCGAACCTCTGGCTACAATCACGATGGAGAAAGTTATAAATTTCATTTGGAAGGACATCATTTGTAGGTATGGCTTACCTAACATTTTTATTATAGATAATGGCAAGTAGTTTGATAGTTTTATTTTCAAAAACTTTTGCCAAAGCCTCCATATCAGCCTTAAATTCACTCCGTCACCCATCCCCAAAGCAATGGGATGACAGAGGTCTCAAATCGAACGCTCCTAGAAGGCCTGAAAAAATAACTCGGCAAGGCCAATGGCAACTGGACTGAGGAACTGCAAAGCATCTTATGGTCCTACAGGACCTTTCCATGAGCCGACCTATCAAACACCATTCTCTCTTGTCTATGGGTCCGATGCGATGATACCAGTAGAAATTAGCCTCTCATCCTATCGAACAACATTCTATTCCAGTCAAATGAATGTCCTAGACAGGTGCCAAGACCTGGACCTTTTAAAAGAAAGGAGGGAAGATGCTTATAGCAAAATCGCCGCTTATAAGCAAAGAGTTGCTAGATACCACAACACAAAAGTGAGGGCAAGAACCTTTAATGTGGGTGATCCGGTGCTCAGAAGGGCGAATATAAGCTTGGGAAATGCCGGAGTAGGGAAGCTGATGCCAAATTGGGAAGGTCCCTATGAAATCTCCAAGGTTCTAAGCTCCAGTACTTATAAATTAAGAACCCTTAAAGGGATAGATATTCCCAGAAGCTGGAACGTCGAGGTACTCAAGAAGTACTATGTATAATCGTGTATTGTATTCACATTTAATAAAGAATGTTTTCTCCACTCTCTCCATTTCCTCCATTTTTCTTCATCTTCAGAAAAGGTATATTTTTATTTACTTGTCTGTTTGTTAGTTTTGATATTGTTTGTAGGTCATTGGTCTTACTCTATTCTCCACCAATTCGGTCATTGGTCTTACTCCATTCTCTATTAATTCGAGGATGATTATTCGCTAGGTTGGTTTCAAGCCCAAAATGCGAAGGATTTCTCTACTAAGACTCCCACACTAAGATGTGGCTTAATATTCATCTTGGATACGAAAACTTTTCTCCATTTAGTCCATCTTGCACTCCAACTGTGAAACGCAGCAATTGAAAAAGTTACCTCCATCAACGTATGTCTCCTTCGTACTTAAAGCATGAAATTGCAAACCACTCCAACACGTAACAAATCCTAATATCTGTTCAACTAATACTTTGGTCATGCCAAAATTGCGAAGTCACTTATTGCGATAGAAATGGTTAAACCATTACGATTTGCACCGATCGGATCCCCTACCTTCGAAAATGCAAGACAAGATCTCCTACCGAATCGGTGAGCAAGCGATTTATAATTTATATGATTCAGGAAGTACTCCCATACTACTCTCCTTAATTGATTTTGTGCACTTTACGCAAAAGTTACTTTTTATTTAGTAAATTTCATAACAAATCCCATTCCAGGAATTGCAAAATGAAGATGTGGATGGAAGATAAAATGAATCTTATACATACATATGAGAATTCTTTACAATTGAAAAAAGGGGGGGCTAAGCCTCTATATCTACAATTTCTACTATAGAGCTGATCGGCTCAGCTGGGGGATCGACAATAGTTTCGACAGCAGTTTGATCATTTGCTGGCTCTGCCGATAGAAATGCAAGGGTTATGGCTCCAATGGCAAAGGGACCTCGGGCTCTGTGGTGGGAGGAGGAATGACTTTGTATTCAATTGGTAAATTCCCTTCAGTCTCTCCGACCAGACAGGACTCATCCTCCCTCCTCATCATCACTAGAAGGAAGATCGGGAAGAGCCCCCGCATCCTCCATCCAATCGAGGTCAGCTTTAGGAAACTGCTGCTTAGTTGCATAAATCAGTCGAGTCAGCAATTTTCCCTTGAGCCTCGCCCAAATTATCAAGGACCTCCTCCTTTTTAGTGGCCAGCGCTCTTATCAAATTCTCAGTCCAAGTCGCTTCTTTTTTCGCCAAGGCCATCTCCATGGAGTTCTTTTCTGCCAAAAAGGAGGTCGTGCCCTGATAGAGCCCTGTCTCTGTCTACGAGCGCTTTGTCCTTGTCGATATTAGCTTTAAAGCAGTCATTTTTTCGTTGAGAGCACTCACCCCTCAGCCTGTCCAACTCCTCCTCATACTTCTTGCACAGGGCAGTGTCAGTAGTGAGGCATGCCACAGCTCCCTTCAGGTGGTCTACCTCGCTTTGCCAGGACTTAAGATCCTAAGCCAATTGGGCCTTCTCCTTTTTATCTCCTCCACCTTCGAATTTAAGAGCGTAGCTTCCTTCTTTCGCCATGGCACTGGCGGTCTCAGCCTCTTTTCTTTGTCGGACGGCATCCTCCCACTTCGATTGGGCATAGGCCGTTATGCCATGTATACGAAGTTCCCTTTTTATTAGCTATAGAAAGGGAGTGAGGAGTAAATGAAAAAGGATGAAGGAGAAAGAGAAATAGAGATAAAAGTGAAAGACGTAAATATTACTTCCAGGTTCTGCTGTTGAAATATTTCGTACTATCGGGAGAGGAGACCGAGCTCTGTCATCACTTTAAAATCATCCTCCTGAGTGAGACTGTGGCAAACAAAGGCTGGCACATCCTTATTGGTCACAGACCAGTATTTGCCAAATCACTCTTTCAAAATGTCTTCAAAGGACGAAGCCCGATCCCCCTAATTTCTCCCTGAAGACCGATGGGCTTGGCTCATTTTGAGTTACCCCCTTGCCCTTTGCAGCAGTTTGGGTATCAGCAGTGGCTATAGTCTCGGCAACCTTCTTCTTCGCTGCCTCTTTAATCTTTTTACACGTCGCCTTATCTGCTAGTAAGCTCGCTTGTTGAGAAGACGGTCGGGTGATGGAGGACGATTGCCAACCCTTTTCCGTCAGACTCATTTCTTAGTCACCAGAGCCTGAGAGGACATGTCCTAACTACAATTTGAGGGGGAAATATTGGGCCGAAACAGTTAAAGGGAGGATAGGTCTTAAGAACAACAATCGTCATGGCAGAAGAGGCAATTGTTGTTGCAACAGTAAGAATGCTAGCTGTACTCTTGAAAGCCTGAATCTCAGAGGCAGCCCGAATGTTCCTTTTCTTCGCTCTCCTTTCCTCCTTAGCCAAATGATAGGCCTCATTTTTAGCCTTTGCCCGATCGGCTAGTTGTCATGCAGCCTCCTCTCCTCTGGCCATCTCATTCATAGCTGCATCGTACAAACAAAACAAAAATAAGTATCTCATTTAAAATTCTTTATTGAATAAATGCACACATAACACACGAATCAGCAAAAATAGACATCATTTTCCACATTTCAATACTAATGTTCACGTTCTGTGCTCGCACCAGCATTGGAGCCTGCAGCTCGGACAGAGTCCCCCAGAAGGTAATCAGAGTCATAAGGCCCACCGTTTCTCTCTACGAATTCCAATAATTTTTTAATGTCGGTTTCATACATCGATCGACCGATAGCATGATCGTTCAAAATGGTAGCCTCATTCGATCGAACTAATGGTACTCCAAAGCTGCCAGCCATCCCCACTAAAAAGTATCTCTCCCTGAAGTGTTTCATGGAAGATGGGACATCAAAAACCTTTCGATGCCGTCGGCTGGTAAAGCAATATTCTAACGCCTCAGTCGGACTAAAAATATAAAAAAAGTGAGTAAAAAGATCCAAAGTGGGGGCCACCGACTCTGACTTGCATAAAATCTTAAAGCAAGATACCATCCTCCATCCGTTCAGAGTTAATTAGTTAGGGGCAATTACATAACCCCTAAGCAATGCCGACTCAAATGCGCCGAAGGGAAGCCTCAAGCCTGCATCCAAGCTCCATAAAGGGCAAGTAAACCATTCATTCCTTTCATGGCCAAAGGGTCGCTCTGTAATGGCCATGGAAGTAGGACAGGGCATCACTAACACTTTAGTCGGAAGGTGGTATCGAGAAGGAATCTCTGCCACCTTCGCTTCTGTCAATCGTGAGGGCTGAGTAAGCGGCTCGCGATTCCTAAAATCCTCCAAGAAACTTTTATCCATTTGTGGACTGTTACTTGAAGTCATTTTTTGGTGAGGAAGGAGAAGTAAAAGGTGTATATGCGACGAATGAAAAATGAAATCAAAGGTAAGGATTGCTTACTTACTTGGGTAATCTCGTATAACACTCTGAAATTCTCCGAAACTTGAAGTACTAAGTTCACAATGAGATTTTGGCAGAACTTCGTTAAGGATCACTGAAAAGTGAAGAAAAATCTGCTTTAAACTCTCTCTTTTATAGGTAAAAAGCTTTCAGAATACTCCAAAACGTCTCCGTTGGATAGACACCATGTGTTCCCAACCCATCACCACAGTTGTAAAGAACGAAGCATCGTTCTAAAAACACGTGCGACATTAAATACAAGACAACTGTTCGAAATGAACAGACACATCGAACGAACTTTTCCAAAAATTTCAAAAATCTTGCTAAAGTAATGGAATAACGACTCGTCTTATTGGACCCATTGGAGGGGGGACAAGTGATAACTATAGAAAAAAACATTCTTAGAGGCCCTATCAACAAAGCCCAATAACATTTGAGATGGCCCAAGTCCACTAGCAAAAAGGCAAAGCGTGAGCTGGAAGATAACAAAGGAAAGCGTGGTGTCCGATTGGACTGATGGGACAACCTATCCTATCAGTCCACTGACACAGGCCAGCGCCCATACTTTCCATTTACTTACTATCACATCGCCGCTCACCCACTTTGATTGTCGGTTATTACCCCCCGAGGTACTCAAGTACCCCTTCAAATAACTCTTATAAATAGCCTAAAGTGTGATGGCTCCAGGTATTGAACTCCTGAAATTTTTTCTCTCCTTCTGAATACTCTCTCTGAAGTTACTAACTTAAGCTTTGGAATGTTAACGCGTGGGTCCGACCGGGCACTCCCTTTTGCAAGTTCATCCAAACGATCGGCCTTTCAACTGCTAGCTCTTCGTCTTATAAGATAAAGACATTCTAAACTTTATCATTTATTATTCATTAATTATGCTTTATAAATCTAGTTTTATAATTTAATATTTGATATTTATGAAACACATAAATTAATAATGAAGATAATAAACTTAAATTAATATGAGATCCATAAAATAATGTTATTAAATTAAACATTGATAGCATTTAAATATTAATAAAAAATTCAAAAAAATCTAAATATTAAAAAAACTGGAATTAAGCTTTTTAAAATAATCAACAGCAAAAAAAAATTCATTTTAAATACAAATATTATATATTTACAAAAATTAAAAACAAAACAAATGAAGCAGTTCTCGACTTACCTGCGCCGGCCGGAGAGGAGAAACTGATGCAAAAGAGTGCAAGTTGTGGAGCGTGACATATATACAAGTCTTTACAGGAATTTTAAAAAAGAAAAAAAAAAAGAAAAAAGAAAAATAGAATTACTATGAACTATAACAATGGCGAAGAAAAGGTATTTGTGCATAACATATATAAACCAAGTAGCTGCTTTTGATTTTCGGGATTAATTTTATTCATAATCACTGAACTTATTACTAATAGTATAAAAATAACTAAATATTTTTTTTTTATATCGAAATTGTCATTAAACTTAGTACCATTTTTCACAAAAAGTTATAATAATCGGTTTTCGGTGAAGACTAGGGATGATCACGGGGCGGGACGAGGCCGGGGAATGCTCCCCCACTCCCTCCCCCGCCAGTGGCAGGGATTCCCTGCCCCGCCCCCGCCACCAATGTCGAGGGAAGAATTCCCCTCGTCGCCGCCCCGCGAGGATCCCCGTCCCCCGTTTTTTTAAATATAATATTTTATTAATAATTAAAATTAAAATATAATATTTAATAAATAAAAAATTTAAAATTAATAATAATTTAAAATTAAGTATAATTTAAAACTTAATAATTATAAAAATAAATTATATTTTAATTTTAATTATTTATAAAAAAATATATTTTAAAATATATATATATATATATACATTTTTTTTTGCGGGGCAGATATCCCATTTCCCGTCCCCGCCCCCGATTCTAGGACAGAAAATTTTTTCCCCCTACCCCCGTCCCCGCGGGGGAAAATTTCGGGGATTCTCTGTCCCATGATCATCCATAGTGAAGACCGACGCTGTAATGCTGACGCGGCATGTCATATGTACATAAGTAAGCCGACGTGGCACATTACGGGTGCATAAGTAAGCTGACATGGCACGTTATGGGTACACAAGTAAACTAACGTGGCATGCTACTTGAACACAAATAGCTGATTACACTTGATGACGTTGCATATCACTTGTGTACAAACATATGACATGGAGTGTCATATTAATATAGATAGTTTTTACCGAAAATCAGTCATCATGATTTTGAGTAAAATAGTACAAAATTCAGTGATAATTTTAATATAAAAAATTATTTAATTATTTTTATGTTATTAGGCATAAATTCAGTGAATATGAGTGATATTAACTTCTTATTTTCGCTATTGTGTTAGGAAAAGAAATTGATCTTGTTCTATAAATATAAACTAAATTTTCACATGACCGCAAGTTTAGTCCTTTTGGACTTCTGAGGCTCATTTCCGCCTCTTGGACCCGCGGCGATGTCAATTTCTTTCTCCTCCGCAGCGCGCATCACGCCTTGCTCTGCGTGGACCCTACTTAAATCTGCCCTCCTTCTCTATACGGTCTATTGCCGGCGCCAGGGAAGTCAGGTTGGTAATGCTGGTTCTGCATTTTCTGAGGATGTTGCAGATTATGCTGTGGGCTTGTTGATTGATGAGCTGAGGAAATCCCAGCTGTTGATCGGTTCGTTCCGGCTGTGTTGTGGCCGGTTCTAGGTGATTAGCCCTTAGAGTTTAAGGTCTGATTCGATTTCTGCTTCTTTGTGCAATGCGATTTGTCAATTTTGTGTTAAAATTATTCAGTTGAGTTCTTGAATTTCTAAGGTTTGTTTTGTACTCATGCCACTGCATGGCTTATGAAGTTTGTATATATTTAGAAGCTCGATGAAGAAAATTGCAATTCGAGGCATACAATTAAACAAACTCAAAATTTCGAAGGCTGAAACCTGCATTTTTCTTTTTCTTAATTTTTTAATGTTCTATTTGATTCCATTTTGTTCAAAATTCAAAAACTATTTGCGTCAAATTAAGGCTAAAAAAAAATCACTTTTCAGTAGCTAATGAAACCAGAATTGCCATAATTCTCTTTTGATTACATATGCTTTTGAATTTGTTGTAGTACGATGCAGTTGATGCCTTGGAGGACCCGATCATCTACAGCTTGAAGGCCTTCTTTTCAAATCAACCTTTAAGGTCAGTTTTCAAGCTTGAACTGAATTTTTGAATTTGTTATCGAAAGTTGTGATCTCACGGTGGCAAGTTTCTGCTCTGTTAATTATATGGATTCATCTGATGCTTAAACCGAGTTTCAATTGAATAACAAAGGGAAAAGTCAGTATACAAGTTATTGGTCAATGAATTTGGTGGATAAAAAACAAAATTAAAATACTAAATACTTAAAAAAAATTCAACACTGTGGCTTCACATATGGAGGTATCAGCCATGCCAAACCATGACAAGATAAACTATTTTTATTATCCAATAAGCAGAACAAACGCACAAGACATACACCAGCCACAATAGAAGTCCAAATCACAACCGCAGACTTGATAAATATATTATTTAGCAATGAACCAACTGATCAATTGGAGATAGTAGCTTCTTGACTTTTCCTAAACACTTTATACTCAATATGTTGAGCAAAAGTACGAGGAGGGAACAGTGCTGGCTCTTCCTCCGTGACAACCTCTGGCAATGGCTTAAGGATGATTTTATCCTTGGGTGGCTCACAGAAAACTGCCCATGAAATCCTCACCTTCTCCTTATTAACAAGTCCTCTATGAAGAATGCTTTTGTATTTGCCATTGCTCAAGATCTCAATAGTATCACCAATGTGCATGATAATAGAGTTAGGGACACATTTGGCCGTTACCCATTTGCCTTGGAAGAAGAGTTGCAGGCCAGGCACCATGTTGTGGAGGATGAAAGTGAGAGCACTTATGTCTGTGTGAGCTTCAACTCCCAAAGCAAGTTCTGGTTGAGGGCATTTTGGATAGTAGTTTATTTTCATCTGTAGAAGTAATTCTTCAAGGCCACCGACTTCTTTTTCTAGTCTGTCTTCTTCTAGTCCCAAGCCAACTGATAATAATGACAGAACTTTTGTTGCTAGAGCTCTCAGTTGCCTTGCATACTCACTGGTCACCTCACTGCAAAAGTTGTTAATTTAGAGATTTTATGTGAAAGAATTCTTATCTAAACCATATTCATGAGATTCATAAATCAATTTGGTATTTTAAGCCAGGCTTTCAATTATTATTAGAGGTGAAACTTACGTGTAATCAGTAGGAGTTTTAGGCCAAATTGACAAGTCACGCTTATCCTCGGGAAAAACAAGATGAAAGAAATAATCCTCCCACTCAAGCTGACCACTAGCATTATTAGCAAGCTTGCTTCCGTACCCTTGAATCTTCCCTGAAGCCTGATCATTGGCATATCTTTCTTTCTCCTCAACAGGAAGCTCAAAAAAGGCTGCTCCAGCTTTCTTCACTCGATCAATAAGCTCATCAGAAATGCCATGGTTAACTAGATGCATAACACCCCATTCCTTGGCAGCCCTTACAAGCTCAGATCTGCATTTTTCGCGGACTGATTGATCCTTAGAATCAACTTCTTTCAAATCAATTGTGGGAACTTGAGGGCCCTCTTCTTTCTTCTCTTCCTCGAATACGTTTCCTATACTTATGAGCTCTTCTTGTGGGCGAACATACTCTTTTGGGATTGATCGAATCCCACTGCTTGACAAACTTTCTACCCTAGGAACCATTGTGATCACCATTGTTGCTTTCTCGTTGTTTTTTTCACTCAATGGGAGTGTAGTGTAGTATGCTATGTAATGATAATGTTTAGAGGCATTTTGGTCTATATATAGGAATAATCTGGTTTTAAGTTACGTTAACAGGAAAAAGTGAAGTTTGTAGAGAGTTCTTCGTTTGTTCCTTTGGTGGGTAAGTGCACGTGATCAGAGCTAATACAGCAATACTAAGCAGAGATGGATGGAGTAAAATAGCATGTGGAGGATGAGTTGACGAGAGGATTGAAGAGTCGAAGCACGAGGGAATCTAAACCCTACCCTCCATTATAAACCTATCTATAAAGTTCGGTTAATTCTCATTAATTAGAAAAGAGTTATAACCACACACTTGCTCTCCCTCAACGACTCACTATTTGTAGCTATTAAATACGATATTTTGATTCCTTTGTTAACTAGTTGTTCTTGGTTGGTATTTGGAGTTGGTTCATTTTTTGAGAAAGTGGCTTACAGTAAGCAAAACTATGTAATCTGATTAATTAATACAAAAAGTCTAGCT
Organism: Excoecaria agallocha; assembly: GCA_037975025.1. NCBI lineage: Eukaryota > Viridiplantae > Streptophyta > Magnoliopsida > Malpighiales > Euphorbiaceae > Excoecaria > Excoecaria agallocha. Next base: position 19,625,236 of record CM075816.1, read on the forward strand.
CAATTCACCAGCAGTTGAAAAAGAAAAAGAAAAATCAATTGCTGCTTAATTTAAAGGAACAAGGATACAAATAGTCAAATACAAATTCAACCTAACTGTATCTGAGCAGGAAATTAGAGGATATGTGGTCATTATTAAACCGTTAAGCGCGTGAATGTGTGGAGATCCATGACTTCGGCCCATAGAGAAATTTTAACGACTACAATAAATCAACCACCAACTTCGACATCCACGTTTTAGCTAACGCTCCCTAGTTTATAAAGTGTACATCTTCAGAATCGACTGTTGGGGCAAATTCTGTGCGTTTCAAATTGAAAAAACGTTGTAATTTAGTACTTTTCTAACTAAAAAAGACACGTCGCCTTGATAAGTTTGACATAGTGTTAACTTTCTTTTATCAAATTTATATTCATTAATTATCTTTTCAATTTTTTAAATTTGATCTCTGTATTTATTATCTCTCCTCCTAATTAAGTATAAATTTGTCTCGTATTTAGACTTGATTAATTTATTGATTTTTTCAGAGTTGTCTATCATGGTGAAAGATAAGCCTAGAAGGCCCAAAGTCAAAACCAAGCCGACAAGAAAAACTAAAAAATAATAATGTCGATATTTAGAGATGGGCATAAACTAGTTAAGTGGTGCATAATTTATTTGAACTTTCAACTTCAATTTGTTAGCATCGATTTTTCAATATCAATATATAAATTCATTATATTAGCAATCAATTAATTACTGACTTCTAAATTCAGCCAACTAACCATCAAATAATTTCTAACACATACAATTATACCATAAAAGCATAGCATATCCATCTATAAGATTGAAACATTAATTTCAAAAATTTTAGACATAAAAGTAAAAATGAAATACAAATAATAAAAATTACATGTCAATACAATAAAAAAAATTATATATATAAGCAGTCTAATTTATTATTTATCAATATTGAAATTTCGGTGATATAAGATGACTCCGGAAGAGATTAGTGTTGACATATACATATATTTGTATGGGATAAAATGGTAATTTCAATTAAAGCGTGAAAATTATCCTTATGAACTATATATATACATATATGTATGTATGCATGTATATACATATATGTATGTATGTATGTATGTATGTATATATATGTGTGTGTGTGTAATTAAAGGTTGCGTATGTATTTATGTCCAATCGGATTGGTTAGCTGTGGATATCAATTTGAACCATCGAATTTAACAATTTTTTAAATTTTTATTAAAGTTCAAAATATGTAGTTGTCATTTCATGAATAACAATTAATTTTCAAACCTTAAATTATAGAAAGACTTATAATTAATTAATAAATTTATTATACGTGGACTGACCAAATAATCAAAACCCTATTAGGGTGTGAAAGATAAACCTAGAAAGCCCCTAAGATGAGCCTAGTAGGCCCAAAGTCAAAACCAAATCAATAAAAAGGAATAAAATTATAATAGGGATGCTCTCAATAATAACAAGTTTTTTTTAATTATTTTATATAAGATAACAACAACTTAAGAAATAAGAAGCTATCTCAAGCCACTAATAAAATAAAAAATAAAAATAAAAAAGCTCTCAAGGAAATAATAATTATAAAATAAAAAGAGCCCCTAAGATAGATAAGCCTAGTAGGCCCAAAGTCAAAACCAAGTCAATAACCTTTTTTTTTTAATAAGATAACAACAACTTAATAAATAATATAATCTTAATAATAACAACATTTTTTTATAAGATAACAATAACTTAATAAATAAGAAGCTATCTCAAAGAAATAATAATTATAATATAAAAAATTCAACTTATAAAACTAATGATATAACATAATAAAAAAAATTAAAAAAAAAACTTAAGAAGTAACCAATAGAATTTCTTTGATTAAAAAGGAATAAGGTGCAAATTAGTCCGTAAAGTTTGACGAAACGTGCAATGTAGGGCCTAATATTTTTTTTTGTGCAATATCGGACTTGATGCTTGTAAATTGGTGCAATGTGACCCCATCGTTACAGAGCTGTTAGCTGTGTGAGTTAATCGACAACGTGGAGCGTTATTTAACGCGTGGCGATCCAGCTGGCAAGACTTGGTGATGACATGACTTATTTTTGACACGTGGCATACCATGTGCGCCTCACGTGCCAAGATAAATTAGGGTAAAAAAAATTACAAGTTACCCATTATCTTATCTGTTGCATTCCATCATCTTCATTGCTCTTCCTCTCCATTGCAATGGCTGTTCTTCCATTAACTCCGTTCTTCTTTTTGTTTCAAATTCTTGTTGTATCACTCAACCAAGCAACCGTCATGTCTTCACATCACTTAACCTCCTTATCATCAAGCATGCGATTTCGTTCCAGGGAAAGTAATGAGGGCTACTTGAATGAAGTAGTATGGCTAAGGTGTTATTGAGGTGACAAAGCCATTAGGTTAATTTCATGGAGCATATCAAATTTAGGAAGGTGCCCAAAATTTGGCGTAAGGAATGTAAGTATCACCATTGGTTTTTATGTGCAAGTTATTTATGATTTTGCAATATATGTGTGAGAATGAGGGATTGTATTTTTTGGGTTTATTAATAGGCGATGGAATGTAGTTTCTTTGCTTGGTATGACACTGTTGAAGGGATGAGAAAGAAGTCAAGACTCCTACTGTATGATATGCATAGGGAGATAATGAAGTTGGAGAAAGAAATTATGAGACAGAACAAGAGGATCGAAAGCCAAGACATGAATATGCAAATAAATAAAAGTGATATGTATTCTGAGATAATGAAGAGAATGAAGAAAGAGATGGAGACTCTAATTAGTTCAATAGATGTCAATTGTGGTTGGTTTAGGTGGTTGATGCAATTGTTATGTGCATTTATTGTTGGATGCTTGTTTATTGCTTGTGTGAAGTAGTTTTAACTGTATTGTTGATGTAAATTAAATGTTAATGTAAATTTTGGATTAAGTTATTCGAAATTCCAATGTAAGGGCTCAATTGGTTTTATGGTAATGTAATTGCACTCTAAAAATGAATATTCGTATGGTTCGTACATGAAGTTGTTGTCATGATATTACAGATACATAAACTTACAATTAAACACCTACCTACAATTTGTGTGCCAGTAAGGTTTATAGTTAAAGGTATTGGTTTATGCACAATCTTGGTAAGCAATAATTACGATTGAACTAGACAGTTAATAACTTATAATGCAAACATATCAACATCCATTACCTAAAATATTTACAGCTGTGTCCAAACATTTCAACATCCATTACCTAAAATATTTACAAAATGATAGATTTATAACTAATGTTGTTGTCAACCAATGCTAGTGACATATATATTTGGGCCGAACATCCAAAAAAATACAAATCCTAGGAAGTCACAAAAAATACAGTCATCAATCATCCAGCATTATAGTTTCAAAATTTACATGTAAAAAACATATCTAATCCTTTTTTGCTATTTTAGATTTTCTCTTATTCTTTTCTTTGTCTAGATCTTGTAAAAGAATTATCTTCTTTGTCAGAGGCTTTAATGGCAAATTTGTTGGAAGTGGCACATCATATCCATTGCTTGTTGACTGTATAAGGCTTGAACCAATAGGAACATGTTTTTTCCTTGCCATTATGTTAATGTCCTTATCACATGGAATGAAAAATTTCTTCTTAAGGGTCTAGATCATGGTCTGGCATCATCAGAATTTCCAATTCCAATTGCATATAATCCAACCACATAGCTTGAATTTAATCCAGGCTGCTAGATTTTATTATAATTAGGCAAAAAGAATAATTAATTTTACGAAACAAGTGCATGCCTTAAAATAATAAGTATTAGTAGTTTATTATCCAAAATTAAACTTTCATTATAAATCATGTTTCCACTTTGGTTGTAGAAAACACCGAAACCACGTTCTTGGCCAGCTTGGTTTGAATTGATGGTTCTTTGAACCATTTTTTTCCTCAAAAGGACATTTGGTTTTCTTCCCTTTTTTGATTCACGATCATCTGATGAAGGACCAGCATCAGGGACAGGTGCAGCATGAGTTGTTTGTGTAGCTTGAGGTGCAGGGGCTCGTGTAGCTTTAGCATCTAGTGCAGTTGGTTCATCTTGCTCTCCTTTCTTTCTATTCACCTATGACAAAGCAAACAATGCAAACAATTTTAATATTGCGGCATAAATAAAATTTTAAGAAGTTGCTAATACATTTTCACAGCTCCTTTTATTATGCCCATCCCACATATACCACAACTTTGCTACTTTTCCTTCTTAGATAGCTTCTGGATTTTAGGACCTTTTCTTTTGTTTGATGAAGTTTGAATTGCAGCTGTGTCCTCCTCTTCTTCAACATATTTTTTGGTCGAACCTTTGTCCTTTTTCCTGATCTTCTTAGGCCTTCCTGGCATTTTTGGTATAGGAGGTGGTTCATGTTAGTGTAAGCCCTAGCCCCAATGCATTGTAATAAAGCACTTTGAATTAATAAAATGAGACATTTGTTTTATCCTTTGTATTCCTGTGCATATCAATTGATAAAACTATCCAAGAGTGTTGTTTCGGTTTAAGTTATCATGTGTGAGGCACATGGTTGTAAGACCTTGAAACAAATGAGACATCATTCTAAATATCCCTAGTCAGTCATTATTATGGGAATAACAATGAATTAAGACTAGTATGCTCTCTCTGAAATTATGAGTTCTGTCTTACGGATCATTAGGACAAGAGTGTCAATCAGAGATCATAGATACATGTTAAAGAACATGGTATCTGGATACGATCCGCTCATGAGAACACTACATGGTACAAGTCATAAGTGTTTCTCATATGCAAGTTTTGTATCGGAGTTCTTAGACCTGAAATCTCTATGAAACTCTTTATGAATTACTGTGTACTTTGACATACACCTAACGTGCTCGTAACAGAGTGACAAGTACGGGTATGATTTGGTATGCATTAATTCATGTTAGAGAGCATGAGAGAAGTGAAGGGATTACCCCTCTCAATAAGAGAGAAAAATATCATCGGCCACTTGATCAGTGAACTGAGAAGTGTATGGCCATACCGAGATGAAATAATGAGTAATCATTATTTATCTGAGAGTTCAGTGTCACTGGAATATCGAGAAAGGAATTAATATATATAAGGATGACTAGTTCCATGCCTTATATTAATTCTGATATTTATGGGTAAGGGACTATACAAAATTGCATTAGGTCACTAAATGCTATATGCATTTTCATTGAATTTGGAATGCTATAATATCTTGCTAGAGAATATATATAGCCTTTGAATTAATTTATTAATTCATTGCCAACATTAAATGGATCTATAGGATCGCACACAAAACATTGAGCTTAAAATACTTAAATTAAGTATTGGGCATTAATTTGGGCTTTTAATTAAAGTCAAATTAATGTATGTAATGGGTTATAAAATTGCTATTGGGCTTTGGTCCACGAGAGAGAGAAATTCAGCCCACAAGGTTTAATTTCAATTAATTAATTATGTTACATTAATTAAGTTAATTGAGTATTAAAGGCTAAAGGAATTTAAATTAAATTAAATCACTTATATAATTGATGAACTGGCCAAAATTCCAAGAGGGAAATCAAGGAATTTCGGCACATGTTTATTATTTATATTAAGTGTTTTCATTTAATTAAATGTCTTATGTTTTATTTCAAATTTGAATTTAAATTCAAAAGAGTTTAATTCAAAATATATTACTTATCTTTAGGAAGTGAAAGAGTTTGAATTAATTATCTTAGGATAGTTGAATTCAGATCAATGACTTGCCAAAGGATAAGCATATATATTAAAAGAAATAAAACCCTAAAGAGAAGGAGAGAAGTTGGAGTGAAAAAAAAAGGAAAAACCCTAGCCACCTTGCTTTTGGCGTGAAATCATTCTCTCCCTCAAAAATTCTCTCTTGGCCGAAATACACAAGAAGAAGGATTCTTCCTTGCTTTCTTGTGTTCTTAGGCATTAATAGTACCTAAAAGAAGTACAAGATCAAGTCTTGTAGCTTCAAACAATTGCCATTACACAATACTTAAAAGAGAGCTAGCGATCTCTATTTGAAGTCATCTTTGCAAGTGTGTGTGTGAGAATAGAGGGAGTGGCGTTAAAGGCTGTTCCTTGGCATTGGTGATCGAGACCTAAGGCAGATAAAGTCACCTTAGTTGCTGGGCATCATCAAATTCAATTTTCAAAAGGCATCATAAGTTGTAAGTTATACAACCCTAAAATTGCATGTTTCGTTTTTGCTTTGGAATTGTATGGTATGTATGATAAAAATTTTTGTTTTTCCGCTGTGCTATCATCACATTCATACCATGTCATATTCCATCAGTTCAATTGCCTGGACTAAATGAACTTTCCAGAATCTCCTACCCTTGACTGGTTGCATTTTGTTCTCGTAAGTAGCAACATATCTGTCTCGATGGTAATAGGAGGAGATGTGATTTATTGAATCCTCACCTTGATAGAAATATGCAGCAATAGCATGAAGGCAAGGGATACTAGTTAGATCCCATGCCCTGCAGGTATAATGCTTGTCAACTAAGTTCACATAATGCCTGTCAATGCCCTCACTTATTTCATATCCTTTTCGTCCATTCCAATCAACTTTGAGCCCTGATGCAATATCTTCCCAATCTTCATAAATTTTCATGCACTGTGGACTATATGAGTTAATCCACTTGTCTAATTCTTTCTCATTCTGCTTCAGCAAGTTTATAATTTTGATACAAATTTCATCGATCATTTTTACTATATGTTTGAATCTTGTAGCTACAATCCAAGAGTTGAATGTTTTTTAGATGTCGTTGTCTACCATATGAGACTTGTTTCTGCTACTGAAATAGGCTCTACACCATGTCTAAGGACAATATGAAACCAGATCCTCTGCAGCCTTCTTACTAATTTCACCCATTGCCAATAAGTTGTCCTTAAATTCCTCTTCAAATATGCTCCAAGCACATATCCAAAATCTTTTCCTCAATTGATCTCCCCTCCATTTTTTACCCCAATTCGCATAGATGTACCTTGCACACCATCTATGCTTAGCCATTGGCAATACATAAAATACTGTTGGAATCAGTCCCTATTCATCAAAACAAGAGTTAAATAGATAATAATTGTTACTAAATTAATAATTGTTACTAAAAAAATAAATTTTAAATGAAACCTAAATGATATTTACCTTATGTATGTCGCTCATTATAGTCAACCCAAAACCTTCACGTATATCAAGCTCTTTCTCAAACATTTCTAAAAACCAAGTCCAATTGGACTTGTTCTCTTTAATCACCACAGCAAATGCAATCAGATACATTTGGTTCATTGCATCCATGCCAATTGCAGTTAGGAGCATGCATTTCACTTTTTTTTTTCAAGAAGCATTTGTCAAGACCAATAATTGGCCTGCATCCTACCTTTCACCCTTACTTGCATGCCTCAAAGCAGATAAACATCCTCTGAAAAACTCTTCTACCTTCTTCAGCCACACTCCTTGACAATTCTATTCTTATATTGCTGCCTGGATTTGTCTCAATTAACTCATTTCCATATGCTTCAAGGATTGCAAAATCATCCTTATAGCCCCCTTACATTTCATTCAGAATCATTTTTCTAGCTCTCTTGCACTTGTTAATTGACATGTGCACTCTAAATTCTTTCTCCATTTCAGATTGCATCTTTCTAATCCTAATTTCTATATTCTGTTGTATTCTATCTCTCCACTGTTCAGCAATCCACTTTGTAGTAACTTTTGTATTTTTGAAAATTCTGTAATATCTATGTTGCATGCACAAAGTTTTAATTTTCAACTCCGGTCTCCTTTCTCTTTTGTTGCATAGAATAGAAATGGGCATTTATCCTTTATGCATTTCGTCCTAATTCTACTAGAGTCATTCTTAACCATCTTAAAGTCTTTCCCAGTAGTAATTACATATCCAACCAAAGCATTCCTAACATCTTTAGCATTTTCAAAAGTCATCCATTTTCTAAAATATGTTTTTCCTTCTTTTGGATCTTACCTAACTCTATTCTTTGCAATACTGGATTTCACTTCTCTCTCATTCTGTACTTCACCTAAATCTATTTCCTTTTTACTTTCATACCCCAATGATGAATCACTATCTGTTTCTTATATATGGCTATCAAAAAAGCTTTGACTACCATCCCCACTTTCAATTGAATCATCACTACTACTATAATGGGGGTTTTCACTAACTATCTTTCCCATTCTAGCAGTGGAATTGTCTGCTTACTGGTTAGGTATTTCAAGTTGGTCATGTTTATCTCCTACTTCCCTTGACTCATTCACATTAGTTGGCTTTGACCCATTTACACTTTGAAGCCCATCAAGATTACTTAAATCTCTATTAATCCCAATTTTATCAAGCATACTTTGGGGAAATACAATAAGGTCATAGTGTGTAATTGAAAATAAACATATATCTCTATTTAAAGGGCCCATTATAACACCCTTACTGAACAGTCTAACTAAAACAAGTGATAAGCCGGAAATTTTTTTTTTTACACCTTAACTACTCTATCGACTGCAGGCTTGCCCAAAACGAAATACTTATAAATAAAGTATACTGATGAAACTATAATTGTCCACTTGACTAATCATTAAATAAAAATCCGGCAATATAACGTCTGAAAACTTACCTAACCACCTGAAAAATCAGACAATTTTCTCAACCCTTCAGGGGCACCACAATACAAGAATAATTTCAGCATGCATCTCACACAACCATTCTCATTATTAATCACATTACCTAAGATGATTCAATATTACATATTACATTATAAAACTATGATAATACTCCAAAATAAAGAACAATTTACATTTAGATTGCCTCGCTGCATCTATACACCTCAAAGGTGAACTGCCCATATTAGATCCCCTCTTCAGATGGTTGAACCAAAGCGGTTGTCTAACCAGAAACAAGCCTATCCTAATACCTACACGGATAACAAAACCCGTGCTAAGCTATAAAGCTTAGTGGGGAACAAAATAATCTAAAGATAATCTTTACAACACATAACCTCAATTATATAAGTACAAAGTTTGATAATACAGCCAGTTAATACCTTAACTGGAACATATTACTCATATAGGCCACAAAACTTAACAACTCAGTAAGCAATTCATCATTAATTGTTACCACAGAAAACGTTTGACATAATTCCTTCATATATATGCATCATTAAAACATAGTATGCACTATAAACTCACTTTCTTGTAATCATTAAGACAATCTTAGTAAGGTGAACTATAGGTTACATAACATCATAGTATACCAAATGTTATATACTTGACCCGTAATAGAGTTGTATATATACATACATATATATAAATAAATATAACAAATTAAGAAACCAGCTTTTATAGTATTAAAGAATCACATGCTCTTCAATATTATAACCTTCTATTAGTTCTTATGCAAATTAGTTCTGAACTATATCATTTCTTATATTTTATACTTTTTAACTTATTTTCATATTAGTGCCCCTAGTACAGACCCGGCAGAAAAATCTCAAACCGGATATACGGGACGTGGACCCCACAGGACCACAACAGAGATAGAGAAATGACCCCCAAAGGGCCAATTCTCACAGAGCAGAGTACAGAGACAGAAGCCATGGTGATCAGAGATCCAGTCTATAGCATAGCAAGTCACCATGACTTGCTTCGCGGTACAGATATCCCTATGGCCAGCCAATTATATCCTAAGCTAGATTTTACTACCTAACTTTTTCTAAGGGCACAATTGTCACTTGTTTTCAAAACATTTATCAAATTTCTTATCATTTCAATTCCTTTTCAATCCAGAAAATACAGTTTGTGAACCATCTTTCACTCATGTCATGAATTATTTCACAATAATTCAGTAAATTCTCTTTAAAACATTCTTCAATCATCAGAGGAATCTATTTTATATATATTCTTTCAAATTACTTTAAACAATCTAATAACCATATGTGGACAATACTTATACTAATCATGATAGTTCATACCTGACTATTTTATGTCCATAAGAATAAATTCATATACCATTATTTGGACTATTGATGCGAGAATCAACATATAAACACATAATCACTACAGAAGGACATACATGTATGGTTCATCATATCCATCTCCCGTGCTTCATTGTACTTAATTTAATCATCAAACATTCACACTCTAATACTATATTTGATACATGCATTAAATGCGTCACTTTTAATAGAGATGTCTATAAATGCATATAAATTTCATATCATACTTATATATGTAACTATATGATCATAAATAGTCATATACTAAGGCAACCGTAGGTAAGAGCATAGCATATTTAACATTAGTTTCTCATACTATCATAAAAGTTGTTATTCAAACACCGAGCAAGAATTTATCAACGGAAGTAAATGTTTAACATTATATCAATAACTTGCAATTATACTACTTATATTACTACTTAATTTGTATCATAACATTATAATTCTCATTTATAATCTATTCAATTATGGGGATCAATAATTTACTTAAATAATAACTATTTAATATATTTGTTTTGAAAAGGATATCAGAGAGAATTCTTACTAAATGGTATGGTTAAATTTTATGAATATAAGCTCAGACAATGCTATATCAATAGTTATGGTAACCATACTTCCCAAGCTCTAAAAATTATATCATAATCAACCTTGTTCATCGTTACATTGTCTCATTAAAATCCTTATATTTTTATATCATTAAGTTTATACATGAAGCTTAAATAACTATGGAAATCATATTGCTTATGATATTTTCTAAATCATTTCAAAATAAGTTCACATTCTAGAATTAAACCTCCATCATCTAACACTAACATACCTTTAAATATTCTTAAATAACTCTAATATTAATAACCCACTAAGTCTCAACTTATTTTAGAAATTCCGATTGAAATTCAATTATAATCTACATCTTAAGCCCATTGTCAAATAAAAGCTCCTTAATCCATTAATAATTTTAACATGTAACTAAAATTTACCAACCAAAAACTTGTGATCAATGCTTATCAAACTTCAAGGACTGCTATAAGGTTAATTATACATTAATTTTATGATTATATGTCTTTATTGCTCAAAATAAATTACTTGAACGCATGATACAACATTACCTCTCGATCAAAAACAAGAAAACTATAATTCTCCAATTCACCCTACAAACTCAAAGTATGATCTTTTACCTATAACCACTAATTTCCAGCATTGTTTTCTATTACAATCTATGAACTTTCCCCTAATCAACCTTTTAAAACTTCAACTATAACCTATTTCGAGATTACTTCCAAAAATTGATCAAGAAAGCATTACAAGCTTCAAGAGTAAAATGAAATATTTTATTTATATTTCAGTAAATTCACCCTCAAATCCATTAAAACTAATTAAAACTTCACTTTTATTAACCAATACAATTCATTGTTCTTTAGTTATATTACAACCACTTGGAAACAAATAAATCTCAAATTCTAACAGTTATCAATGTTCATTAGTCATTGGACATGGTGAACATGATCTCTGTAAGTATTCATAAACTAATCCAATAACTTTTATAAATCAAGCACCAAAATAGGCAGCATAACTAAAATCTTAACCTACAGTTTCATGTATAACCTACATAACTTTCTCATCAATTAAGAAACCAATTTCAAATCATGCTTCAAAAACTAGCTGTGATAATTCAAAAAGATAAATCAAAATCGGAAAGAGTTCTACTTGCAGCTTCTTCTAACAATTAATGAATTATGAACAATAAATCCTTAATCCGGTCGTAAAGAATACAATCTATCACTATTCATACCATCTAAATCAAAACAGAATCTCCACACCAAATGAGAGATTACTAGATAATAAAATTCAAGAAAACCTATTTCCTAATTAGATCCAATTGGCCCATGAGAGCAAAATTAGAGCTAAAACACGCCGCAGCTAACCAAAGCCAATCAAAACGAAATTATTAACATAACGGTTAAGTTTGCCAATAGATATATGAAATGAATGAAATTGTAACAAAAAGACAAATCTTTATCAATTCATAAGCCTTAAAATCATCACATATAAATGTCATAATTTACCATTTATGTTAACCTTAATTCCTATATTCTATCAGTTCACACACACACAGAGGCAAACATTTATATTACACATACAATAAATTTCTCATTAAAATTCAAAGTTTATTTAACTAAATTGAGGGAGATAAGTTCAGTATCCCATACCTATATAGTGTCAAAAATCAGCTTCAATCTACCTATTTCTGTCCTCGTCGGACCGGTCATCGATGCTTCGCCGGAGCCTCATCGGAGATGCACAGTTAGTGTCGAAATGAAGTTCACGCCACCCCAAGCTTGCCGGCGGTGGTCACGCGCCTTTTTGCCGTCCCGATCCATCAAAAAACACACTAAAAAGTAACGGCCACCACACTTTCGATCTCCCTAACGCCGGCGAGTGGAAAAAAATGGAGGGCACAGAGAGAGTCGATTCGCCGCTGGGAGGTCTCTGATGGTGTTCGTGCCCCTAGCCGCCGCCATCGCTCGTCGAAAAAGAAGAGAGAAGCCTCGGTGAAAGAGAAGAAAGAGAGATAGTGGAGCAAAACAAATGAAAGTACCTCGTTGACGGAGGAGCGACGCCGCCAGTGGCCAGAAGAGGGAGGAAACGCTGGTAGGGAGGTCGCCTGTGATCTGCCCCTGTTGACCGGCTCGATCACCCTTCCCCCTCCATCCCAATTCTCTCTCCTCTCCCTTCATCTTATTTCTTTTCTTCTTTCCTTTTTTTTATTCTTATCCTTTATTTATTATTTATTGCTCCACTAACTCCCTCTCTAATAAAAATAAAACCCAACTTTTATTCATTTTCAAAAACACCCCACAAATGCTAATTACTCTTATAATTTATGCCAACAATTCATAATTAGTTTAAAATTATCACTTGCCTTCACTATTCCAATATTAAATTCACACATTTAATCTTAATCAGTCGAAAGCAAATAATAATACATTGAGTCATATAATTTTGACTAGGGTCATTTTTGGGACCTTACACCCATACACCCTAATAACCTGTGTACACTAGCATTCTTATCAAAAATAAATAACCCATTATCCAATTCTTTTCCTGGTTCACAACAAACCAAGTAAATGAGATCCTTCAGTACAAACCTATCAACAAATTCATTATAAATATCCCTATAGCTAATTAGATCTGGGTCAAACCCAAAAAATACTTCTTCTTTTTTCCATACTTATATTCCAATTTCATACCAAATTTTCATCTTCTCCTCCAGTTAAAACACAAATTAACACTCCCACTGTATCTCTCCCTACACAACAAACCACACACAACTCCCATCATACATCACACAATAACAATACAAAACCACCTTTACAACAGTATCATCACTTTTTCATTCTCGCACACATAATAAAAATGAATATAATAATACACCAGCATCAAGTAAAAAATAAAAAGTATTGCGCACCATCTATACAGGGACCACAAAAAGCAAAAAGAAAAATCAACACAAACATCAATATCAACATGTATAAATTTATTCATCATTCCCCCAAAAAACATAAATATCTCAGCAATCTCGACGAAATATAACCCTTAAAAAACTCAATTTCCAAAATAGACACCCCATTTACAAAAAAAAAAATAACTTACCTAGACAGTGTCTCTGAAACCATCGCTAGCCATCAAATCCACAATCGCTCTGTTTCTTCGACCTTCGCTCTTGTCAACTTACAGGTTCTACGTTTCAATATTGTTCTAATTACACTTACCTAACAACGTCTATCGCTTCGCCAGCCAAACCTCACCGTCGTTTACGAGTTTACAACGATAACCGGTGAGGATAACTTCAGGACAACGTCGATTGGAAAGGAGAACAGCCCCGACAATTGCAGGAACATATAGGGTAAATTTTTTTATCTTAATTTATCTTGGCAAGTGAGACGCACATAGTACACCACGTGTCGCTTACATGTCAAAACAAGTCATGTCATCACCAAGTTTTGCCACCTGAAATGCCACGTGTCAAATAACGCACCACATCGTTGGTTAACTCACACCGTTAACGGCTTTGCAATGGTGGGAGGTCACATTATACCAATTTATAAACATCAGGCCCGATATTACACAAAAAAATATTAAGCCTTACATCGCACATCTCGCTAAATTTCAGAAACTAATTTGCACCGTATCCCATTAAAAAATCTAGAAACAATTTCACCAATATTATTTATTTTTTTAATAAATTATGCTTTTCTTGAAGAGATCAAATTATGCTTTAATTATTAAAAAAAAAATGAAGCACACGTACACCCCTCATCAGTCCACGTGGTGATCCTTGTGCGTCCAGTAAACATCCACATGTCCATTTAGCAGACATCCTATTATTTATTTATTCACCCACATAAAAACAAATAAAAATAATTCAATTAAAATTAAAATAATATAGAAAATGATGACACGGCAGATTATATAAAGCCCTAGCAGAAAACTATTTGATCTTTTGAAAATACCGTTGCGTTTCCCTCCACACATTTCTTCATTGCCTTATCCTCTGTGTTTTCTCTCTTTTTTCTTTCCCTCCAAAGAAATGAATGAATTATAATTGAAATAGAAAAATAGAAAAAAAATTAATCTCAATTTCAGACTCACAAATCCTCAGTTTCTTTGTATAGAGTTCAATGGCTAGCAAATTAGCCTTCTCTTTGACTTCTCCTCGAGTTTCCTCTGCTCCTATTCAGAAACCATCCATCTCTTTATCTTCTTCTTCTTCTTCTACAAGGGTTCACTCGTTTCAGTTCAATGGAAAGCATTTGTGCTTTCGCCGCAGAATCTTCTTACTTCCGATCAAGGCCACTGCTGATCAACAAGGTTTGGATTTGTTCTTTTACCATTAGAAACCATCTCAATTTTGATCTTTTAGTTTAAGTTTGTGAGATTAATGGAGGTTTTTCTTTTTCTTGCAATCAGATATTGAATTCCGCTAAAATAAAGAAAAAATAAAAGATTATGACGGAGTAGTTTCTTACAATAGATTGAAAGTTTTGCATGTTAACCAAAAAATTATTATAACTTAATTAGAGCCAAATTGATCGTCTCGAGAAAAAGATTGAAATGGACATCCAGATTTATTTTCGGTGTCTGGGGAATGGAACTAGACTTTATAGTTTTGCAAGGAAAGACACACACATTATCAACCTTGAATTTTTCTAGATTTTTTTCATGAAATCGTATGCTGACCCAGATGTTCATTTCAGGTCAGGTTGAAGAAGATGAGGTTGTTGATGGTAAAATTCTGCAATATTGTAGCATTGACAAGAAAGAGAAAAAGTCAATAGGTGAAATGGAGCAAGAGTTTCTCCAAGCATTGCAAGTATGTAAAAGCAATCACAGCAGAATCGATAATTCTTTGTGCTATTTAATGTGAATGAGATATAAGAATGTTTCTGTTCTATTTAACAGGCATTTTACTATGAGGGCAAAGCAATAATGTCAAATGAAGAATTCGATAATCTCAAGGAAGAACTGATGTGGGAAGGAAGCAGCGTTGTTATGCTAAGTATGGACTGATTATTGGAATCTAAACAATTAATTTACATGTTTAATGGCATTTTTATTTGCCAATTGTGAATTATAAGACCTAAATTTTACAACTTAATCGGGGTATTTTGTTCCACCCAACAGGTTCTGATGAGCAGAAGTTCTTAGAAGCCTCAATGGCTTATGTATCTGGCAAACCAATCCTGAGTGATGAAGAGTATGATAACTTGAAGCTGAGACTCAAGGTTTGTACTTGACATTTTTCATGTCTAACTGTAATTGCATACATATTAAAATGCAACCTGAATGAAGTAGCATAATTGTAGATGAATTTCTGATTATAAAGAATTATAAAATCTACTGCCATTCTCTACTTTTACTAGATATACGAAAATAATACTTTTGAACTTGATCGTTCTACAGCAAGAAGGTAGTGAGATTGTAGTTGAGGGTCCACGATGCAGTCTCCGTAGCAGAAAGGTGTGTGTTGCTCAAGATTTCTTTCCTCTATGTGTGCTTATCTATCAGCATTAACCATATTTTTAATTCTAAATCAGTGGTTGCATGTGTTTTTCTTGTGCTCTTCAGGTCTACAGTGATCTGTCAGTTGACTATTTGAAGATGTTTTTGTTGAATGTCCCTGCAACTGTTGTTGCACTAGGCTTGTAAGTAATATTCCTAGTTTTATTATAAAAACCCTTTCTTTTCACTTGATTTTGATTTGCTTTGCCCGCAGTTGTTCAAGACTAATCATCATTTTTTGTTGGTCTAACAGGTTTTTCTTCTTGGATGATCTGACTGGATTCGAGATATCATATCTTTTGGAGGTAAACAATCATCAATGTGTCATCAATGTTCTTTCAGTTTTTCCAACGTTAACAATATTGCTCGAGGAAGCTCATTCTGTCGTGGAGATTAATTTCTCTATAAGGTATTTCAGTTTGTGATTTTGGTACTCTCTGTATGCTTCCAGCTTCCAGAGCCATTCAGCTTCATCTTCACATGGTTTGCAGCTGTGCCTTTTATAGTCTGGTTATCTCAGGCTTTTACAAATGCAATAGTAAAAGACTTTCTGATCTTGAAGGTATAATGTGCTTTTAATCTTTACAATAAGCGATCTATTCCGGTATTTACATGATTTCCACATATCATGATGTACAAATGAGTTATGTCATTTTCCAGGGCCCCTGCCCCAACTGTGGAACTGAGAACCTCTCCTTCTTCGGAACTATATTGTCGGTTTCCAGCGGTGGAACTGCCAACAATGTGAAATGCTCTAGGTAAGTTTAAACTTGCCTATTAAGCGCATCAATTGATGGTTTTGTAATTCTGCATAATTTGTATTGGTGCAGTTGTGGAACTGCTATGATATATGATTCAAAAACACGGTTGATCACACTGCCAGAAGGAAGCAATGCTTGATGGACAGGTATATTCCCTGTGCATGATGTAATTACTTATCATCTTTTGAATCTTGATTTACTAAAATATATGTCCAATTATTTCGACTCTGAAGAGTTGCAATTGAATTGTTTTTCCAAGTTGAACAAAGTTAATGGAAAATGAATGCAGGATAAATCCTATTTACTAACTCATAAAGTTGGAAGCGAGAACATCAATGGGATGGAATTTTCAGATGAGTGGCGTGTTATGCATCATTATATTTTTGTTGGTACTGTAATTGTAAGTACGTGAATGGTTAATACATTGGCCTTATACAGACTTTTTTCACCTGAAGATAAGACCAAATTTGTAATTATTCTGTATATCATAAATCACATATTGTTGGCAGCAGTTAGCAAAACCTAAATCACTCAAAACTTAGTTCCACGCCAATTCCTAAAGTTCGGTTTCATTGTACCTTAACCACCAATTCAAGAGTCATTGCATGGAAGATTTCTTTTTTCTACGTTTCTAACTTAGAAGAATGTGTAAACCAATATAAATTATCATTCAAAGCAAGCTTTAAGTGCAGATAGATATAAAGAAGAAGAGACGGCCAAGTTAGATTAAAATACCCTTATCTTAAAGAGAACGGCAAATGAATTTGGTGAATTTGATTGGGATAATAACGAGTTGAATTTTATAAGTTATAAATGAATTGAACCGGATCAAGTTGTGTCATTATGATCCAAATGAATTATTTTTTAACATAAAAAAAATTCCTGTATAGCATTTTTATGTTATATTAAAAAATTATAAATAATATAAATGGATTATAAATAGGGTCAATTTATTTTATAAATCTTTAACAAATCAAATTAAAACAGTTTGAACCTCTATAGCATCATGCAAAATCCAGCATTGAAAACTTTAAACTACTAAATTAACCCCATCTTAATTTGATACTAATTCTCATATGTTGATTCAAACTTAGATGATAATAATAATAATAATAATAATAATAATAATAATAATAATAATAATAATAATAATAATAATAATAATAATAATAATAATAATAATAATGCTCCACCGTCTCATAATAATATAAATATTTATATTTTTACACAGTTTAATAAAAATTAAATTTTAAAATTATAAAATATAATTTTACACATGTTCTACCAATTATTATGCCTTTCATTTATATCACACATAACTATTATTGTAAAAATAAAAATAATGAGCAATCCATTAGTGTTGAAAATATAAATTGCCATAAATCAATTGACAAGTGTGATAAAAATTTAAATTTAAATAAAATAAATAATGGAAATATAAAGTTGAGTGAATTAAATATCACATTATTTTAGATTTTATATGAAAATTATATAAAAAATTGAATGCAAATTTGTGACTTCGTTTTTTTTTTATCAGCCAATTTTGTTGTTTTAACTAAAATTAAAAAATAATAAATAAATTTAAATTTAATATTAAATTACATGATTAAAATTAAATTATCAAATTTAATTGATTCTGATTTTATTAAAAATAAAAAATAAATTAAATTACATCGAAAATTTAAAAATAATAAATAAATAAAATTTAAATTTTATAAAAAAATGACAGATAAAAAAGAATTAATAAAGTAATTATTAATTACATTCATAATTAAGAAGCGAAAGGAAGCGAGTGAAGAAGGAATGTTGAGAAGAAGGGAAAACGGAGGGAGAGAAAGGAAAGAGAAGGATTCAATGGAGAGAGACTGAGAAGGAAGAAGATGAAGATCATTTTGAGAGAGAAAGTCGTAAGCGGCAGAGGTGGCTGAGGAAAGCAGAGTAATCAAGCGTTTGTTTTGGTTTCTGGGTTTTCTGGGCTTGCGTTTTGGGGAGTTGTTGTCTCTTGGGGAGTTAATTCGCAGGATCCATCAGCAGCGGCCGTGGAGCTACAGCTCAGTCATCCCATTTGCTTTGCTCACCAGAACTGTGTGAAGAAGGCAACAACACGCCATGCTTGCCTTGCCTCCTTTACATATAACAGAATTCTACCTAATTTTTGGCTGTAATTATTATTATTTTTTGAAGTATTACTGTGATTTTTAATTATGATTTCATTTTCTATATTCTCTTCTATACTATGTATTATAAAATATAGGTAACCAAACTGAAATTTTCAATCAATTCGGTTTTGTTAACAATATAATCGAAATTTAAAAATTATCAATTAAAAAAATAAAATATTATCATTTTAAATAAATATACAAAACGATGTGTTTTGAACAAATATATAAAATGATGCAACTTAAAATGATGTGTTTTAAATAAATATACAAAACAACGTCGTTTTATATAAATATCGATCGATTTGATTATTTTTTAATTTTTATCTTTCAAAATTAAACTGAATAATATTAATGGAATTTGCTAAAATTTTAAAATTAAAATCAAATCGAAAAATCAAATCAAAATTCAATCAATTTGATTCAGTTTTTCAATTTTAACTAAATTTTGCATACCATTACTTTTTCTAGCAAAGAGCTCAAACTTTATTAAATAATATTTGTAGATGCGAAGAGTGGCATTGGAGTTGGAACTTAATTAAATATTAAACCTGAACCTTATCCAAATCTTGTAGAATTAACTTTTATGAAAAAAGAGAAACAACCAAAAGGAGCTAATTTGCAGCATATCCCAACTAATTAAACTAGGCCAATTACGGTTTTTTCAGAAGTTTATAAGGTACCTAAACCTATGCATAATTTAAAAACGTTGAGAATAAATCAAATAAAATGAAGCCAGAGTTGTTGGGTCACTAAATATTTGTGTTAATTTAAGGAATTGGGGGATAAAAATATATATAAAAAAAATACCATCATCTACAATTTAAACGGCTGAAAATGTGACCGCAATTAATTATAATTCGAATTTTATCCTTTCACTAACATAAAATACTAAAATCATACTGTAATTAACTAATTAACAAAATGTTTGCCTTCAATTTCTGTTTAATTCAAATAAAATTCACTAAATTGAAAAATATACTCACTGGAATAAACACTAGATATTGGCGAGAAAGGCACGACTAAAATTAGAGAACATACACAATGTGATATTAAAGAGAGAATAAATTGTTGTATTATTATAATTAAATGCTTTCAGAAAGTGATCCTTGCCCACTCTATAATTACCCTCTAAATTAATATTCATTTACTGGGATAACAATATCGAAATACAGCTTATTTTAATGGCTAAACCCATAATTAACGATCCCTAAACAAGGTCAATATCACCTATAATCATTGAACTTACGTCTAATAACCCAAAAATAATCGAATTATTTTTCATAACGAAATTGTCATTAGCATTTATACTATTTTGTGTAAAAATCATCATAAATGATTTTTAATGATGATTCTTGCCAGAGTGCTAATGTAGCATGCCACATATGCACAAATAGCTGACGTCAGTTGATGAATTGACACCCCACATAAGCACAAATAGATGATATGACGTGCCACATTAGCATTACAACAATAATTTTTGTCGGAAATCGATCAAAATAATTTTTGCATAAAATAGTATAAAATTTAGTGATAATTTTATTACAAAAAATAATTCGATTACTTTTGGATTATTAGATTTAAGTTCAGTAATAATACGTGATATTAACCCCCCTAAGCGACGAATTCCAAATTAAGCAACTTAATAAATTCATTATAATCCGTTAAAACTGAGCTTGATACAAACGATTCGAACCACATTATCGGCTTTAATATCCATCATTTTGCTTTGTTGCTGTCACATAATTCTTATTGCTTGATTCCGAACAAATATTCACACAATTTTCCACTTTATCTAAATCTGCAAAAGCCCAAAATTTAACAAAAATTATATATATAAAGCCATAATATGTGTAAATATAAAGATATTATAAATAATTCACAAGTTAACTAAGACAATATAAAAAAGAAATTATTATATTGTTATGGGACAGAAAAAGTAATAATATTTTGATTCAAATAAATTTCAATGGTGAATGTTTATTGTTTCAAAAATGATGGCAATAATAGCAGTGGAGCAGGCAAGTAGAAAGAAAGGAATTGCCTCCCTTAATTTTTGATATATATATATATATATATATATATATATATAATTTTCTTAATACACTAACGGCAATTGCTTCTCTTTTTTATTTAATAATTTATTTATAGTATTTATATTATAATTTTTTTAAGTGTGACTTATATTTTTGCTCATTTTAATTATAAATCCTAATTTCACGACTGAATAATAAAATTTAAAAAAAACTTGATAGCTATAATGGAGTTAATTACGTTCGTAGGAATCAAATTTTTAGGTTTATAACCAAATGATTACAATAAAATAATTTGTAACACAAAAATCATTAAAATTTTATTTTATTTCAATTAAAGCAAAAATAATATGAAAATTAATTTTTTATATCATTGAAATAATACTTAAATATGTCATTTATAATTATCACATTATTTTTAGACTAATTAATTTTATAAGTTGGATTACTATATGAAAAAAATATTATATCGTCATATAAATATAAAAATATAACGTGTATAAAAGACACAAACAATTTAAATAATTAATTAATATTTATTTGTAGAGTTAATTGGTTCTAAAATCATGGACTTTTATTCTTAATTTAAAATTTTGAATTTAACGTCACCCACCCTCCACATGGTAGGGGCGCACTCAATTTTATATTTATTTCTGTTTACTTCCGTTCAGTGTTTTGGTTTCTTTGAAGAAGCGTGTGTTCGGATTTGAATAGTCGGATCTGCTCAGCAAATGACACGTGTTGAAATCATAACGTCGGTGAATTTCAATATGGTGAGACCCTCGTGTGGGATCTTACGGCTGCATTTAAAAAATGATGCTGGAAAAGCAAAGATCACGAGCGTAGATTTTGCCACTTTGTTAGAACAGTAGGATCAGGGGCCAGGGTACATGTGGGTCCTCCTTGGAGCCTAATCCTGCGCACTTAATGGATAATTTGGGTCGATTAACTTTATTTTATTGTTTAAAAAATTTATCAAATTTATTTTTTTATTTTACATGTACTTATTTCGTTTTTTTATCTATTATTTTTTAATAAAATTTAAATTTTATTTTTTTATAATTTTTAAATTTTTAATATAATATAATATAATTTTTTAATTTATTTTTTTAATAAAATTATAATCAATTATATTTGATAATTTAATATTAATTACGTAATATAATATTAAATTTAAATTTATTCATTATTTTTTTAATTTTAAATAAAAAAATTCATTATTTTTTTAATTTTAGATAAAAAAAGGAGGGAGTACTATTTTGAAGGCAGAAATAATTCTTTTAAAACTTACATTTAAAAAAAACAAATCGACCCTAATAAAACATCTAAATGCCTCAATTAAAATATTTGAATTTCATTAAGATATAAATTTTATAAATTTAATGACATATGAATATATGTTTTTTCACTGTTTGAAGGTTGCAGACAAAAAGCCTAGTGGACTTGCAGAGGAATCAGCCAACATTGTCGGAAATCATTGTGAAGTGAGATAATATATACTATTGCACAAAAAAGTAAAGATAACCTTTTTTTTTTATTAAGATAACGCATATTTCTATAAAAATAAAATTAAATTCAATTTTCAAAAAATTGAACAAATAACAAACTGTTAATTTTTTTTTTCATTTCCTAAGTTTCCATTTGAATTAAATTTACATTCAAAGAAACACTCATCCAATTGGGGTTATGGAATGGAAAATAATAATAATAAAAAAAAAATCTTATTTTCTTCTTACAGAAGTTCACGTGTAGGCCGCAAAATATCCTTCCAATGACGAAAAGACAGGTGCATCCCTCCTGGACATATCCGAACAAAGCCAATAAAGATGACACTATGCATGCGTATGTGATCAGATTATTACACTGCAATCCTGAATTTTTTTTGTTTTTTATTTTTTATTTTCCAAGCAATCCTGAAAATTGAATACCTATTTTTTATCGCCATCTCACCTTCTGTTTCAGATTGCACTGCTGCAAGTAGTATTCTATTTTTCTACTCTCCTAATCTTAAGCCCATGATAATTCATCCATTCATTGAAATTTCAAAGAAAAAGTGGAAAGAAAATGACTACAGAGGTGGTAGGGAAGAGCAATGGACATGGATGCTGCGAAATGGGGCCTGGCTATGCCACCCCTCTTGAGGCCATGTCTGGTCCTAGAGAAACTCTCATCTACGTCACTTGTGTCTACACTGGTGCTTCTACTTTCCTCTTTTTTTTTTTAAAGATTATCTAGAATCTCTTCGATTGATTTCATTTTATGTCAATTTTTGTGAAAATGTGTGGCCTCTATCTAAGCGTCTCTTTCTATTTTCTTAATTTTCAGTTGTTTCTCTTTGGATGTTTTTAAGTTTAAGTTGGTTACGTGTGGATTTCTGCATAAATTAATCGGGGGTTTGGGGCAATTGTTGAAAGATTCAAACTTCATGTGATTAAGCAGATGTTTGAATATGTACGGCCGATTCAACTAGGGGCCAGCATATGAATGTTATCAATGGCTTTTTTTTTTTTTTTTTAAGTTCAGGAACTTTGTATTTTTGAAGTATTTCGGTTATATGAATGTCGAATATGCTTTCAATTTCGAAGGATGTTCATTTTCTTGAGTGATGGTCCGATTTCATAACAGGAACAGGAATAGAGAAGCCTGATTATCTAGCCACAGTAGACATAGATCCAAACTCACCTACATATTCAAAAGTAATCCATAGGCTACCCGTGCCATATCTTGGAGATGAACTGCATCATTCGGGATGGAATGCTTGCAGCTCTTGCCATGGAGATCCATCTGCAAATCGGCGGTTCCTGATTCTACCTTCATTGCTGTATGAGAATGCATTTCTTTCCTTATTATCGGTTACTTTTAGCTAAACTTTGTTGTGGATAAGAATCAGTGTGTGAGCTGAACTGAAAAATCAATGATCTTGCGCTCTGATTTTGACAGGTCTGGTCGCATCTATGTGGTTGATACCCAAAAAGATCCCAAGGCTCCATCCTTGCACAAAGTTGTTGAGCCTGAAGTTATTGTACAGAAGACTGGATTAGCATATCCGCATACATCTCACTGCCTTGCCTCTGGAGATATATTGGTTTCATGCCTTGGAGACAAAGATGGAAACGCCGAGGGAAATGGATTTTTACTCCTTGACTCAGAATTCAATGTGAAAGGAAGGTATGAAACAGATTTATGGAGAGCTTCGCTGTGCCACTCTACTAGCTTTTTATGAGCTCTATTGAATTGTGTAGATTTTACAAATGGAATAGGTAAAGAATCTTTTCTGAAAACCTGATTTTTCATGTTCCTTAGGTGGGAGAAACCGGGACATGCTCCATCGTTTGGGTATGATTTTTGGTATCAACCCCGCCTCAACACAATGATCAGCTCATCATGGGGAGCACCTGCAGCCTTCACTAAAGGATTCAACCTGCAGCATGTGTCAGATGGTCTTTATGGAAGGCATTTGCATGTTTATAGCTGGCCAAATGGTGAATTGAAACAGACATTGGATCTTGGCAACACAGGACTCGTACCCTTGGAGGTATTTACCGAACAAAGTTCAATCTATAACGTTGCTGGCAATTAATTGAGATTTAACTTCTTTCGATGTTTATGGATACCATATCGTGAAGCTTCAAATCTCTGATTTATCAAGGTTTCACTCACATGTAGATAAGGTTCCTGCATGATCCTTCTAGAGATACAGGGTTTGTTGGATGTGCTTTAACAAGTAACATGGTGCGCTTTTTCAAGACGCCAGATGGATCTTGGAGCCATGAGGTATGCATCTATCTAGTTATGTATGCTTTAAGCATGAATTTTCAATTAATTTCTTGGTTTGTAATAGCTTAAGATCGCTCATGCTGAATTTTGCAGGTAGCAATATCAGTAAAACCACTGAAGGTGAAAAATTGGATAATTCCAGAAATGCCTGGGCTTATAACTGATTTCCTAATTTCCCTTGATGATCGGTTCTTGTACTTTGTGAATTGGCTTCATGGGGATATCAGACAGTACAACATCGAGGATGTCAAAAATCCTGTCTTGACAGGGCAAGTTTGGGTAGGAGGCTTGATCCAGGAAGGAAGCCCTATATTGGTAGAGACAGAAGATGGCAATACTTGGCAGGCTGATGTTCCGGAGATTCAGGTCTGTTACTTAGATATTGCTAATATATTAATTGCTTTACTGAATACTTAGCTGCTGTCTAAACTTTTGCCTTTTATTTACTGATTAGCACCATCATGCATTACTCGTACTACATTCTATCATGGATACTAGTCTTGCAAATTATTATGCATTGCTGTTTTCGGTATCTAAGGCGAACGTATGAGCAACAAACACATCTAGATCTGCTTGGAGATCAATGAGGTTGATTTATGTTTCGTTTCAGGGCAAGCGATTAAGAGGAGGACCACAAATGATCCAGCTAAGTTTAGATGGGAAACGGCTTTATGTTACTAACTCGCTCTTCAGTGCTTGGGATCGACAGTTTTATCCTGATTTGGTGGAGAAGGGTTCTCATATGTTGCAGATTGATGTTGACACAGAGAAAGGTGGTCTGAAAATCAACCCGAACTTTTTTGTAGACTTTTCTGCAGAGCCTGAGGGTCCTTCCCTTGCACATGAGATGAGATATCCGGGCGGTGACTGCACTTCTGATATATGGATTTAAGCATTTAGTAGTAGTAAGGGTGACCTGAGAACAAATCCTATGAACATGCAATAATCCATTCTGTTTGTTATGAATAAAAGAATTGCCATGGTTGTGGCAGAACAATACCGAATGGCATAATAAAGTCAATCTATTTTAGTTGAGTATCATGTTTACTTTCTCATGTCAATTAACAGTTTCTTCATGCTGAATCTTTTATTAAAAGAAAAAAATTGTACCATCTCATCTTAAACTTTTGAATACAAATAAATATCATAGGATAATTATTCCTAATATAAAAATTGACACGTGATCTGGATATCTTGAAGCATTTTTATATATATATAAAAGAAGTTGAAAATTTTATCTTTGAAAAAAAAAATTAAGCTAGTGGTCGGTTTCGATAAACTTTACTATATAAAAATAATCATGCTAGCTGTTGGTTTGATTTCACATTGACTTTTAAATTGATTAATTATATATATCTCTGCTCTACCGGTAACAAATGAATTCATTAGTAAGTAGCCAAGTAACAATTTAGAATTCTTCGTCAAAAGAATTTTTTTTTTTAAATTCTAATTTTTTTTTCTGTGAAAATTGATCATTCAATTATTTTGCTTACCAAATACAAGTTAATTTACACATATATGCACAAAAGCTCAATTAAGATGTTCATTTGTGCTTCATACTAGTAATATAATTTTGCAACTTCAAACATCAACTAATCAACTTTTTTTTAAGTGATTTTAAATAATTTAATTTTTATCCATTAAACTCATTTCACTCAGTTTGATAATTAGAATAAAAAATTATGCAGGAATTTTTAATTTTCTCAAATACAATTCATGATATTATTTATTTATGCAGTGAACCAATGACATTAGAGGTGTCAAATGGCCAGGTTAGACGGGTTTGGATTGGGTCATTAATGGACGGATCATAAATGGATAAAAAAATATAGGTTATAAATTGGTCGAAGTCCAAATGAGTTGAACAAGTTTGGATCGAGTCATGAGTTTAATATAAATTATTATAAATTTTTTTATTAATTAATTAATGGATTCGATAATAATAATATTCAATTGAAAACATAATATAAATAATAAGTTAATATATAAAGATAAATAAAAATTTCATTAATAATTTAATTTTACTCCAAAAATAGAAATATGTATAAATATTAAATATACAATTATCAATAGTAAAAATTAGCCAAATAAAATAAAAATAATATGTTAATTTATTTTCCACTTTCAACTGATATTAAGTCCACACTGTCGAATAAATAACTAGAACCAATCCAAAGAATGTTAAGTTGTGGTCCTATGAAATAGCTCCTCATGGCTTTGTGGGTTTAGTGCTTTTAGTTTTATGGCTTTAATAATTCCTAATTTTATGCAACTTGTTATGCAATTTCCTATTATTTAAGAATTTGTTATTTTTCATTATTGTTACTGCCTTTATAAGGTTGTTATCTGATGAATAAAATGAGAGTTCAATTCATATTCTTTTCCTCTCTTGTTATTGCAGTACTTGCAAAAGCTTTTGGTTAACAGTGGTATTAAAGCCCTCAAAGATCTTGAGAGACATGTGAGTGATCAATCCAATTCAAAAAAAAAAAGTGAGCAGAGTTTGAGTGTTAGCAGGACAAGCAATGGCAGCTGAAAGTTTCGTTCAACCAGCGATTCCTCGCTTTAATGGTCATTATGATATTGGAGTTTGTTGTTGAAGAACTTCTTGAGATCTAAGGAGTACTGGCAAGTTGTCTCGGATGGCATAACAGAACCAGCAACTGGCACAGCAGTGTCAGATGCACAGAGGACGAAAATTGAAGCTATGAAATTAAAAGATCTCAAAGCAAAGAATTATCTTTTTCAAGCAATTGATCGTTCAATCTTAGAAACAATTTTTAACAAAGACACTTCCAAGTAAATTTGGGACTCCATAAAGAAGAAGTATCAAGGTTCAACGAGAACTAAGAGACAATAGCTTCAAGCTTTACGATTGGAATTTGAAACACTGCGAATGAAACTAGGTGAATTAGTTTTTGATTTTTTATTAAGAAAAATAGCAATTGTTAACAAAATGTGAATTCATGGATGGCGGACATGACTATTATTGAGAAAATCTTACGGTCTATGACATCACAATTTAATTGTATGGTATGCTCCATTGAAGAATCAAAGGACCTTGATTATCTTTCTCTTGATGAGTTGCAGGGTTCTTTATTAGTTTATGAACAGAAAAAATCTAGCAGGACAAAAAGGAGAAGGCATTGAAAGCTTCTAAAATTTATTATGTTTCATCACCTAGTTGAGGAAGAGATCAAGGCCACAGAGAAAGATGTCAAGGTAACAAAATGGAGGAAGACAACCTCAAGGCAAAGGAAAAGAACAGGATCGACAATTCGATAAATCCAAAGTGAAATGTTATAGATGTCACAAATTTGGGCATTACCCATCTGAATGTCATACTAGGCTATCTCAAGATAAAGAGAAGTCGAGATCAAATTTTGTTGAATAAAAGGAAGAAGAAGAAACATTGCTGATGGCGACTCATGAAAGTTAGATGAAGTATGACTTAGAAGTGTGGTATATGGACACCGGTTGCAACAACCTTATGAGTGGTAATAAGTCTATTTTTTGTCATTTAAATGAAGAATTTCACACTACTGTAAGTTTTCAGGATAATTCTAAAGTAAAGGTTATGGGAAAAAGGAACATTAAAATCCAAACTAGAAATGAGTTTGTTGAAACAATTTCTAATGTTTTTTATGTTCCTGATTTGAAAAGTAATTTGCTAAGTGCTGGTCAGTTGCAAGAAAAGGGTTATACTATAGCCATTCAAAATGGAGCTTGTGAGATATATGATCCTTCAAGGGGAGCAATAGCCATCATTCAAATAAGTTCAAATAGACTATTTCCATTGCGGATCAATAGTGCTCAAACTTGTTTGAAGGCTAAAGTTGATAATTCTTCATGGTTGTGGCATTTCTGCTTTGGCCATTTGAATTTTGGTGGCTAAAGAACTCTTCATCAAAAGACTATAGTGACAGGCCTTCCCAAAATTATTATTCCATTTGAAGTGCGTGAAGAATGCATTGTTAGCAAACAACACAGGTCTCAATTTCCACAAGGAAAGTCATGAAGGGCAAAGAATGTGCTTGACCTTATTTATTCCGACATTTGTGGCCCAATTACTGCAACTTCAAATGTAGGTGAAAGATATTTAATTATCTTTATAGATTACTATAGTAAAAAAAAACTTGGGTTTATTTTTTGCAGGAGAAATCTAAGGCCTTTAAAACATTCAAAATTTTCAAAGAGCAAGTTGAAAAGGAGGCAGAAAGATCCATAAAAAATCTACAAACAGATCGTGGAGGAGAATTTTGTTCAAATGAATTTGATATATTTTGCACAAAAGAAGACATACGAAGAGAACTTACAACTCCATATACACCATAACAAAACGATGTATCGAAATGGAAGAATCGTACCATTATCAACATAGTGAGAAGCCTATTAAAAAAAGGAAACGTTTGAAAAACTTTTTGGATAGAGGTAGTAAACAGGAGCATTCATGTCTTGAATCGAAGTCCCACCTTTTCAGTAAAAAATAAGACACTAGAAAAAGCATAGAGTGGTTGTAAACCAGTTGTAGATAATTTTAGAATTTTTGGCTATGTTGCTTATGCCCACATCCTTGATGAAAGAAGAAAAAAAATTAGATGATAAAGGTGAAAAATGTATCTTCTTGGGCATAAGTGAAGCATCTAAAGCTTACAAATTATTCAACCCACTCACCAAAAAGATCATTGTCAATAGATATGTCATCTTTGATGAGAATGCTATATGGAAATGGACCAAAGAGGGTATAGAACAACATCAAATTCCTGCTATTTTTTGATGGATTTGAAGATAATGTTAAGACTTCAACTCAAGGACCACCTTCAGATATAATTAATGAGATTGACCACCGTTACAACCCTTAAGTGAAATTCAGCCCATAAATGACTCAGTCATTTGTGAACCACGATTGAGAAAATGACCCACTTGGATGACAAATTATGTAAGTTGAGATGAATTATCTGATGATGACCAAATAGCTAATCTTGTTTTGTTTGTAGATTGTGATCCACTCTTATTTCATGATGCCATTAAAGAACCAAAAATGGCAAAAAGCCATGGATGAAAAGATCAAATTAATTGAAAAAAACAACACTTGGGAGCTGTTAGTTCTTCCAAAAGGGCAAAAATCCATTGGTGTGAAATGGGTTTATAAAACAAAGCTCAAAAAGAATGGTGAAATTGATAAGTACAAAGCCCAACTTGTCACAAAAGGATACAAGCAAGAGTTTAGAGTAGATTATAAAGAAATTTTTGCTCCAATTACAGGGTTAGACACCATTCGTGTCGTTCTTTCACTAGCTGCTCAGAATTTGTGGAAAGTTTATCAATTAGACATAAAGTCAGCATTTCTACATGGAGAATTGCAAGAACAAGTATACATTGATCAGCCTCCTAGATATGTGAAGCAAGTCAATGAAAGCAATGTATATAAATTGAAAAAGGCATTATAAGGGCTAAAACAAGCACCAAGAGCTTGGTATAGCCGTATTGATGCTTATTTTACTAAAGAAGGCTTTCAAAAATGTCCTCATGAACACACACTTTACACAAAAGTTGAAAGTAATGGTAAATTACTTGTAATATGTCTTTATGTTGATGATTTGATTTGCACTGGAAATGATTTCATGATGATTGAAAGCTTTAAGCAAAATGTGATGAATTTGAAATGACAGATTTGGGATTAAAGCACTACTTTCTTGGAATTTAAGTTGTGCAATCATCTGTTGGTATATTTATTTCACAAAAGAAATATATTCTTGAGGTTTTGAACAGATTTAGTATGCAGGGCTGCAATCCAACCTCTGCTCTAACAGAGTATGGCATAAAGCTAAGGAAAGAAGATAGAGCTAAAAAGATATATGCTACTTTGTATAAGCAGATGGTTGGAATTTTAATATATATATAACCTTAACAAGACCTGACATCATGTATGGTGTTAGTCTGATCAGCTGTTATATGGAGAATCCAAGTGAAAATCATTTATTTGTTGCTAAAAGAATCTTTCGTCATCTTAAAGGCACAACTGATTTTGGCATTTGTCATAAGGAAGAAGCAAAAGAAATTTTATGTGGCTTTTCTGATATTGATTATTCAGGAGACATTAAGGATAGAAAAACACATCAAGATTTGTATTTATAGTGGGCTCTGGAGCTGTTTCATGGTTCTCAAAAAAAAAATAACAAATTGTGTCTTTGTCATCCACTGAGGCTAAATTTGTTGCAATAACTTTATCCTCATGTCAAGCTATTTGGTTGAGAAGATTACTTGAGACACTGCAGTTTTAGCAAAAAGAAGCAACACCTATCTACTATGATAATTAGGGGTGTGCAAATGATTGGTTTGATTTTGAACCGAATCGAAAAAATCGAGAATCAAAGTTTGCAAAATATAATAACCAAATCAAAACTGAAGTTTTTAGGACTGAAAATCAAATGGACCGAAATAATTTCGATTGGTTCAGTTTAATCGATTGGGTCAATATGATAAAAAGAAATAAAAATTTTTAGGTAAGCCTAGTGGACCCTTGTTTAGCTAGTTTTCCAAATTTTTTGGGTGATGGCCCATTGCCATTTGTTAATCCATTTTCTTTGCTTAAAATCACTTTATGATTTTAATCCATCTTACTTTAAATTCAATATGGGCCTAGATCTTCTTAGGGTTTGTGTGTGTCATCTTCTTAACCTTCTTCTTCTTGATCTTCTTAGCCGTCATTGTAGACTTCATAAAACTAAAGAACAACAAGCTTGACCTTCTTCTTCTTGTGCTTAATCTTCTTAGGCTTAGTGTAGGTCTTGTTCTCTCTCTTCATGTGCCTTTACCTTCTATTTCTCCTTCATCCATCTTTATCCACACACATATAATAAACATTATATTTTGTTAACATTTTCCATAAAAAATACAAGTACATTAAGCAAAAATTACAGGTGATGGCTACGTGTGTAGGGCTAGGGATTTTGATCCTGAATCATAAGAAAAGGAAGAAATGGCTGCTAGGGATTTCTAATTAAACATAAGAATATATATATATATATATATATATATAAGCAAAACGTTGAGTTTTGAAAATTTCGATTGATTCAATTCCTTCGATTTTTCAATTTTAAAAATCGAATCGAACTAATTAAACCAAACTTTTATTTCGGTCCAGAACCAAATAAACTAAAAATTGAAATAATTGAA
The DNA here is from genome assembly GCA_037975025.1 of Excoecaria agallocha. Taxonomy (NCBI): domain Eukaryota; kingdom Viridiplantae; phylum Streptophyta; class Magnoliopsida; order Malpighiales; family Euphorbiaceae; genus Excoecaria; species Excoecaria agallocha. The sequence continues at coordinate 19,657,249 of CM075816.1, forward strand.
CCAAATATACCAAAGTTCGTTCAGTTCGATTTTCAGTACGGTTCTGCACACCTCTAGTGATAAGTCTCAACAATTAAGATTTTAAAAAATTCAACTCTTCATGGAAGAAGCAAACATACAGATGTCAGATACCATTTCTTGCACATTCTGTGTAATGATGGTATAATTGATTTGATATTTTGTAAAAGTGAAAATCAAGTAGCTGATATTTTAACAAAACCATTGAAGCAAGTTGCGTTTGAAAGACTCAGAAAAATGCTTGGAGTTTGCTCTTCAAAGGAAGTTGTACCTGTTGATTGATAGATCTTGTAGATGCTATTGTTCCTAAACTAATTTCTGCAAAATTTAGTTTAAGGGAGGGTGTTAGGTTGTAGTCCTATGAAATAGCTGCTCGTGGCTTTGTGGGTTTAGTGTTTTTAGTTTTATGGCTTTAATAATTTCTAGTTTTATGCAACTTGTTATGCAGTTTCCTATTATTTAGGAATTTGTTATTTTCCCGTTATTATTATTGCTTTTATAAGGCTGTTATCTGATGAATAAAATGAGAGTTCAATTCATATTCTCTTCCTCTCTTGTTATTGCAGTGCTTGCAAAAGCTTTTGGTTAACAAAGAAAACCCACATCAAAAGAACAAGAACCCATTTCAATAACACAAATAAAAAGAGAAACCAGATCAACAGTTTGCTTTGTATTTGTAGCTCTGCGAATTTGAATTATAAGCTGCTGCTTTTTTTTCAGCTATAAGAGTAAAGATTACACAATAATAAAGTACTGTTATTATTTTGAAGTGGAGGATTGTCTTTGGACGTGCCCTTCAAAACCAAAATACAAGGGTTTCTCTAACAGTTATATAGGGGTAAGATGTACCTAATAAGGGAGCAACTCGAGATAGATGCAAGACTCTTTCTCCTGCTTTCTTAAAAAGAAAATCCCATTTTCCAGCACGCACTAATTCCTATGTTTTGTCAGTCGAGTTATATATTAGGTGGCAAAGATGCTGGTGGTGAAGTGGTTGGAGAGGAGAAGAATTAGGTGGTGGAGTTGGTGGTGGAGTGGCTGAAGGAGGAGGAGAATCAGGAGGCTAGTACTGATGAGAAGAAAAAATGTAGTAAATTTAGTATGCGTCCGGTGATTTTGGAGTTCAACCCCCAAAAAAAACATTTTGTAAGAAACTCACGGGGTACAAATCCAATGGATTAGAGAATAAAATAGGTCAGTTTTGGGTTGGTCCAGTCGATATTTGTTTGGCTTGAATTGGGTTGAAAAATAAAATGGGTTAGTTTTTGGTTAACCCAATGAATATTTATTTGAATTGGATTTGATTTTGATCCTTTTTTTTTGCGAATTTGAGTGAAATTTTGAGTTTAAATCAATTTTGCCAAGTCTAGACATAATGTCCTATAAAAAATATGAAAATTATGACATTTTATTATAAATAAAATAATATTTCTGTTGATGAACAGTCATTCCTATTAAGAATCTAAACAAGGAGACCTGCTTGCACGTCAACTACCATATACATATATTTTAAAATTGAGGTTTTGACTTAGATAGAGGAAACTACATCTTCGTGCTCTCACGAAAGGCTTCATTTCAATGCAAAATGGAATATTATATAATAAGCCTAAGAATTTCAAGTGAATGTGGCAAAATAGAGCAAACTTAATTAGCTTATAGCAATACCCTAAAGAACCACCAAAATCATGGCTTCAGTTTTGCATTCGTGGAGCCTTAGCTTCTTCTTCTTGATAGCATTAGCATCATCCTTTATTTATACATCCATGGCTGCCTCTCATACTAATAACAAACCCCCTGTATTTCGTCGAAGTCAATGGCAACTTGCACATGCCACTTTTTATGGTGATGAGACTGCTCCTGAAACTATGGGTAAGCTTATCATACAGGAATTTCTTATATATATATATATATATATATATATATATTCATGGAAATTATTGATAAAATTTCAGGGTTTCTTATAAATAATGTGCTTTGAAAAAAAAAAAATCTTCAGTTCCATTACATGAAATCCACATTGAATTTGTGTTGGTCATCATTAATGGAATCACCGTGATTAGTTGTGATTTCAGATGTATCAGCTATTTTTTCTTTTTTTCGCAGTATATCGATATCTTTTCTAGTGTAAAAAATACCATATTTTCAAATGCATCATATATTTCAAATAAAATTTTAAATCACGCACGCTATTCATAAAAAAATTCCAAACTTTAATGTAAAATTGTCTAACAATTATCTATTTTACAAAGCTTATTGAATACTATTATGAACATGTCTAAAGCATTTTACATTGTTAATCATTAAATTAAGGAGTAATATGGACATAGAATTATTGCTAATATAGAATTGATGGTATTGGAGTAAAAAAAATTGAGAACAGGAGGAGCATGTGGGTATGGGAATTTATTCCAAAACGGATATGGAACAGACACAGCAGCATTGAGCACAACGTTGTTCAACAATGGATATGGCTGCGGGACATGTTTCCAAATAAAGTGTGTGTATTCGCCATGGTGCTATAACAACGTGCCTTTCACCACAGTGACAGCCACCAACCTTTGCCCTCCAAATTGGAACGAAAACTCCAACAATGGCGGATGGTGTAACCCTCCCCGTCTTCACTTCGACATGGCTAAACCTGCTTTCATGAAAATAGCCCAATGGAAGGCTGGCATTGTCCCTGTCATGTTCCGCAGGTCTGTCTTCCTTTTTTTTTTTTTTTCTAATAAAAACATTTATTTAAATCATGATAGTAATGCGTTTGACCAAAGGTTCTTTTTGGTACCAGACATGTCTGTTTGAAAACAATAATGAAAGTAGAGTTTGTTGCTAACATGTCTTGGGAAGAAAATTACTTCTAAAGACTGCCAAAAGGATTCTGAAATCTGATGCTTTATATTTTTATATCTAGAAGATGATGAATTTGTAATTAATATAATTAGTGATGTGGATGATGCAGGGTGCCATGCATAAGAACAGGAGGGCTAAGATTCTCATTCCAAGGAAATGGGTACTGGCTATTGGTGTATGTAATGAATGTAGGAGGAGGTGGTGACATTGCCAACATGCGGGTCAAAGGAAGCAAAACTGGTTGGATTACTATGTCCCATAATTGGGGAGCTTCTTATCAGGCTTTTGCTAGTTTAGGAGGCCAATCTTTGTCTTTCAAGATCACCTCTTACACTAGCAAAGAGACTATTTTTGCTTGGAATGTTGGCCCTTCTAATTGGAATGTTGGCTTGACTTACAAATCTGATGTCAATTTTTATTGATTTCAATTTAAAGTTGGGACTCGAACTTATGATTTTGCTGGAGGGGATTTTAGAAGGCATATCTATTAATTTATATGGCCCTTCTTCCTCATCTTTTTTGGAAAGTTTTCTTTGTATTTTGGAATTTCGATCAAAAGCTACCACAAGATACCAAAATAACTTTACCATGTCTTTGTTCTTTTTTTTTTTTTTTTTTGTTACCAACTTAAAGAATCCAAGAAAAGCAATGATTCAATAGTAGATTTATTAGAGGATTAATTAAGATTTTAATTTAATATGGTACTGGTGCAACGTGACATGAATACCCTCGATGATATCAAGCTGATTAATTAATTATGGAGAACGAAATGACATTTTAATTGTCACGAAAACAATAGGATAGTCGGCACACTTCAACTAATAATAAAGAATTACAGATTGGGAAATAATGAGTGGCCTTAGTTACAAGTTAATTAGTCAATTTTCTAAGAATGAGAAATAGAACTATATATATGTTAGAAGTTAAATCTAAATATTAGATGTTTAATTAGATTGAGAAAATATTAAACAAAGTTCATAGTTATATCTCCAACAAAATAGAAAAAATTCTCAGACCATTAGAATTTAATGAATTAATTTCATACGTTATCACTAAAATTTGGCTTTTATTTTGGTTGTTATTCAATTTAATTATTCATTTTTAATAGTGCAGTTTGTATAAGATTAACCCAATTATTTTTCAATTTGTATAACATCAATTCAACTAAAATAAAAGCTCAGTTATTTTTTTCGATGGCCGGATTCTCGATTTTCTAATTTTTATGACTTTTCTGTTATAAAATAAAAATTTAGTTATTTTTTCATTATAAATAGTAGTATAATAATCATAACATTACAATCGCCGATTTTTAATGACCATGGATGAAATTAATTCGATAGTGAAACTATTTATATTATATAATTGCTTTACATGAAAGCAGGAAATTAATAATAAATGAATAAAGGAGAGTAATTAGCACTAATAAAAAAACATGGAAATGGTTGCATGCTTGACCTGGCACATGAAATTTAGGGCCCATTAGTGGGAGAAAAACAAGATTAAAAGAGAATGTTAATTTAATATAAGCAAGTAAGGTGGGAAGAGACCCACAAGGGTGTTGGAGTGGGAGACATGCAATGAACACAATTGAAGAGGGAGTATATAAGCACGCCAATTCCTTTTTGGGGTCAATTGTAATCATACTCCCATCCCCCAAATCATTTCTCCCTCTAACCTCCCTACCTTACACCTCTTTCTTAATTAATTCTTCTTCCAAGTTTACCTTCTAAGTCATACTAACCCACAAAATTATACTTTTTTTTCCATCTAACAAATTTCTAATTCAATTAATAACCTTCATAAATTTATATAAATTAAGAACTAACGATAGACTCACATAAAAAAAATTAATTAATTCTTTTATTTTACAAATATAAAACTAATTTTAAACTCGAATACATGCCAATTTGAAGCTAATTCTACGATCATATTCTGCCCACATTCCAGAATGAACATAATTTGTCATTATTATTCTAATTCAGCATCTCATGCAGTCTTTTTTTTTTCCTTAAAAATGCGTATAAACTATAAATATTTATAAATGTCTATAATATAAATTAAATTTAAAATCCCTCGTACTTTTAATTGACCAATAAAGTCGTCTTCTCTTTTCAATATCTAAAAGTCTTTGATTGCAGAATATGGTATCATGGAAGTGAAACTTTTTTCATGGGATAAGGCGAAATTTTTGCCTTTCATGTATACTCATTATATATCCTAAACCTTACGTATATTCCATCTAAGACTTACTAATTCCTTTCTTTCTTCTGCTTTAATCCATCGCTTTTGTTTCTTTTTTCCACAATAAATTTCCTCAATCTTTCTCATCTTTCCTCTTTGAAATTTTCTCTCATGTTTCGTATCCACAGGACTACTAATATAGATAGCTTAGCTACAAATATTCCAATTACAAATCAGACCCTTTCCCTTTAATGCACCATTTCCAGAAAATCACCAAAAACAGCATTATAGCCTTGATCATCTCCTTATTATACATATGGCCTCTCCTTCCTTTTTCTCTTTGATAATTTTGCTATCATTTTCATCTGTCAGAATTGAAGCTGAAGGCATCAAATCTGTCCGCGGCCTCGATCTTCTTATCAGAGACTATACATTCAAGTTCTATGATATACACTTGAGGACAGGTATGTTACAAACTGTGGAATTACCTGCAAATTTCTCAGGCATCAAAGTAGATACAGCCAGGTTTCGATGCGGTAGCTTACGCAGATATGGAGCTCATGTTAAGGAATTTCATCTGGGAATTGGCGTGATAATTCAGCCGTGTGTGGAGAGAGTGTTGGTAATTAGACAAAACTTGGGACATAATTGGTCTTCTTTATACTATTCTAATTATGATTTAAAAGGATATAAACTTGTGTCCCCAATTTTAGGCCTTTTAGCTTATAATGCAGGTAGTGATGTTAATTCTAGCAATCCTTTCGAGCTTGGAATTTATGCTGGAGATAAACCAATCACTGTAGATTTCAGGAATTTAACTACCACAGGAATTAGGCCATTGTTCTGTGCTAGTTTTGAAAATAAAGGCAAAGTCACACTAAAAACCCCAGAAAATAATACTTGTGTGGCGACAAAGCATGGGCATTATGGGTTAGTAATAAAGTCGCCGATGGCGCCGCCGGTGCCGGCGTCAGAACAGGTGAAAAGGAAGATAAGCCTGTGGAAAGTGGTGGTGGGGAGTAGTGTTGGAAGCGTACTGGGAGTATTTTTATTGGGATTGCTTTTGGTGGCGATGTTTGTTAAAGTGAAAAAGAAAGCAAGAATGGAGGAGATGGAGAGAAGAGCGTATGAAGAAGAAGCTCTCCAAGTTTCAATGGTTGGGCATGTCAGAGCTCCTACAGCTTCTGTTACTCGAACTTTGCCTACAATTGAACACCAGTACATCCCCTATTATCTTTCTTGATTTCTTTTCTCACTTTATAAACATTATTCTTTATGTATAATGAATAACAAATAATAAATATTAATAATATATTACAAGAAAACGAATTTGTATTGATAATTAAAGAAGCATATATTCAAAAACAAAATTATTTCTTCATCTCTGTTTAGATTTTCAATTTCATTTAAGGTTTAATTCATAAAGACCAGTAATCCAAAATAAATTAGTTTCTTGGGCAAGCGATTAGAGTAAAAGAATAAATTACTTGAATAGTTGAATGTTTATGGTGGGTGGGAAACTAGTAAAGTGTGAAATGATAATGTTTATAATGATTAAGAGAAATTGTACGTGATATTGTGGCAGATGGAGCAAGCATGTGAGAAAGAACAAAGAGAAAAGAAGAAGAGACATGTGGAAGTTGGTGTCTGGCTAGTGGCAAAGTGCATGAACACAGTGATTTCCGGCTAAGGATCAGAGAATCATCCAACACAATTATGGCAATTGATGACGCTAAGAACCTTCAAAATGTCTCTTGCTTTTCCTCTGTCACTCCCAAAGTTTTGCTTAAAGTTGTAGACCAAGCCACGGGAAAGTGAACTTCCAAGGCTCAGCCTAGCTACTCAAATTTTGAAAATTTTGTTTTTACAGGATGCGCCTTGTTAATTCTTATTTTCTGATTTTTAATAAATTCATTATTATCAATGATTTAATATGCCTATATTAACTTAAATCTATATGTTTTTAAGTGTGGAAAATGACTTGGTACTTCACATATAAGGTTTTTAAGTATGGACCGGGCAAAGAACCGGTAAAAATAGAGGGTCATGTGTAAAAGGTTTAACTAGTATATATAGCTAATTAAATGGTGAGTGTGTATATATATAAAGTATAAATTAAAATTTATATTATTTATCTAGCTACTAACATAATGTATTAGTTACTGCGAAATGATCAATCAAAGAATTTAAAAGTTAGAAAACGATTTTTATTTAAATGGGTATGATGATATGTAATTAATAATTTTACATTGAAGTCTAATGGACTAAAATATAATAAATTAATTTTTAATGGATCAAAGTGTAATAATGATGAAGAATAATGGACCGAAATGAGAAACTGCATTATTAAATTGATGAAAATGTAAATTTACATGAGAAATACACTTGCAAAACGTTTAAAGAAAATGAATGAACCAGACCCGTATTAATTTATCAAACCATGTATGGATTAGGCCAATTTACAGGTTAGCTGATCGATTAATCGAGTTCTTTTTAATTTATTTTCTGAGTTTTAAAATATGATATGATTGATTAATGTTAAGTTCCTGATTTTTATGGTTGAACTAATACACATCTATTCTTTTTAACTGATAATTCGCAATTTTGCATGTATATAATACAAAAAATTGATAATTTATTAAGGTTAATTTCACTCATAATCACTGAATTTGTGATTAATTTTATAATAATAATAAAAAAATTTCATAAAAATCATTAAAATTTGTAAATATATACAATAAAATCATTTTAATAATTTCCGACAAGAAAAACGTCGAAAAATTCAGCTGACATGTCCGATCATCACAACATGCACAAATCGCATCCAACGAGATACCACATCAACATGACACGTGTCATGTTTGCCATGTTAATGCACACATGGACAAAACACAGTGTTTGCAATCATCACATGTCATGCTAGCGTGGTGTGATGCTAGATATCATATGCACATATTATGATAACCGGATATACCGGCTGGACTTTTCGATATTTTTTTTGCCGAAAATCGATTAAAATAATTTTATAAAATATAATTGCAAATTTCAGTAAATTTATAAAAAGAAAATTTTTTTATTATTATTGTGAAATTGGTTACAGTATCAATGGTTATGGATGAAACTAACTCTAATTTTTGTCATAGAAGAAGGAGAACGTGACCGCAAATTCCTTCAATAGGCTGCAAAAAGAAATTGAACTTTACTAAGTTAAAAATCAAGAATTCGACCATAAGATGAATCAAAGATAAAACCAAAACCAGCATTGGCAGTCCATTATAATTCGGCCTAATGCCAATCTAAGGCCCATGTTTCTGGGTCTCAGACAATCATATTTTGAAATAAAATATTCGATTAGAAAATTAGAAAGAATAATAAATAATATATATTTATTCATTTTAAGATATGAACTTTTATGGCTGTGTTGATACGCTTTAACTTAATTTTACCCACCAATAAATACATGCACAATTGATAATTCATAATTGTATGGTTACTTTGAATTGAATCCCATTTGTATGCATCATGAAATAAATTAATGAAGCTTGATAATAGTTCGGAATTATCGGACTATTTCCTGCAGGTGAACTCTTGTTCAATGCGCCAATGAAGCCTGCAAATAGGGAAAATCCGACGAGAGACCTCTTCGAGAGTCAAGTCGGTGATCTATGAGAGAATAAGGTTCATTAGGGTAAATCGGCTTATAGACATACATGTTCATTACGACTGTCTTTTATAGGGGTGAAAGTCCCATCCTTTTCTTGGAATCCTGATAGCAATGGAAATCCTTCCTTCACAAGACTTCTACCTAAATAGAAAGTCTTCCTTAAATGAGATTAGGCTCTGACCCATGTTCCTAGCTGAACCCTAGGAACGGGCTCATTCAGGTTGCCGGTCATTGTAATTGGGAAGCAGACTATGGGCCTAGGCTTAAAGCCTAGTTCGGTTAACATAAGTCCCCCCCAAAAGTATGAGACATTTATGTCGATATTATTTCGGATTCCTTGTAATGGTTTGAATTATTCATCTGAGCTTTTCTAACTATTTCACTTTTCTTGAGTCGCTGTGACACTTTGGCTTTCGTACTTGAAATAATTATAGCCCTTTTGATCCCCGTGTTGTCAAAGTCATAATTGTATCTCCTCGAGTTCCAAACCCAGCTATCAATCGTAATTAATTTCACACATATCAGTGCGATTTACACCGTTCAACTTTATTTGATTCAATGGCTCGTCCTCACTTTAAATACCCCTTGACTGTTTCATTTTTACCTTTTTCGTAGTCATTTCTCTGTTTTCTCCTCTTCTTTCCTTGGCATTTACTACATCCATCTTCAACAGATTTTTTTGATTTTTAGGTTAGTTTCTCTATCATCTTCTTTCTTCACTTCCTTTCTTACTCCCGCATTCCTCCTCTTTCTTTCTTTTTTGTTTTTTTTTGTCTTTATTCCGAGATGAGCGGGACCTCAGATTCTAGTGAAATTAGAATTTTTGATAACCTTTTAGAGGATAGTACCCCGAGCACTTCGGCTTGTAGTTCGTCCACTTCTAGCATACCTATGGAGCTCCCTGAGTTCCAGGTAATTCCTCCGAGCTGTAGTCCAACTATCGAGGTTATTGCTTCGAACCCCCCGAATGTAAAGGTGCCAGCAACTACCAACCCTAAACCATGAAAAGCACTGAAATCCAATCCTCGTATAACCGACGTAGGTTCATCTATAAATGTTGTCGAGCTTCAAGCTTACAGGCCAAGTTAGGAATAGCCCCCCGATACAAACTCCCGACTCCTAGCCCTCATATCCTAGCTAACTATAATTTTAATGATAAGAATATACTAGTTCTCTACGAAGCTGACGTCCGAGCTGGGGCTACTATTCCCCTAACCACCTTTGAGACTTCCCTTCTAAAATACTATGACATGACTATCAACCAATTACATCCCAATGCCTGGCTCACTCTTACCGGGCTCTAAATATGGACAGCGAAGAGAGAGATTGACCTCACTGTCCGCCTATTCAAGGCGACCCACGTGGTTGGTTTTATAAATATTACCGAAGACCATTGTTATATATAAGCTAGACTGGGGTACGGCATTTTTTCTGGGAAACCAGAGTCCCTTAAAAACTGAAAGCATCGGTTCTTTGTTATAGAGAGCGACGAGGAATTCCCCTTTCGGACATCCTAAAGTCCTTTCGTGAATAGGAACGAGCCCTGCGCCTTGCTTACTAAAGATGAGGAGAATACCTTAGCTCGGTGGAGGGAGTTGTAACACCCTTATACCGCCGTACAATGTACGCGGTAATCGGATGTCAAACCATAGAGGAAACAGTGAATTTTTTTTTGCGCAGTAATGATAAACATACTTGTACATAGATACTTAAAATATAATCATTAATCACATATATGTGTCAATAATTAACAAATAAATTTCTTATACTATAAATATATACTTGCACAGTAACTATATTTTTCCGTACCTACATATACATGCCAAATTTAATTCCCATCTTGTTCCTTTTCTTGGACTTGACTACTCCTGCAATATCAGCCAATGAAATCCTATCGTCTTCATAACCTGCGCACATTCAACAAACTACGCGCTGAGCATCGAAACGCTCAGTGATGGATACATATCCCAAACTTTTCATAATAAATCACAGAAATATACATACACACTTGCATGAATTTACTCATACGTACATTCATTCGATGTGTATACATACATAGCATATACATACGTTCACCTACCTATACATACATACATCCACATATTTTACATATATATACCGTACATGCATACATAGTATATCATACCTGCATACATATACATATCATACATGCATACATATACATACATATACATGCATACATATACATATCATATACATATCATACATATTCACTTACGTATTTCTATATACCAATATATATATACACGTATACATACATTTCATTTACATACATTACTCGTACATATACATACATATACATATCATACATATTCACTACACCATAACATTTATTTTAAATTCATTTAAAAGTCTTAATAAGTATAATATACTATTAAAAATTTGTTTTTCAATTTAATTTAAAACTTTACTTAATTTTTCAGTTTAGTCCTTTAACTTTTCATTTATTCTAAATTACCCTTTTTATACCTTAAATTACCAAAATGCCCTTTAATTTCTTATTCTCTCATTTTAATCTATTAATTGGCTTATAAATTACCAATTAATCCTTGTTTGTAACTTTTTCATGTAAAATTATATTTTAGTCCTTTAATTTTATAAAGTTGACTTTTTTACACAGTTAGTTGACCAAATTATTATTTTATCCTTATTAATTATTTCCTTTTCACTTCTACTTATTAAATTCATCTTTTAGGAAAATTGCCTTTTTACCCTTAAACTTTTTAACTCTTTTTATTTTAATCCTTTTTCATCTTAAACTTCAATTTTAATGTTCTTTTTATACTTTTAACATTTTCTTATCATTATGCCCTTAGTACAGACCAGACAGAAAACTCTCAGACCGGATATGCGGGATGTGGATCCCACAGGACCACAACAGAATGAGAAATAACCTCCAAATATCATTTCTCATAAAACATATGAACATATGACAGTACATATGATAAGTACTATGGAGATCGACGATCCAACCATAGTAAAACAAGTCGCCATAACTTGCACCACGGTATAGATATTCCTATGGCCAGCCAATTATATCCTGAGTTAGGTTTTACTGCCTGACTCTTTCTAAGGGCACATATTCACTTACTTTCTAATTTATTATTCAGTTATTCATTCTTTACAATACTTTTCAATACTTGTCAATACTGTACCAATACATTATATTTGCAGTCTGTCTTTCTTACACAGGCTGTAAATTATTTCATAATAATTCACCATTTAATCAATAAATTATGTAGTAGTTAATCATAATTTCATATTTTTCAATTAATAATTAACTAAAATTTATTCCAAAAATGTCCGTTTAATTTTCATAAATTCTATAAAAATTTATGGACATCAATATTCATTTATACTATCATTGTAAAGCTTAATTACATTGAAATAACTAAAGATTTCATAGTTTTCCTCTTACCTTCCATTTGGCCATAACTAAAAGTTCATCATATTCATACATAGTACATACATTATTAAACATATATTATATTGTACACTAATTTTATTTAATACTATCTTTCATGTAATATCATTATTTATAATTTTATTTGTTTATATGCTTCTCATTTATAATTTACTAACTTGTATTATAAAAATTATAATCTCAAATGCTTATTTTACCAAATTTTTCACATTATTTCTATACTAATTTTAATGTTATTATTATTAATTATTCACGTTTTAATTCTTTCATTATTTATCACACTCGTTAGTATCTTTAATTCATTTAATCATTATAACTTACGCAAATCATTGTATGCATAATTAAATACCACGCTAATTTCATTTAAATTTATTTCAATTCAAGTCTTTCCCGTTTCCATATATATATATATCAATTTGTCTTATTCCATATAACTTATGCCATATACAAATTTATATTGTTTACCCTTGAAATTTGCATTTCCTTAAGTATTTAATTAACATTACTATGGTTCTTATATTTGTCCTTTACATATAATTTATTAAAATAATCATGCATATTCTGTACGTATATATTTAGTTCAGTCCTCGTTAAATTCAGCTAGGATGACTTTTGTGACAAAATATTTTTTCTGGCTAAATTGATTTAGCGACGAATAAATATCATTTAGTGAGGACTTTTTTCCTCGCTAATTTACATTTTTCTTGTAGTGTTGTTTCTCGGGAATTGTCGCTGTCTTTTCCCTGCTCACTATATTTCAATCGCCTGGCTTCATCCATTCAAATGTATTTATGAGCCCTGGTTATTAGCTCGGTGAAGTTATAGGGAGGCTTTTTGCTTAAGGAATCACTAAAGTCCTGACACCTAGTATTCCGACTAAGGGTGTTAATTGTGACTTCCAAATTCAAGTTCTAAATATCCATTATGACCATGTTAAACTTATCCACAAAACTTCGCAGAGGTTCACCTCTTTCCTGGACCACTTGGTGTAAATCAGCCGAGACCCTTATTGGTTGAATGGCAGCTATGAACTTTGCTTCGAACATTTCGATGAACTGCCTAAAGCCATGTATTGAATTCTCGGGTAAGTTTTCGAACCAAACTTGGGCAGACTCAATTAACTTTTGGAGGAAGATTTTGCAAAGAGCAACATCCTTGGTGGTGTAAATCAACATGGCATGGTGGAACTGGTCCACATGAGCTCGGGGATCTGAGCTCCCACTATACCTAGGTAGATTTGGTATCCTTATGTTTGGGAAAGGGGTGGAGAGTATAGACTTAGAAAAATGGGGGATCGAAAGTTCTCTGGACGTTGTATCATATTATGTTTTTGTTTCTACTGCATTCTTTCTTCAATAAGCTTATCGAGTTCATCTCGAGTTAGGGTAATTCTTGATCCTTCATCCTCCCTCTGGGCTGAGGAGTTCGGATAATCAAAGGTGGGGGTGGCATTGGTCTCGACTACTTGTGGTGTTACATGAGGTGCTAGTTGGGCTGCTATATGTGAGAGGGTTGTGAGGAGGGCTTGGGCAAATTGGGGTGTTATGTCGGGAATAGGGATTCCAGGTGTGTCGGTATTTGGACCTGTGATAGGAAGATTGGAGGTACCATGGGGATGGGTTTTAGGGATTAAAAGACTGATAAGTGGGGGCCTGGAGTTGTGTTACTCCTATCATTTGTTGTCCAGGCATTCTCGTCGTTAGAGTTCATGGTTGTGTGGGGATGAAAGTACACGCTCACCGCATCAAAATGATAACAATTCGAAATTACCGGATTATTTCCTGCAGGTGGACTATTGTTCAATGTGCCAATAAAACCTGCAAACAGGGGAAATCTTACAGGGTCTGATAAAGGGACTCTTCGACGGTCAAGTCAGTAATCTGTGAGAGAATAAGGCTTAATGGGATAAATCGACTTAGAGACATACCGGCTCATCACGATTGTCTTTTTATAGGGGATGAATGTTCTATCATTTCTTAAAATCCTGATAGCCATGGGAATCTTTCCTTCACAGGACTTCTGCCTAAATAGGAAGTCTTCCTTAAATGAGAGATTAGGCTCTGACCTATGTTCCTAGCTAAACCCTAGGAACGGGCTCATTCAGGTTGCCGGTCATTGTCATTAGGAGGTAGACTATGGGTCTGGGCTTAAGGCCCTTAAGCCCAATTTAGTTATCAAAGCTAATTGATGGCTATGCATATTAGGCATATTCATATATAAGGAAATTATTTCTTTATTAAGCTAAACGCAAACTTGTCAAACTAAAGTTTTTTTTAAGGGTATGATTTCGATTTGTTCTTACTATTTTGTTAAAGTAGTTGATTTGCCTTTAACGTTTATTTAACAGCTAATTTACCCCTAAGTTTTTTATTGCAAGTAATAAAATACCCTTTTTATATTTTTACCCTAATTCAGTTTTTTTCTCTAATACTTATTTTTATTTTTAAATTATGTTTACAAATTATAAAATTATTTTAAAATATTTATACCAAAACCCGATACCAATCAAAATAAATGTGCTTTATATTAAAACTTATTTACTATTTTAAGTGAAATTATAGAGTTACAAAAATAGTTAAAATTTTATTTTAAGATTTCTAAATAGTTTTATAATTGCACTTAAGATACTTAAAAAATTTCTATCATAAGGCATGTTCAGTTTTTTTTATATAAAAAATTCAATAAAAGTATTTTGAAGTAATTTTAAGAAAATAATTTTTTTCAAAAAAATTGAATTGGATTGGGAACATAAAAATAAAAAAAAATTAAGCAAATATGAAGGAGAATTTTAATATCCAAAATTAAAATGTTAAAGGCAAATCAATTCTCCTAAAAAAATATTAAGGGCAAATTAAAATATTTTTTTATATATAAAAAAAATAAAATTAAAATTTAATTATATATTAAAATCAATATTTACTGTTTAAATATATATATATATATATATATATATATATATATATATATACACTTTAAAAGTAAATTATAAAATATCTCAAAAAAATAACCACACAAATTATCAAATTGGAAATTTAATATTTTTATATAATAATAAAAATAATAATAAGTTATTATTCTTGGCATAATTTATTGAGCTCATTAAGCTAGGAAAATTTTTTTAATAATGTAATTTTAATAATTATTTACAGAAATGGGATGAATCAGAAATAATTTACGGGATTAGAGTGTTTTACGAAACTGCTGTCAAGTGGAGCGGTATTGTCAATATGTGTCAGCCGATGCAAAAGGGAGAGAGAAGTCTACAACATCTGAAAATACCGCAATCTGCAGCAATTTCAAACATGCAAAAAACTTTCCCCTGGATCCATGTGGTGCTGCAGAATTTCTAATAAGGTATCTACTGAATGGTCATATCATTTTGACCGAGAAGTGAGAGAGCAAATGCCCTATAATAGTCCCATGTTGCCAAATTTTTTGAGCTTCTCCTTCCCCATTCATGGTCAAGCTTGTTGCTCTTCATTGTTAGCACACTAAGGTAAGTTTTGCTTCTTGTTATTTATTTTTTTCTTGTTATTTCTTGTTTTGTTTTTTTAATGTTTAGTTATAAGTAATAAATATTATGTATTAGTTAGGTTTTATTTAATGAAATAATTATAGTTATAGGTAATTGTAAGTATTAATTAATTATAAATAAATAAATGTTTACTAATCTTACATGATAATACAGTAAAAATTATTATTGATCCAAAATAAATATATTATTTACTTAAATTGTATAATTTTTTAAAATTATACAGAAAATAATTGAAAATACAATAAGAACAAGTAGAGTAAAAGAATTTATAATTTATGATTATGAAGAAAATGAAATCGATTGGGCAACATTTATATAGATAAAAATAAAATTTTTTTGAACCATGTTTTTGCATTGAAATCGTTGTCTTCTCCAGCAGGTTCGCTGCAATCTGTCCCCTTATTGGCAGCCGATATACTAGCAAAGTCGCTTTAACTGACAATAATTTCCTAAAAAACTTTAAACCTGTAATTTATTTCTAATACACCCCAATTTTATAATTAATTATTAAAAATACATTATTAAAAAAATTGTTCCTGTTAATCCCACCGCTAAACCTTAAAATCAATCAATTAATCATCAATGATTACAGAGAGTTTATCCTCTGCAGCAAGGACAAAATAGAGCCTCATTCCTACCCCGATAAGGAATAGGGTCGACGGTCGAGATTTTCTAAAACCTATCTGCGCCGGAAGCTCACTGCACATATAAATATCACTCTAAATTTCCCGCAAAAAGACATTAACTGGCGTAACGCTGTTTTATTTCCTGGGAAAATTAACAGCCTGATACCAACACAGTCCCACGTGTTACTACCCTATGCGCGCCAGCACCCAATCCCAATCTCACCCTTCTGCTTCTTCTTCAACCTCACGCCTCCCTCTCTCTCTCTCTCTCTCTCTCTCTTTTTCCCTTTGCTCTCTCTAGGGTTTCTTTCTCTGTTTCTGCTACATTATCTTTTGTATATGGCCAATTCCACGGGTTCACCATTTACGGACCAATCGGCCTCTTCTTCTCAGCTGAATGTTCCTTCGACTATGTCACGGCCTTCTCTGAATCTTGAAACGAAAACGCCGTCGGACCATGTTAATCGCTTGATTAACTCTAATCACTATGTTTCTCCGTCGAGAACGATTTTATCTGATAGATTTATCCCGAGTAGATCCAGCTCCAATTTTGCCCTATTTAAAGTCTCGTCGGCGAATCTTTCCCCGTCGGCAAATCCTCCGGCGTCCGATGGCGGAAAGGAGGATAGCTCCAGTGCCTACGCTTCACTTCTCCGCGCTGCTCTTTTCGGGCCTCACACGCCGGATAAAAGGGACTCACCGGGACGGAATATTTTCCGGTTCAAGACCGAGACAAGGCAGTCAATGCACTCGCTTTCGCCTTTTGGGTTTGATGAAGAAAGATCTGGGGTTAGCCACAGCCCTGTTAAGACACCTAGGAAGGTCCCGAGATCGCCTTATAAGGTAAACTTTCTAGTATTTAACATGTGGCTTTGGAAATTTGTATTTTGTAATTTTTTAAAAATTTGCTGGCTTTACCATCAATGGCTTTAATTCCTTGTTTGACTGGTTTAGGTTTTGGATGCACCGGCATTGCAAGATGATTTTTATTTGAATTTGGTGGACTGGTCATCGCATAATGTACTTGCCGTGGGGTTGGGCAATTGTGTATATTTATGGAATGCTTGTAGCAGCAAGGTTAGTCTGGATTCTTAAATTTTTGCTGCTTTTTCTCAGGTTTATCTGAGATTTTAGTAAATTTCTATCTTTACTGATTATTGATTCTCTGTAAGTAGGTGACAAAGTTGTGTGATTTGGGGATCGACGATAGTGTATGTTCAGTAGGATGGGCTCAGCGTGGGACACATCTTGCCGTTGGAACCAGCAATGGAAAAGTCCAGGTTTGTAATTATTCCAGTTTTCTCTATGCAAGTAATTGAACTTCAGGCATTATGGTATTGCATTGCTTCCCTGGATTGATACATGAAGTTGAAATTAGAGTGGCAACAATAAGAACCTGATGTAGGGAAAATAAGAAACCAACTGGGTCGTAGGAGAAACCTAATCTTTAAGCTATCTAATGCTAACTAACTGATAGACTCTGCGAGACATGAATGTAGATTGCTACTTGATGAGGGAGCTGGAATAGTCAACTTGCAAACTGCTGTGCATCACCGGCCCTTCAATGGTTTCTTGGTTATTCTTTGAGAACCAGGGTCTCTGTTCGTGAATAGAGGACAAAATTGAGTTTGACCAGTGTTGCCTTGTAGGATTTGGCTTGCCTTTCTCGTAGTTATTCACAGATAGCTGCTTATAGATACAAATTTCAAATGTCCCTAATAGCATTTTTACTCTATTAGCTTGGTGTCTTGAGTGCCACAAGATGTTGTGGCTAATTGTGAATGTTTCTAGCGAGGGAACAAGAGTTGATCATTGTATTTAACAACCAGTTGTGCAATTGGCTTCCAGGAGTAAGTTTATGAGCTTATTTTCAATAAATCAAGAAAGTAGTTGGTATTTTTTATTGTCACATTTACTGAAGTGAGAGTAGCTTGAAACTCTAGGATTTAACTCTTGACACTTGCATTTGAAAGTGAGACTAGTCTGTTACCAGGCCTTTCTGAGAGGAACTAGAATTTTTCGAAAGGCATATTCTTTCTTACAGCGCTTCAGCTTAACACTTTTTTATGAGTTTGGAAGGTCTCAATGGTTACAGTTGCTGAGTTTTATCTAGGAGCATAGAGGAAACATGTCGCATTAATTTCACAAACATATTTAACACTTCCATCCTGCAGTATGATTAGATTTTTTCTTCCTTTTTTATATTCTTTTGGTCCTAGCAGTATTTAACGTATACCTTAAATCATCTTCTGTGTAGATTTGGGATGCATCTCGATGTAAAAGAGTAAGGACCATGGAGGGCCATCGATTACGGGTTGGAGCCCTGGCCTGGAGTTCATCTTTACTGTCTTCTGGCAGCCGGGATAAGAGTATTCTTCAACGTGATATACGCGCTCAGGAGGACTTTGTTAGCAAACTCTCTGGACACAAGTCAGAGGTGGGAGTCTTAGATATTTTCAGCTTTATTAAGCTTCTGGATCAATCAATTTTGATATTGTTTAAATATGTTTTGTGCTTGAATTAGCTTCTTTATTTTTCTTTAATGTGCCTCTCCATTACTTTCATCATTCCAATTATCATTTGTTATCCTTTGCTAGAAAATATATGTGTTTCTTAGTATTTTGGACATAGAATCTGATTATCGGCATCCTAATATTAATTGATTGTGGTTAGGTTTGTGGATTGAAGTGGTCATATGACAATCGTGAGTTGGCATCTGGTGGAAATGATAATAGAGTAAGTAATGGTGTCTTCACCATTTTTTATCTCATTTTTATTATAGCGGCAAAGCAATACATGTTTTTCCTTCATTGAAGACTAAATGTTATCATTCATATGCAGCTTTATGTTTGGAATCAACATGCAACTCAACCTGTACTAAAATACTGTGAGCATACAGCAGCTGTAAAAGCGATTGCTTGGTCACCCCATCTTCATGGACTTCTAGCATCTGGGGGCGGGACTGCTGACCGCTGTATAAGGTTCTGGAATACAACCACTAACTCACATCTCAGTTGCATGGACACTGGCAGTCAGGTCAAGTGTTTATTTATTTATTTTACACTGCCCCCTTAGATTTGTTATAATGCATAGCTAAGGAAACCATACACTTTTTTTTTTCTTTAGCTTTTATTTGAGCTGGTCTAAACAAGTTTGAGAGTAAAGGAACAAGTTTCTTCCATTAAACCTCCACTTTTGTATGGCACATTTTCCAAAACAATAGACCCTTTGTATAGTCCAGTAATGAAACTTATTCATTGAATCCTACATTTCATGTAATCTTGAGAGCTAAAGTTATATTTGTGTGTGTTTGTGTTTGTGTTAGCACATGTGTAAGGTTATTTGTTATGGTTTGTTTATAATATCATCTATGTTTCCTGAACCTTTTTTTATTTCTTTGTATTTTCATTGATAAGCACCTATCTTGCTGAAACTTAGAAGACAAAAAATAAATAAATAAATGCCTGCTGAAGGATACTGATATGTATGAAAATATAGCCTATTAGCTGTGGTCCTGAAACTTAAATCAAACTCAAAAAATATATCAAATATTACATTCTTAGCAAAAAGAAAGGAAATATGTCAAGTGGTAGATTCATATCAGGGAAAGAAGTTATCAGATATATGAAAATGGCCTTTTTAAAACCAACCCTTATCTCTTTTTCCAAATGCTTAGACGTGCGAATTTCTACCTTATCTGTCACAGGTGTGCAATCTCGTGTGGTCTAAGAATGTCAATGAACTTGTCAGCACACATGGATATTCTCAAAACCAAATAATTGTTTGGAGATACCCCACCATGTCAAAGGTACAATGTGTGATACAATGTCCCAAAAACTCAACTTGTTTTTCATAACCATGAGGGAATATGATTGTTATGATTTAGTTTTTGGGACTGTTATGGCTTATTTTAAATTATTAAATATTGATCGATATATTTATTAGAACCATAATATCTTGAATTTGAGTTTCAATATCTTTATATAAATAAAAAAAAATAGTAATCTTTGTTTTTGGGCCTTTATAAAAATCGATAGAAGCAGCAATATGTTCAAATTTCAAAAAGAAGAAATTCAACCACACGACTTCCAAATTAGGATGGTGGGCATGTTTGAAAGTGTCAATATATAGCAACAGCTTAAATCAAGCTGATATTCAATTAAAATTATGAAAATTTCCTACTTGAATTCAGCATGTGATAAAGCCAATAATTAATTATCATATATATTAATTATCTTTTGTTGATATATTCTTACAATGTGTTCTGCTTATGCAGTTGGCTACACTTACTGGTCATACTTACAGAGTTCTTTATCTTGCCATCTCACCAGATGGACAGGTATTTTATTCTCCATTAGTAATTGTAGTTTGCTCATTTCGTACAAAAAATGAGGAGTCGTTTTATTTTAGTTAAATGCATATTGGATATTCAAATATATAACAATTGTTTATGTTTCAGACAATTGTCACGGGAGCAGGGGATGAAACTCTACGTTTTTGGAATGTGTTCCCGTCCCCTAAATCTCAGGTAAAACATTTCATCTAATATAAATATTGTCAATTCAGTTCCATTATGTGTTAGAGGCCCCAACAGAAGCTATGGGCTAGTTAATTGTCATATGGATGATAATTCAAACCGTAGTTGTTCTTGTTGCTTATACATTGAAAATTATATTTTACTTTGTGTTGGAGAAGACTGACTTGTATATGGATCAACTATTAATGCAGAACACTGACAGTGAAATCGGAGCATCATCACTTGGAAGAACAACGATCCGCTAATTAATCCAGACATGCCTTTTGTCTAAAATATATCAGCTGCTTCGGTGCAGAAAGCAAAGTTCGTTATAGATTATCCTGATCTCGGAGATTATTGTACAGAAAGAAACTCATCAGGTTAGGTTTCCACGAACCATGCCACAATCGGCCAAGAAATTTGCAGGCTCCTGTAAGGGTTAAACGTGCGAGTGGATGTGATGAAATTTCTACTGGTTCCTGCAAAATGATTTGTTTGTTACCCCTTTGATTTATAAAGTGTATAGTGGCGGGAGGTGAGCTGTGTGGCATTACTGCTTCTTGCTTTGTATATCTACAGAGGACATAAATGAATAATTTTGAACATTTTGGAGCAGCACGAATTCATACCTTTGTAAATAAATATTAATATTTTTTAAAATTGTTTTATTCATGAATGAGGATTTTGTTTGATTGGAAAATAATTTCTAAAATGAAATTCAACCCTATATTGCCAAATTACTTGTAGCATGTTATGTTAGGTGCAACATATTAATCGCAATAACTATCTTGTAGTAAAACTAAAAAATAATCCCCTAAAATTAAATAGAAAATAATACTGTGAAATTTACAAATGGACCCTCAAATTCTGAATACCAAGGGAGGCATCATCATCAATTGAATTTCTAGTTTGGTGTAATTAACGTATTCACAATTTGGAAACTATGTACACGTGATAGAAAACAAGCCATGCACGCATTAGGGTTCATGAGCTGCTTGTGAAAAACCCTTTGGGGCCCCTTCATTGTCTTTAGTGCTTTGGGACCAAGAGATCATGCTGATTGGTGGAAAGCAACACTCGCAGTTCTGCTCACATGGTTGAGGGAAGTTGCCATTACTTGCTGGGATTTCCTTCTGCTTGCTTTCATGGGACCCATAAGATGGTCCCACTGCATCCTTCAATGGGCCCCAACACTCTACCTTGTTGAAATCTGGAATGTTTGAATGAAAATATACCCAAACTAATGCCTCCTGTAATTCTGGGTAGTTGTTGAACAAATTTCCATCTCCATGGAAAAAAGCCTTCAACACCTAATTTAATAGAAAAAGATTCAATTTTTATTAAAATAAATTAGATCAGAAATTGTAAAAAAAGAGTTGATTTTCGATTAAATTTACCACTGGCAGTTCTTTGCAGAAGATGAAATATCTAAGCCTAGCACATAAATCTAATAGAAAATGCCCTCCACTTATATGACAATGAACATGGAGTGACATCTTTCCCTTCACTTTCTTCCATTCTGCTACCACTTCATCTCTGTATAATTTGTTTGACCATCCCTGCAACTGCAATTCAATCCTTAATTAACCTCTTTAATCATAAATAATATTAAATCCTCAATCTACTAACTTTTCTTTTCTATATTCTTAGCCAAATCCCCTGTTTTTATCTACTCGAGCAGATTTTCTTACTCTCAATTTCTCCAAATAAGAAATTATTAAATTTATTTTTTCCAATTCGGATTATGGGTTTCCTAAATATTACTTGTTTATTTGGTGACCTTGTTTAAAATAATATTATAATAACCCCTGTTTTTTGCGTTCTTTAATTCATAAAGATTCAAGATTGAAAAAGTAAAAGGATACCTTGTGGTAATAATTAACAATTAAAACAGGGTTTTGAAAATAAAGTATTATTTACCTGAGAATTATTAATTGTCTGGGAGATAGCTAAAGTAAGTCTAGCAGTAATATCACTGTGGGTAAGGGTGTACGTTCTTGCGAGCTTCCCTGGATGCTTCTGTTCATCAACTCCTACAAACAATACCTTCAGCTTTGAAGCCTCAAAAATCGACGGCCCAAACAATCTAGCCATCTGATCCAATCAAAACCCATGAATCAAAATCCCAAAAAGACTCAAACTTTAACCAAAATTACAGGAGAAAAAGAACTTACGGGACTAACAGAGGGTCGAATCTTCTTGGGTTTTCTTGTATAAGGAAGGAGAGGGTTATTTTGCTCAAACACAGAGGGCCTAGGCTTTGTAGGAAGAAGAGGAACCGGAGCCAAACTACCCATCTTTGATCTCTCTGCGTAAGAGCCTAACCTGTGTTGCCCCCAACTTTTTGGGAATCCAAGAAGACAGCTTTAAAAAAGAGTGAAGTTTAAGTACAAGAAAGAATCTTGATATTTGTCAAAAGTTTGGGTTTGCTTTGCTTGTGAGTTTAGGTTTGGATGCTTTGAAGGTTCAGGAATTGGACCATAATGGGAAAAGAAAAGGAAGCAAAGAAGTTGGTATTATTTGGACTTTCAAGGAGGGAAGAGGAGAGCAATAGGCTAAGCGTAGATATCGGTTGGCAGTTGCTTCAACTATTTGCTTTCTTTTTCTTTCTTTGATTAAAGACTAAAAGAGAGAATGGAGAATTTGACACGTAGTAGCTTCTTCCAGTTAACACTTGGATTATGAACTCTATTTTATATTCAACTTATCCTAATATTCAAACGCAATAAACCGACAAAAGCTTATTCTAATGTATTTTTATTTAATAATGTCAAATTTAGACAAAAATTTGTGTCTCTTTAACTTAAAGTATTTTATTTTAATACTATTTTAAGAAGAAAAAAAAAAGAAAAGATATGACGTGGATAAGCAATTAAGGCCTTGAAAACAAAAATTAAAGGATTTGAAGATTCGCCATCTGGAAGCTCTAAGCATTCGGAACCCTCACCTGTGCATCCATCTACTTCTCGTTGCACGTTTTTATTTTATTTTATTTTATTTGGTTAACAAAAGGTCAGCAAGCTCACAAAAAATACAAACTAACAATCATAGATAATCTCAACAGAGTCATAATAAAGCAAAGGATTAATCCCCTGAGGGGGAGAATATAAAGCATGATATCCATGAGGAAAACCATGCCCCAGATGAGCCAAGTAATCAGCTGCAATATTTGCCTCACGAGAGACAAACTGGAAAGAGACGGTATGAAAATTTTTGGACAGAAAACGGATCCGATCAATAAGAGTGGCGTAGGAGGCATTAGGGCCAGAGCAACCAGATATCATCTCAATAGCTAGCTTGCTATCGCTCTCCACCATAATATTGCTGAAACGACCTTCCTTTGCCCTACAAAGTCCATAATAGATTCTCCAAACTTCAGCCAACAGGATAGGACAGCTCCCCAGATTAGCTACAAAACCTGAGCACCAGCGCCCCAAGTGATTCCTTATAACTCCACCACAAGTCGCAATGCCTCCTCTAAAAACTGAAGCATCAGTATTTATCTTGACAAAAGCTACAGGTGGATAGGATCAATGCACTGAAGTAGGATTAGAACCTTCATTGCCAATCTCCTCAGGCAAATTTAAAGCATTATGACAGGATTTAGCAAAACCAATCACATCACTTACTAACGAAAGAATAGAACTTTGCTTATTCTGAAAAATAAACTCGTTCCTCTTCTTCCACAAAAACTAACAGCCTATAGCGAAAACCTCCGACCAAGCCATTTCAGCATAGTCCAACATCGAGCTTGACAAATTAAATTTTACCCAATCTCTGAAGCTATCTATATGCATGAATTGCTGAAGATGATCATCAGTGAGGCAGAAACTCTAGAATTGTTTTGCAGCAAAGCAGTCCCGCAAAACATGAAGGCTGTTTTATGCTCCTATACCACAAATAGCACAGTCTTCGTTATTCGTGAAATGCCTTCTCTTCCTTTCAGAGTTTGTCATAATACCATTATTGACCACCAGCCAAAGAAACACTTTGGCCCTCTACGCCACTTTTAACCTCCATATTTGACCCCAAAACGAATCCTTATCCTCAGCATTAGTCCTCATTAAACTAGAATAGGCCAATTTTATAGTAAAGCCACCAGAAGAGGAGAGATCCCAGAACATCATGTCCTCGTTAGCAAGAGAGTGCGGAGGACAAGCTGTAGCAATTTTTAAAAGAATATGGTGAGGAAAGAACTCCTCAAACCGAGCCCAACACCATCCTGTATTATCCTCAACAAAGAAGTCGATCGTTTTATTAATTAAGTCTTCTGAGATAAGCATAGAAGTCTGGTGGAACAAGGGGAGATCTAGCCCAGGAACCCATCTGTCAAACCAAAATTTGATTTTCCTTCCATTCCCAATGACCCATATGACATGGTTTAGAACATTGCTCCAAACTGAGCAGATCCCCTTCCAGATTGGGGTATTGTTACGATGGATAATAGGGCAGGCACTGCAACCATGTATGTACTTATATTTGGAAGCAAGAATTTTGACCCACCATTGCTATGACTGAGTAAGAATAATCCAAGCAAACTTCATCATAAAAGTTGTGTTAAGAGCATGAGTATTTCAGAGAGAGAGGCCTCCTTTATCTTTTGGTTTAGTCACCGAACTCCAAGGAACCAAGGCTAGACCATGAGAATCCACAGCTCCGCCCCAAACAAACTGCCGAGAGAGCTTATCAAAATCCTCACAAAGGGTTGAGGGGATTCTTGAGGCTTGAATAACATAAGAAGACATGTTTGATAGCACAGATTTAGCAAGAGTGACTCGACCCGCCATAGAAATACAAGCAGCATCCCAGCTAGCTATTCTGCTTTTCAAGCGATCCAGAATGTAAGAATAATGCTTCTTAGACACACGAGATTGTAAAAGAGGCATACCAAGGTACTTGCCCAAGTCCGAAACCTCCTTGAAACCCATTGTGTGTTGCAACTCTCGCCTAAGGCGAGCATTAAAGTTTCTGGAATAGAAAACACTTGTTTTGTCAATACTAACCTTTTGACCAGAGCATTCACAAAAGCTGTGTAACACTCTTATCACTCCGACTAACTGAACAGTGTACGCACGCCGGTAAATTTTTTTTTTGTTTCAGAATCATACAATAGTCTTATAAACAGATAAGTATAAACGAAAATAGTTCATAACAAAATCTTACATCAGATATTAAACCATCACTAACATAAATATATCCAAACTACAGTACAATCTTTTACCTTAATAGTCATAGTATATACATGCCAAAGCTTACATCAAACTAATATAAGAATCTTCTCTTCAGAACTGAATCTACCGAGTACTAATGCTCCCGCAACACTTCCAAACCTGCACGCAGTAAACACTACGTGTCGAGTACTAAATATGCTCAATGGTGACTACAAATCTAATAATTTCCCAGAATAAAGTGTAATTACATAATTTATGCTACTATTATTCTTATTTCGATTAACGTTGCCTTTTACAACGGTTAACATTATTCACGTTACTAACTCGTATTTTAATAATTATAACTCTTTTGTTCCCAACTTTCAACTTTACTTTACAGTATCTTTTTAGGTGGGTCAATATCGAATTTACATTTGCCTTTACGTTAATCTTTACTATAACTTTTACTTTATCGTTACCTTCGTTTTATCTTTTAGTCACAATAATTTAATTATCGTTTGATTTGACAATATGCATTGGTATCCGTATTTTTACTAGTATCTAAAATAAATTAGTTTTAATACTTGCTTTACTAGTCAATTATTCGATTTGTATTCTAACTTCACTTTTATTGTTTATTCTATTGCTTTATTTAACTTTAATCTAATAAATACATTATTGCAAAGGCTTATAAGGTTTATCGCTAAGCGATATAGCTATTTTGGAGTACTTTGCAGTCAAAACTTTCATTTTCTTCTTTTATACATTTACCCTTATTTAATTGTCTTGTTTAAAACATACATCTTTTACTTTTTCCTTAGTGAATAATTCTATGTCTTTATATCGTTTTACTTTTCATTTAACTTCTCTTTCAGAAAAGCATTACCTAAGCATTACATTTTACTTCATGTTAATATCATCGCTTTTAACTATAAACAGGGAAGTTGATATTATTTTCCAGACTTGTCATTATTTACAGTAGTGTTTGGTACACGAGGTACCAATTAATTAAATTTATCTTCTTCACGAGAAATAAAATATGCTTTTAAATTCTTATAAAAGGTTAACTAAATATTGATTTAATATTTTATTCTTATAAAACCTTTCTTTTTTTTAGTCTGATTAATTATACTTTTCAAAGATCTTTACAGATCTATT
Organism: Excoecaria agallocha; assembly: GCA_037975025.1. Taxonomy (NCBI): domain Eukaryota; kingdom Viridiplantae; phylum Streptophyta; class Magnoliopsida; order Malpighiales; family Euphorbiaceae; genus Excoecaria; species Excoecaria agallocha. Next base: position 19,684,392 of record CM075816.1, read on the forward strand.
TCAACTTTACATTTTCTTTCAGACAAATCATTTTCGTTTTAACTTCTTATATTCAATTCAATTAAACAATACTTATTTATTCATTTTAATGTGCCCCTAGTGCAATACAACAGGTTTCTCACAGAGGATACTCGGGACTGAACCCGAAGGTCCCACTAAACAGATAGAGAAATGATCTCGAAAGATCAAGTCTCACAGAACAGAAACAGATACATTTTCACTTTCACTGAAGCTATAGAGATTAATGATCCCGCCCATAGCTAAGCAAGTCGCCATGACTTGTACTGCGGTACAGATGTGTCCCTATGTCTAGCCAATTATATCCAAAACAAGAATTATAATACCTGTCTATTGCTAAGAGCAAATACAATCAATCATATTTGCAAACATTTTTTATTATTTAAAAATCTTTAATTTCTTTCTTTTATTTCTTTGCACATTATTTTCTGATCGAACACATTCTTTTAGTCTTTTTGACTTTTCAACAACTTTTGTCTTTCTTTCACTTCATCTTTTCTAGTCACTGTTGTGAATTATCCTCTAATAATTCACTCAAACATTTGGACTTTTCAATCTTTTTATACAAATTATGAATTCTCTTTTATTCTTTTTACATAATTCTTTACGAATCATTTTCAATACTTTTAGACTTGACGTTTTTACAATTTTTTTCCTTTTTCAGTCCAATCTTCCAGTTATTCGATATGCCGGCTTTATTTCGTCGGCAAATTATTTTTATAATCATTTACTCTTTTAATATTTTTTATTGACTAATTTATTTTGATAAATTAGTCACATCTTTATTTTTTCACTTTTTATGCAATTAGAAATTCTATTAATATAGTTTATTATCCCAAGCCTCAAAAATACATAATTTAACTTTTTCTATCGAATTATTCATTTCAAACACATAATTACGATTTTACCATTATATTTATTTATTTTCATTTTATTTATATAATTCCTTCAATTATACATCTTTATTCTTTATTTTAACATTTTCGGGTAAGAATTACAATTTAGTCCTTATACTAAGAAAACTTTTTCTTTTGACACAGTTAAGTCTTCGAAATTACCATTTTGTTCTTATTACTATTTCTTACTTATTTTTATTCATTAATCACCCATTTTGGCAAAATTATCAATTTTCCTCGAAACTTTTATTTTCTTTCATTTGCGTCCTTTTTCCCTTTTAAACATTATTTTAGCTTTCTTTTATTTACTTCTCAATTTATTTTCATCATTTCCATTTATTTCGTGAATCATTTACCAATAATTCATTATTCTCACTATCTTCACGACCCAATAATTATTTCAAAAAGTTCGTCGGTTGACTTTTTATTTCTTGTCATTGACATTAATTTAATATCACATTAATTCATCATTTTTGTCATTTTTATACCATTATGCAATAAAAATTCAATTATTTTCAATGTACATATTCACATAAAAATTTCAATAAAATCCTAATCAATTCAATAAATTCCACTAAAATTTATTTATGCATTCTTTAATAGTCATTGCCATTTGTCATCAAAATAATTACTTAATTCACTCTAATTCACAATTTTCATTCATTACCTACACTATACATAATCTTAAAAATTTCCAAATAAATTCCAAATATTCTCTAAAAATTTATAGACATCAATTATCATGTATATTATTCATTTAAGCTAACATACATTAATTTCATGCATTTTTCTCATTATTTTCTTTACTAGGTAATTCGGCCATCAACATTTTTCCACCTTAAAATTTTTCTTTCTCTCATTTTTCATTGAAGAAAACATTATGATATCAACCTTTTTAGCTCAATTTAACCACAAAAATGGATTCTAGACATCTAAAACTACTTATAGGTACCCTTAAACAAATTTAAAACCTTGAAAATCCCTTACCTCATTTTGATACCTAAACCTTTTCCTCTTGATTTCTCTTGCTTCCTTCCTTCAAAAAAAATAATTATGGCTTGAATAATCATCTAGAGGGATGAAACTTCATCTTTTATGTTGAAGTTTAGGGGAAATTTAGAGTGAAAGAAGAAGAATCAAAAGAGAGAAAATGGAAAGCCTAGGTTTGGCCACCAAATGAGGGGAAGGAGCTGGAGATTTCTGGAGAAATTCTTCAGATTTTTAACCTTATATACTCTCTCTTGATGGGCCAAAATTAGGCTTAAATGAATGGATTTTGCCTTTTTAAACCTTAAGGCCTTTTTAAAGCCCAATTAAATCTCTCTCTTCCAAACTTCAAATCACTTCAATTTTAATTTCATCATTCTTAAAACATCAAAAATAGGTATTACGTAAATTTTTAGCTCAATCGGAATCCGTTATCGGTCCGATTCAAACTTATCAGTCCGATTCAACAATTGTCAGTGTCACCAAAAAATTCCATTCTCATCACCAAAATATTCTACATAAAAATTCATGTAGGCACACAAAATCTGACAATATTCGGAGTTCGTTTACTATTTTTAATTATTTATGCAAAATCAAGTCCCATTTGATATCAGGGAAATTGACTCGCTACTTTTTTCGTATTTTTAACTTTTGGAGGCCCATTTGACCTCAAATTCACTTCAAATTTCAACTCTAGACTCACAATGACTATTCCTTTCAAATGGTCCAATAAAATATTTTTGACTTTCGGGCCCAAAAAATACTATTCACTGCCGGAGAATACTATTAACGGCTGACCCGGTATTGAGGCCATTACAAGCTGTTAAGGACTTTATTAATAACAAAAGTTTGTCTCACATTCGCCTTGCTAAAGAGGAGGATCAGGTCATCCACAAAAAATAAGTGACTAATAAGAGGACCACCTCTTTTCAGCTACACAGGGTGCCAGTTACCATTCCTGACTTCCACATTAATAGCTTGATTGAGTCCCTCCATACAAAGAACAAACAAGTACGGAGATACAGGACACCCTTGCCTGAGCCCCCGAGAAGGAGTAAAAGCTTCCGACATACTGCCATTCCATAGGATATGAGTAGAAGAAGCAGATACACAATCCATGATGATATTAATTAAATTAACAAGGATCTTCGCATCCATAAGGGTATCCTTGAGGAAATCCCAACTAACCCGATCATATACTTTCTCGAGATCTACCTTGATAGCCATAAAAGTCGTTCTACCTTCTTGAAACGCATAGTATGAATAACTTCTTGAGTTATGATAATATTCTCCGTAATGTGTCGACCATAAACAAAGCTTGTTTGCATTGGCCCAATTAAGGAAGGCATAAGAGTCTTCAGTCTATTAACAATCGTTTTAGTCACAATCTTGTAAAGCACCGAGCATAATGCAATAAGGCGAAATTGAGACATATTCTTGGGAACATCCACCTTCGGGATAAGACAAAGAAGGGTCGTGTTCATAGAACTATCCATCCTGCCCCCTTTGAGAATCCTCAAGGTTTCCCGACAAACATCATTGCCAACTATATTCCAATGCGACTGGTAGAACCCAGCTTGAATGCCGTCAATTCCAGGTGCTTTCCAAGGCTTCATATCAAATAAAGCTTTATGAATTTCAGAGTGCGAAAAATCATTAGATAACTCTTCCATTTTCTCACCAAGATTGGGGAAAAAACCTCTGATATGATAAGAAGGACGAATATAACATTCCTCAGAATAAAGATTAGAAAAATACTCAACAGCCATAGCACAAAGCTTCGAAGGATCATCAATCCATTCACCCTCCGCATTTTGGAGATAATCAATCTGATTCCTCTTCCTCCTACGAATGGTTCTCTGATGAAAGAAAGATGTATTTTTATCGCCACTCTAAATCCATTCACTCCGAGACTTCTAAAGCCAAAGAAGCTCTTCCCAAAGAAGCACCTGATCAAGCTTCTGTTTCAGCTCTAGTTCAACACTTTCAAGATGATGAGAGGCTTTTCGAGTAAGCCTTTTCTGAATTCCAGAAATACGGGCCAAGAGATCTCTTTTTTGATAAAAGATATTGCCAAAAACTGTACGATTCCGCACTTAAAATTTTCATTAAAAGAATTAACTGTTGCCATAAGGTTTCCGTCCACTCTCCAGTTATTCCAAACAAAGTCATGAAAATTAGCATGGGTTAACCATGCCTTGAGGAAACGAAAGGGACGGTTGCTGTTAACATTTTGGGTATTCCACAACTTCAGCAGTAGGGGCTTGTGATCAGAGGAATTTCTAGCTAAATGAGTGATAAAAGCTTTCGAAAACCGTACACACCAAACACTATTCCCAATTCCCCGATCTAACCTCTCATGGAGAGTACCTCGCTTTCAAGTGAAGTCTGGCCCCTTATACCCCAAATCAGTAAGCTTAGAGCCATTAAACCAGTCCAGAAAAGGCTTGCAAACTCCTGTTTTGTTAAGAGAACCTCCCTGTCTCTCCTTCGTATATAAGAGAGAATTAAAATCTCCCATCAATAGCCAAGGCTCATCAGTAGAGAGATTCAGTTGTTGAAGAATAGGCCATAGCTTGCTACGAACAGAGGCCACTGGATGAGCATAAATGGCAGTGAAATAAAACATCCTTTTCGCATCAGTTGTAACACACAAATGAACAAACTGGATGTTATTAATCAAAACTTCAACAGTCCAATTATCCTTCCATAAAATCCATATACCACCACTGAAACCTGTGGCCTCCACTCTATGAGAACGAGGGAAACCTATTCTCTCAATACACTTATCAGCAACAGACCCACTGATCCTAGGTTCAAGGAGAACCACCAAACTCGGGTTGTGAGTATGAATAAAATACTTCAAAGTTCTCATAAATGCCGGGCTTTTAGCACCCTGACAGTTCCAAGAAAAAATAGACATAATAATTTAAAGGGAAGGCAGAGAAAAGAACCTTAAAAACAGAGCTCAATCCTCTCTTAGGTAGGGGTCAAGAGGGCCCTCTTCATCACCGAAGTCTTCTCTATCGTCATTATTGCCAGGAGGAACAAATTCATATGAGTCCATTGTATCAATCCTCATAGCTATATTGCCTTCAGTAGGAGTGTGGTGGTCAGAATCAAGGGGTCTATTCTCAAATTGTCCCAAGATGCGGGAGCTTCCTGGAGAGTCGCCCATGTTGTCTTTCGAAGACTCCATAGACGACACTATTTTTCCTTGAGTTATTTTACCCACCACTGTATGCTTTTCCGGATTCAGAGTCGATGGCATGGCCACAAGATTCTCTTCAATCTGAGCTTTACTTTTGAAAGCAAAGAAATCTCCCAGTATGACTTTGTTTTTATTCCCATTAGCGTCATTGAAGGTACCCTATTCACGTCCAACTAGTGGAGAAACCTGTTTACGTGAAAAACTTTTTTTAACAGCCCCCCTCTTCCACGTGATGCAGCTAACTTAATCCCACGTGACTTATAACTGTCCATATTAGCTTTTGATTGGCCATCCAGTAAAACGTTATCCAGAATAGGCAAATTCTCCTTGTCAGCTGTAATCTCGCCTGTAATCTCGCCATCATCCTCATCAAGTGTTGCAAATCTGGAACCATTCCTTTTGAGACTAGGATTCTTCACTGAATTATCTGTCGAAATTCTGGGATTCCATCGTCTTCTCTCAACCACCATCCATTTCCCAAACTGACCGGAGTTAGCTGGAGCAGTCTCCTCCAACGTGCCCTCTGGGTTATCCCCTTGGTTATTAACACTCACCTTGTGAGGACAGTAGGTATCAAAGTGGCCTATCCTACCACAGTAAAAGCAAATCTCAGGTAAATTCTCATACTCCACCTTCTGTTCTTCCCCATCAATGTTAATCTTAGAAATCAGAGGTTGTCTCAGATCAATGGTTACAGCCACTCTAGCAAAACGACCTCGATGAAGCTCACTGGTGTTGTAGTCTATTTTCGAAACTAGTCCAATGGCCTCTGCAATCGCTGTCAAAACATTGCTTGAGTAATATTGCAACGGTAACTCAGGGAGACGGATCCAAACTGTGGTTGAGTGCACTGTTCCATTGGAAACTCTAAACCTGGACTCCCATTTTTGAACTAGTAAGTATGCTCCATTGATAAACCAAGGACCTTCGAACAGTGCCTTTCTATACTCATACTCCTCAGCAAACTGCACTAAAAAGAAACCTCTGCCAATATCTAATATTTTGGCATTCGAAGTATTCCACAGTGACTGGATTCTGGCACTCAACGCCTTGTAACCTATCGTCCTACCCAAGAGGCTAACAACAACAGCCTTTCCTAGTATTGTAGAAAGTTTAGAGCAAAGATTATCGGAGAAACTCGCGATCGAAATGGCTCCCGATCTGTCAATATTCACATCCCCCATATCTAGACTGATTTTCATTAAGTCCATGACATCTTCCATGGAAGATTCCCTCATCGCTCCATTAATAAGACTATCTTTGTAATCGAAAGAGCTTGCAAAATCTGCCTTGTGTTTAACTTTCTTCGTTGCTCTATTAGCTTCTAAAGAGGGAGCAAGGCGATCACGATCAGAGAGCGACATAGGGAAAACCTTTACTTTTTAACTTTTTTCATTAGTTGATATAGTTTTATTTTTTTTAACTTTTTAACTTTTTCCTATTCCATTAGTTGATATAGTTTTTTTTTTTTAATATCTCAAAACCTTCGAACTCTCTGCACTTATAATTTCTTCTCCAACTTTTCAGCCAGACAGCTTTTCTGATGAGAAAATTTGCAAACTCTGTTTCTGGGTTTGTTGCAAACTTTGTTTCTCAATTCTTGTCGTCAGTTTTCATTTTCATTTGACAAAAATCTGGGAGATAAATAACGTTACTAATTCTCGATCAATGGTATTTTAATTGATTTTATTACATGTGCTTGGGAATTATAATTCCTCAATGAACAAGACTATAAGCAATTAAGAAGACTTTGTGCTCTTTACTCAATTCCAGACTATACCGTCAAGTGCCAATAGGATGACCAGCCGACTCCACCCTCAATGGGACCATTTCCTTCTTTTGCCCCATCTTTGAGGTTAATTTTATCTAGAACCACTGAAATTTGACAATTATAATGTTATAATTAATATATTATGATTTATAATAAAAAATAACTTAATTTTTATTTTATAACAGAAAGGTCATATATAAAAATTGAAAAATTGAATATTTAACTACTAAAACAAATAATTTAACTTTTACTTTAATTAAATTAATGTTATATAAATTGAAAATCAGTTGCATTGATATTATACAAATTACACAATTAAAATTAATTAATTAAATAAATAAAATATAAATTTAATTATTTTTTCGTTATAAATTATAATACATATAATATTCCAAATGTAAAATTTTAGTGATTACGTGTTTGCTTGGAGATTCAAAGAGGTGATGGGAATTCAAAGAGGAAAAGCTGATTAGGAGTGTTTCGGTTGAGGATTACAATTAATGTCAACATCAATGACCAAATTAAGAATGCATCATAAATTGTTTATTGCACGTAATTCCAGATAAAGTATAAAGAATTTGCAGAGCCAAGTCAGCTATTACTACATTCTTCTACTAATCATTTCCCGTAATGACAATTAAGTTTCCGCAGAATAAGAACAATAAACTTTACTAATTAAAACCTGACAATTAATTATGAGAAAATAATAAAAAAGATAGAATACAGATAAGCCCAACAGAAAGTTTGAGAATCCAAGATCATCATATTCCAAATAAAAATGGCAAAACTCTGTTCACAAGTCAGTGGCAGCTTCCTCAGTTCTGGTCTCCGATCTCTGTTCATCTCTAAAGCAACACCAAGATTTTCTTCTTAGCTCGAAAAGTAGCCTCCCCAAATAATCTTGCTTTCTGATCCACAAAAAAAATTATCTCCAAATTAGTCGAGTAATTTTGAAAATTGGTTGAAGAAAGTAAGCACTTACAGGAACAAGTGAGAAGTTGTTGCTGATGGGTCTTGTTGTTGGAGGAAAAAAGGAAGTGTTGTGTTCAGAAAGAAGGGATCTTGAAGTTAAGACCAATGAAGCCATTGCTGATTTCTCAAACTGAACTGTTGTTATGGTCTTTTGGAGTTTCGAATTTAACTTTATTTTTCTTCTTCTTTTGCTTTTGCTTTTCAGCTTTCTCTTCCTTTGCTCGTCCGCCAAGCTTTCAAATTATAGTCTTAGCTGAAGTTCTTAGAAGCATTTTTCATACCAATTGATTGAAAAATAATTGAAATGAAATGCTAATACATACATATTTAAAACAAAAATGGATAAAATATCAATTGTAAAGTATTATGCACCCACTATAATAAGAATATCAACAGAATTCAATGACTTATATGTGGATGATCAACTGTAACTTGGAATAGAAATTAGGCAAAATGCATAATTGGACATCTGAAATTATATTTTTTTGTTGAATTTTTAAATTTTTATTTAGTCATGTAAGGTATTTAACCTTTTATTTTCATCCACATTAAATTCAAAATTTCCAAATTTAAATAAAATAATATTGTAATTTTAGTATACATTGGACATAATAATAATAATAATAATTATTATTATTATTATTAATTAAAAATAATTCTAATATTTTCTAACAATTTAAATTTAGTTAGAATGAATTAATAAATACTATTATAGATTATTTTTATTAGAATAAAAATATTATTTATAAACAGATTTTTCATAAAAATAAGTATTTTCAGAAAACGTAGTTCAAAGTATTAAATTTTTTTAAAATATAACCAATTTTAAAATTAGGTATATATGTTATTGAATAAAAAATGAAACATAATCATTTTTATTGTTATATCCAATAGTGTAATAATTTTTCAGTTTATCAGATAAAATTCAACTTTTTTATTCTATTTTCAAAAAATAGTATTTAATTTTCAAATTAATTTAATGATTTAAATGTTTACATATTTTTAAAAAAATAATAAATGATTCACGTGCACACTATTCTAAGTTTCTAATATATGTAGCCAATCAGCACTCCTACATGGACAGGTTGAGAAATTGGATGGTCATGCTATGTCTATATGGGCCAGGCGGATTAGGGTTTCAAATAGAGGAAATTGCATAGGTTACCACTTTTTTAACCCCAATTTTTAAAAATACACTTATCTCTTAAAAAAAATTTTAAAAATACAGTTTTTTAAATTTTTGTTTTTAAAAATGCCGTTTTTTATTTTTGGAGTTCCTTTTGGAGACTGTAGATTTTATCTTGGAGACTGTCGATTTCATCTTTGCAGCTTGAAGAATTTCACAGTCCTAATTGATCAAATATCTACGCGTGCTTAGATTGATCGACACGATCTCGTTCTTGATCCGTTCACGCATGGTTAACAACGCACGCCTTAGATTATAATCTTTGGGATTATAAAGACAGCTTCTTCTTCTTCTTTTTCTTCTTCTTCTTCTTCTTCTTCTTCTTCCTGCCTATATACTGCCAATAGCCTTGTCAATTTATACACCAAATGCGGGCATTTAAGCAAAGCAAGGCTTGTATTCGAACAAATTCGCCACAAAGACGTGGTCTCATGGAATTGCCTCATCAATGGCTACTCCCAGCAGGGAACTGCAAGTTCTTCCTGCGTTGTTATGGAGCTTTTTCAGCGAATGAGAACATAAAATACTCTCCTAAATGCCACACTTTTGCCGGTGTTTTCACTGCAGCTTCAAACTCTTGCAGCATTTTTGGTGGCCAGCAGGCCCACTCTCTTGCTATCAAAACTTCCAGTTTCCATGATGTCTTTGTTGGTAGTTCTCTTGTTAATATGTATTGTAAAACGGCCATGCTTTTTGAGGCACGCAAAGTGTTTGATAGAATGACTGAGAGAAACGCGGTAACGTGGTCTACAATAATTTCTAGGTATGCAATTCGACAGATGCCTAGGGAGGCTTTGCAACTTTTTGAATTGATGCTTGTAGAAGATGAGGATTTGAATGAGTTTGTATTGACTAGTCTTCTTAGTGCTGTCGCTTTTCCTGAATACATTGATGGTGGGAAGCAGATACATTGCCTCGCAATTAAAAATGGGCTATTATTATTTGTTTCTTCTTTAAATGCGCTTGTTACTATGTATGCTAAATCTGGGAAGTTGGATGATTCTTTTCGAGTGTTTGAGATGTCAACTAATAAGAATTCAATAACATGGTCAGCTATGATCGCTGGCTATGCTCAAAGTGGGGATGCTAATAAGGCTTTGAAGCTCTTCTACAAAATGCATCTTGTTGGTATTTATGCTAGCGAGTTTACCCTTGTTGGAGTTCTTAATGTCTACAGTGATATTGATGCTGTTGAATAAGGAAAACAAATGCATAACTATTTATTGAAGTTGGGCTTTGAATCTCAAATGTACATCTTGACCGCATTGGTGGACATGTATGCAAAATGTAGTTGTACGACAGATGCTAGGAAAGGATTTGATTATATATAAGAACCTGATATCGTGCTGTGGACTTCCATGATTTCAGGGTATGTACAAAATGGTGAGAATGAAGAAGCTCTGAATTTGTATGGTAAATTGCAAATGGAAGGAATTTGGCCAAATGAGCTAACGATTCCATGTCAGATCGGATAGCCAGGAGTTAATATTGGACAGTGCTGCTTTGGTTTTGATCAAATGATGATTACCCCCTAAGAATCTCTGTCAACAATTATATTAATTGCACATTGTTTATATATATTAGTCTAGTGTAATTTAGAAGAAATATTGATTAGTGCTAAATTCAGGTATTGGTCCACCATTCATCCAAAATTGTCCATTAATTGGTTGTTACCATAATCATTAATCGGGGATGCTTATGGACTGCTAGCCAATTTATTGAATTGAGTACAATTGTTATATTTGCCTCAAGAAAATTTTTAAAATTGACTAAGTTTTAACCATCAAATTTTGGTTTTTGTGCTATAAAATTGCACATGTTGTGCTTTAATTTATTGAATTTAATTCTCTAAATTTAATGCAGGAATTACATAAATAAAATTTTAATTTTATTTCTTAATTATCAACAATAACATAAGAATATAAGATGCTTAATCATACTATATGTTTCTTTTTATGAATGATAATCAAAATTGTTTTTTTTATTTTGGTATACCTTCGGTATACCAGGTATACCGTTGGTATACCAAAATTCAGAATACCATTTTCAATTCTGGATTTTGGTATACCACCGGTATAATAGGTATACCATTGGTATACCAAAATCCAAAATTGAGATTGACAATCTGGATTTTGGTATACCATCGGTATACCTGGTATACCGGCGGTATACCAAAATCCAGAATTGAGATTGGTGGTCTGCATTCTAAGGTATACCAACGGTATACCAGGTATACCAATGGTATACCACCTGGTAGATCTAGTATACCAATGTTATACCACGATATACCATGGTACATCCTGTATACCAATGTTATATCATCTGGTACATCAAGAATACCAATGGTATACCACAGTATACTATTGGTATACCACCCAGTATACATGGTATACCACATGGTGCATCCGGTATACCAATGGTATACCTAGTATATCATGGTATACCACTTGTTATACATGATATACCACATGGTACATCCGGTATACCAATGGTATACCATCCGGTGTACATGGTATACCAATGGTATAACGTTTGGTGTACATGGTATACCTCTGGTATACCGGGTATACTAGTTTAAAAAAATTAAAATTATGTTATACATTTCAAAATACTAAATTAAATATTATGTTATACATTTGAAAATACATTTAAAAAATTAAAATTATGTTATACATTTGAAAATGCTCCATGGTACCATTCTCATCTTAGTGCAATGTTTCTATTTTCAACTTGATAACGTAACTACATAGTAGCAACTTCCTAAGCTCGGATATTAACCCGAGCTATTTAAAAGCTACTAGCATATACTCAAATTCAATAGATTGGTTCTTTTTTACCTTGTAAACCGGCATCAAATCCTCTTTTCAAGAAAATGAGAAGACACTTGAAGTATCTAGACTCTTAAGGGAAGAGAGAAAAGCTAATCTCCAACCAAAAATTGAGTATCATTCTTACTATGATGGCTTTGCTGGAAGTGAAGAATCAACTTTTTATGAAGCTTTATAATGCAAATGCATTGGCTTAATACCATAAAAAGAGTTGGGATTACTGTGAAGAGATTTGCCAAAAGCTAAGGGAAGAGAACGCAAATATTTCTGCTAAACTTTTCTCCCAAACTGCTTCGGCGGAGTACTTTTATATGCTAAAGAATGAGTCTGAAGAAAAATGCAGAAAGTTAGAGCAACATATAACTGAATTTGCTTCTAATCTTTGCGCTGCAAAAGCTTCTGCTGAGCTATACAAGAGCTGCATGCATGACTTCAATGCTTAGCTTTTCAAACATTTCATTCTCTAATTTCATATAATAATCCCTTGCTTTAAACTTAAGGTTTTATTCTAATCAAATTCATCTCTTTAGTATTTATTAGTTTATTATCTTTGCTTGTGGATCGATGGAATTTGTTTTTAAGGATTCTTTAACTTGTGATATTACTTAATTTAGTAGTTGTTCTGGAAATTGGAAGTCTAAATCAATTACCTTCTCCTTACTTTTCCCTTTTCTTAAACAACTTATTTTTAGTTAACAATTCAGACTCGTAAAAGTGAGCCTATCACCTTGGACCTGGTTTGAAAGAGCTCCAGATCTCATTGTTTCAATAAAAATTCGACTTAGGTTCTTATTAACTTCTTAGTCCTTAAATGAGGACTAATTTTATTACATAATTGGAAAACATAAGTAAACGACTAATGTTGTGAATAAAATAACAAATAATGATAAGCCTATGTCTAATAAGAGAACTGAATTTGATTTACAGTCGTCTAGAATTTTGGTTCCTTCATAAGTTGCCACCAGTTTCTTATCACATATGGAAATTCGATTAAATTCACTAGCATCCAAAGCACATACGATTAAATTCTTATATTTCCATCCTCATAGGGATCCCCATCCGCACGGGTTAATGAAATCAATAATTTTTTTTTTCTTTTTAAATAGTTGGAGGCAGGTTGGTTGGGAATTTTGAACACGAAAACTTAAAAAACATTCAAATATTTCAACTGTTTATGCTATGTGTGATTCTCATATCAACACTTGATTTCAAATACCTTTTCTTGATATTTATGTATTTTTATACGAAATATTTTTTAATTGAATGAACTATTAATAGAGTTCATTTGTTCATATTATTTTTCAATTAAATTTATATATTTATAATACTTTGAAAAGTTGCAGTGTAGAATAGAATACTATGCCTTTAAAAATATTCTATAGAAATTAGTTTGGGGAAGGATAACATGTATGTCTGTACGTGTGGACTTAAAGGAATGGATAAGGGGATTGATGAGATTATGGTCTCATTGGCAGCTAAAGATAGTAAAATTTTATAACCACTGAATTTGGTAAACGCACATTTGTTTCAAGTATTTCTGATCAATCTTTTCCATTTCAGGCATTGATTGGATAGAATGCAAGAGACAATTGAAGAAGAGCAAGCAATGAAATGTTGAAGTCTATTGATTTTGGTTTTTGCAGCCATGACTCATCAACTTGCTGAAGATCTCCTTAATTTACTTATTTCTGGACGACATCGATATGTAAAATTCCATGTGCATTCTTTTTTCATTTATATTTTTTCCTCACCGTGAAGCAACTGTATCAAACCAAAGTGTTTGTTTCCGCGCTTCTTTCTTGTTTGGTTCACACATATACCACGCTGCTAAGAGAGAATGAATACAGTTTTTCATGATTTGGGCTCGTCCCTTTTCTGGAAAACTAGTACCTTGGCAAAATTGATTCAATCTTGCAGTTCCTCGAATAAAAAACAGTATTAATCATTAAAATAAACTAATCGCAGGGGAGATGGAGACTGACCAGGGATCCCCATCCGCACGGGGATCTCATATCATCCTCTTAAAATCACTTCTTCTTTTCTGGGATCGTGAAGAATCAGTTGCTAGATTTGGTTGAGCATCACTTGATGTGCGATATGCTTGTTGACATTTTACAACCCGATTCCATAAACAAATGTCCAAAAAAAACACTTTTAGGTTAGTTAAATTGCAATGACAGTAAACATAGATGAGAGAAATTAATCCCTGGAAGCCTGAAAGTGAACGCGATCAACTCAAGGGAAAAGCACGAAGAATAAAGGAGGAAGAAATGAAGATTTTGTGCAAAATTCAAAAAGTGGTATTTTTAAAAATGAAAATTTAAAAAAAGGTAATGTTAAAAGGGAAAAAGGAATGGGGGTATTTTTAGTTGGGACTTCTCTTTTTTAGGTAGTTTTGTGAAAATCCCTTTCAAATACTATTCCCTAAGCCTTCACATCCAAATTTTTAATGGGCCGAAGCAATAATTGAAAGCCTCAATCAACGATGTTATTAGGTGACAGAAAAGGCTGTGCTTTCTCATCCACTTTTTGGATTCGGAAAAGTTATTAATTAGTGCAGGATATCGTAAACTTAGGTTTTTTTTTTACCAAAAGAAACTTCATTGACAAAAATCAGCTATAAAAACTGAAATAATACAATCAGAAAGAAACAAATTCCAAATAACAAGTAATTCTAATAAAAAAATGAGCAAATCTTTTTACAAATCCAAACCAAATATTAGATAAAAAAATTACATAAATCCAAAATAATAAGATCAAACTCAGATTGATTATTACTATTACTATGTTGGAAATCTCCTATAATTTAGGAGAAAAATCTGGGATTATTTTCTGTAAATTAGGAAGCTTGATTTGGTGATATTTTATATACCAAAGATAGAAGATTCATTCTCTTGTATAAATAGCTGTTAATATGATGAATAAAAAAAAGAAAAGGTTTTTGAGTCTTCTATTTGAAACATGGTATCAGAGCATGTGTGTGTTTCCTACGGGCACTAACACAACCAAATCTCTTCTACATCTGGTCAACCTATTAATATGGCTGATGAAAGTTCTCAGTCACCTGATGCTGCTAATGTATCCTCTTCAGCAATTTTATCAGAACTCACTGCAAAAATAGCAGAGATCTTGTCTAAAAATTCCAGCACCAATATGACATCAGATATGTCAACTGGTCCTATTGGAGTTAGACTGGACGGAACTAACTTTGGGTTGTGGTCTCAGGTGGTGGAGATGTATATCTCTGGAAGAGACAAGCTAGGGTATATTAATGGAGATCTACCTCAACCTGAGCCAACAGATCCAAGCTTTAGAAGATGGCGTACAGATGATGCTATAGTAAAAGGATGGCTCATCAACTCCATGGATCCATCATTGATCGGGAATTTTATCAGATATCCTACAGCAAAACTGGTGTGGGATGCTGTGGCCACCACCTTCTTCGATGAGAGTGATGCCTCTCAAGTTTATGATCTTCGACGTAAGGTCTCACAATTGCAACAGGCAGGTGGCTCGGTGGAAAAATATTACAATACTCTGCAGGGATTGTGGAGAGAAATTGACTTTAGAAGACCAAATCCCATGGAGTGTCAGGCTGACATTCAATTCTATAACACCATGGTGCAGGAGGATCGTGTGTATCGGTTCTTGGATGGATTGGATGAAAGGCTGGATAACATACGAAGAGATATCTTACAAATGCAACCATTCCCGACAGTAGAACAAGCTTATGGACATGTTCGGAGAGAAGCTATGCGCCAAGCTGTGATGGTAGGGCCTATGGCGATTGAAACATCAGGTGCAGTTCTGGCTTCTAAAGGTTTAAGAATTGGAAATCCATTGTTCACACACTCTCACAATGGAAAATCGAGTTCTTCTTCTAAAACCAAACAAGGGGCTGATGAACTGAAATGTTCTCATTGTGGTGGAACCAAACACACTAGAGAGACTTGTTTTAAGATCCATGGCTATCCTGAGTGGTGGCATGAACTACAGGTGAAGAAGAAACGTAATGGAGATGGGAACAAGAATATCGGCAAGAGTGAACAAGGAGCCAAGGGTCAAGGCTCAACTGCCATCAGTGATGGGCATCTTTCCTTAATCCCAGCTCAAGCTAATACTATTAACACAGCTGATTACCATAGTTCAGTTGCAGGTATGAATTCTTTTTTTTTCGGAAAAAACAATGATCATAAAAATTGGATCCTTGACTCAGGAGCCACCGACCATATGACTTATGAGGAGAACGATTTTTCACATCAATCTCCACCTAGAAGAATCAGTATTACCAATGCTAATGGAAGACTCTCTCCGGTAACAAGGGCTGGGACAATAATGGTGATAGCAAAATTACCGCTGTCCAATACTCTCCTTGTTCCATCTATGTCTCATAAACTCATATCAGTGAGCCAGCTTACTAAAGACCTGAATTGTGTTGCTATCATGTCTGCTAATGATGTTTTGCTTCAGGATATTCAGTCCAAGGAGATTGTTGGCCGTGGTCTTGAGAAGGGGGGGCTCTTCTACCTAGCAGATGTCAAGACGGGGATTGATCAAGGAACAGTTTGTCAGACCACGGTTAAAAATAAATCCAAGGAGGAACAAGTGTGGCTTTGGCACAGGAGATTGGGTCATCCCTCATTTGCATACTTGCAGCATGTTTTTCCTACATTATTTTTCAATGTAAATGCTTCTAGCTTGAAGTGTGAAACGTGTATCCTGGCTAAAAGCCACCGTGCTCATTATTCCTTGAGCTTCAATAAAAGCCCAGTTCCTTTGTCTCTTATTCATACTGATGTGTGGGGCCCGTCTCCAAAGCCTAACTTGCATGGTTTCCGGTGGTTTGTGATTTTTGTGGATGACTGCACAAGGATGACATGGCTGTATTTATTAAAAAGTAAGGATGAGGTCTTTAAAATATTCCAGTATTTTTATAAGATGATATGCACTCAATATTCAGCTCAACCCAAGGTACTTCGATCAGATAATAGGGGTGAGTTTAAAAACAAACGGTTCCAAGAATTTTTCAATCAATATGGGATGGTTCACTAGACATCTTGCCCTCAAACTCCCCAGCAAAATGGAGTCACGGAACGAAAAAATAGGCACATACTGGAAACTACAAGAGCTTTACTTATTGAAGCTAATATGCCTGGACATTATTGGATGGATGCTATCATATATGCCGTGTTTTTGATAAATAGAATGCCATCCAGAGTTCTTGAAATGCAAACTCCCATTCAGGCACTGTCTACTCTTGTTCAGGTACCATCTATTTTGATGATGCCCCCATACGTGTTTGGATGTCTTTTCTTTGTTCATGTCCAGAAGAACCAACGAACAAAGATTGATCCTTGTGCTGTAAGTGTCTTTTCCTTGGGTATGGAGTTCATCAGAAGGGATATCATTATTTTGATCCCATTCATAAATGGACATATGTTACAATGGATGTCACGTTTATTGAGTCAGCATTTTTTTTTCTAGGCCACCCATCTCACCTCGTCAGGGGGAGAATCATGATGAAGAAGTGAGCTGGATGAAGTATGAATGGCCACAATCTCAAGTGCAGTTGAGTGAATATCTAGAGACTGGCGGGTCTGCTACTGCTGGTGACAATGGCGGGTCTGCTGTTGAGCATGGGTCTGCTGATGAGTGTGGAAATGAAGGTGATTCTACTACTGGAACTGCTGGTGAAGGTACTGGTGAGCGTGCCAATAACTGTGCTCCATTCCCCTCTTCTCCAATGGCTAACAATCCACCTTCTGCTGTGAATATTCCTGAGGTAATGCCATCTTCACCCCTTGTTATTTTTAGTCCTCACTTATCTGATATTGCAGCCACTAGTGGTCCTGTGGCTAGGTTTACACTTCCAGCAAGGCAGAATCGTGGCAAGCCTCCAAATCGATACTCACCAGCGGTGGAAGAGAGGCGGTCTAAATACCCCATTGCAAATTATATATCAACAGAAATGGTGTTTACGTCTCTAAAGGTTCTTGCAACTGGGTTATCATCTCACTACATCCCCACAAATGTGGAAGAAGCATTACAAGATCCAAGGTGGACTTGAGCCATGGAAGAGAAAATGAGTGTGTTACTAAAGAATAAAACTTGGGATCTTGTTACTCTACCAAAGGGAAAGCGTACATTAGGATGCAAATGGGTGTTTTCTGTTAAATACAAATCAGATGGGTCTATTGAGAGATACAAAGCCAGAGTGGTTGCTAAAGGTTACACTTAAACATATGGAGTAGACTACCAAGAAACCTTCTCTCCAGTAGCAAAATTAAACACTGTACGAGTTCTCTTGTCTCTTGCAGCAAACCTGGATTGGCCCTTACATCAATTTGATGTAAAGAATGCGTTCCTCCATGGTGAACTTGAAGAAGAAATTTACATGGATATTCCTCATGGATACATGGCAAATGATAAGAGTAACGTGGCTTGCAAGTTGAGGAAAGCATTGTATGGCTTAAAACAGTCACCTCGAGCTTGGTTTGGAAGGCTAAGTTGGGCAATGAAGAAGTATGGGTTTAGGCAAAGTAACTCAGATCACACCTTGTTTTTAAAACACAGGCAGGGTAAAATTACTGCTTTACTTGTTTATGTTGACGATATGATCATCACAGGTGATGACACAGAAGAGATAGCACAACTACAGTCACAGTTGGCATCTGAGTTTGAGATGAAGAACCTAAGAGAACTGAAATATTTTTTAGGAATTGAAGTTGACAGGTCTAATCATGGGATAGTTCTCTCTCAACGAAAATATGTGCTCGATTTACTTGCTGAGGTTGGAATGCTGGATTGTAAACCAGCTGATGTACCTATAATCCAGAACCATCGTCTTGGAAACTATCCGAACCAAATTCCAGCAAATAAAGGAAGATATCAAAGGTTAGTTGGCAAGTTAATTTATCTCTCTCATACCCGACCTGACATAGCGTATGCTGTGAGTGTGGTCAGTCAGTTTATGCACTTTCCTACTGAAGACCATATGAGAGCAGTTACTCAGATACTTTGGTATCTCAAATCTTGCCCAGGAAAAGGTATTGTGTTTGCAAAGAATGGTCATCTGCATATTGAAGGATGTACTGATGCAGATTGGGCTGGGAGTGTTTCAGATAGAAAGTCAACATCTGGGTACTTCACATTTGTAGGAGGAAACCTGGTCACATGGAGGAGTAAGAAACAAAAAGTAGTGGCTTTGTCGAGTGCAGAAGCTGAGTTTCGTGGTATGGCAAAAGGAATGTGTGAATTTCTCTGGCTTAGATCTTTGATGACCGAACTTGGTTTTCCTCCTGAATGTGAGATGAATTTGTTTTGTGACAACAAAGCTGCCATTGATATCTCTCACAACCCAGTTTAACATGACCGAACGAAGCATGTAGAAGTGGATAGACATTTTCTAAAGCAAAACCTTGAAGAGAAGATAGTCAGATTTCCTTTTGTAAAATCAGAGGACCAGTTAGCAGACATTTTAACTAAGGCAATATGTAGTAAGAGGTTTTATAACTCACTTAGCAAGTTGGGCATGATGGATATCCATATACCAACTTGAGGGGGAGTGTTGAAAACCTCCTATAATTTAGGAGAAAAATCTGGAATTATTTTCTGTAAATTAGGAAGCTTGATTTGATGATATTTTATATACCAAAGATAGAAGATTTATTCTCTTGTATAAATAGCTGTTAATATGATGAATAAAAAAAAAAGAAAAGGTTTTTGAGTCTTCTGTTTGAAACATACTAGACAAGGCTTTGATAACTAATTGAGAGTCCGATTCCTGTATTATAGAAGACGACGACCTTTTAATCTAGCTCAAAGCTTTCCTCACACTAAGTGCTAGTGCTTCAGCTACCGAGGACTCAACCACCCCAGGGAAACACTTACAACCGGCACACACAAAAATACCTTCATAATTCCGTACAACAAATCCAATTCCTGCTTGCTGTCTTGGAGGAAATAAAGCTGCATCGATCAATGTTAACTTTCAAGAACTCCATTGGAGGGGGACACTACCTTTGAAGAGATGGCGCAGGCACCTGATCCGCTACAGCATCTTCCCGCCTAGCCAACCTTCATTCAGCCACCATCTGAGAAGCCAAACAAGCTACTGACCCTGCTGTACAACTTAGGCCCTTTCACACGTTATCATTTGTTGCCTTCCAGATTGCCCAACAAATGTCAACCGCAATACCACATTATTCCAAATTCACACAAGCAGCAATTAAAGAGAACCAAGAACGAACATCAGTAGCATTACCTCTTATAAAGCCAAGCAACGATCTTGCCCAAACCCCTTTAGCAAAGCCACAATCAAGAAACAAATGAAAAATAGTTTCACTATCATTTCCTCATAAAGGACATACCCGAGTAGTATCGACTCCTTTTTGGGACAGCAGCGTACGAACCGGGAGAAACTTCCTTTCAACTTAATTATAAATATGTTCTTCTAAAATTATTTATTATTAAAAGGAAGAGACATTTAGTCCAACTACAAATATCTAAAATAGAAATCAAATTCAAAACCTCAACTTTACTGAGAATTAACAACCAACCAAAACGTTTAATACAACTACCATATAGTATAGAGAGGGTAATGGCCTCTAGTTGATTACTTTCTAAAAATAAAAAAAATAACCCACCGTCGTTTCCTGTATACATTTCTTTTTTTATTTTTGACAGTCAGATCAGCACCGTACACCGAAAAAAGGACCTTAATTTCAGCCCAAAAACACACTGCACAATTATATCATCATGTATAAGATACAGAAAAGGACTTCTAAGCAAAATAAAGAAGAAAATTCCATATAAAAACACAGTTTGTTAATTAGAGAATAATATAATGTTACATATAGTAGATTGCAACCGCCGTCCACGGTTACTTCACTCAGCTTAATTTTGTTCAAGTCAACATATGGTCATTTATGAAATGTATTTTTTCCGGAGAATAAAAGCTTATTTTTTTCATATCAATCACAATTAGATGACAATGAAAACAGAAATTAATGACATCCAAGTAAAAGATAAAAGATTGGTTCTATGATTTATGCGCAGTTCTTGATTCAGGTAGACCTATGAACAATTCTGTCTCCACCTCCATCTCCTTTCTTTCTCTTTCTTCTGTTTGTTGCTTCTTAGCTGACAAGTCCATTGGTTGCATCCCACACTATTATTATCCAAACAAAACATGAAATAAATTAAATACCCTTTTTTAAGTTAACTTGCTAATTTTATTTATTTTCTTGTTAGAAAATATATATAACTTGAATAAGTTAACCAAATGGACCCTAAATGAATCTTGTGCAAATGAGTTGCATGCAGTTTTCGTTAATCGTCGTTATGGAATATAATACTTATCTTCATATTTCTTTTCTAAGAATATTTTCTTGAAGAAAATGATACCGATTTTAAACCCACTAATTACATGATTAATAACACATAAATATTATCTATCACATGCCTGTCTAAATAAGAAAGATTCACTAAAAAATGAACAAGTAATATCGAGTATATTCAATATTATTTCAATTATGGGAGAATTTTTTAGCTCAAGAACAATTTTACATTCTATTAAAATAAATGGTGTCAGCATCAGATAACTGATACTTTACAATTACATGTTTGCTTCACTGTATGTTATTTTCTAAGCATGATTAATCTTCCAATTATTTAATTTATAATAGAACTTAAAATTAAATTATTGTTTTACTTAAAAATAGAAGTTAGAGATTGACAGTGCAACGAGTAATGGACTTAATAAAAAAAATAGGAAAAGGATATAATAAAAAGGTAGAGACACGTATATAATATACCTTCTTCCGCAGCTTTGTATTTTCATGCAGTAGACGTGTCTCCTGATCAATTATATCAGAAGAGTTCAAAGATTGCCTCTTAATTGATTTCCTTTTTATAAATCAGCAATTTATAAACAGAAAGCCTCGTGTAAGTAAATCAAAAGCTAATTACTTACCTCTTGCCTTAGCTTCTCAATTTGCTCCCTGAACAGCTGACTCTGCACCATGCAAAGTTTGCTCAACAGAAAGTGAAGAAAAATACTTCGCTTGGACGTCTAAAAATCTGATGTAATTTCCTTATTTTTCGTAATTTAATTGCTCCACGGATTGAATTTAAGTTCTTGCAGCCTTATTAGAACAAGACATTCAATGCTAAATTAAAATTTTATGCTATATCGCTTTGCATTTCACGCATTATACTTTTTACCTTCGTTCCAATGATTTAATCCTTGTACAAAACAAGTTTAATGAGAAGGTTATACATCAAAATTGGCAGTCTTAATATGTCAAAATTTGATGAAAATTCAATAAGTTTTAGCTTAGTGACATCGGTTTAATTAATCAGAGTTGTGAAATTCGAATTTCAATCAAATCGCATGCAAAAAAAAATCATGGAAAAGAATATATGTAAGAACCTTTCTTGTCCTAATTCTGGTTAAGCTTCGCTCCAGTTGATTCCCCAGCTGCTGAAGCTCATCAATGGAGCACCGTTCCAACCCATCTCCAAGGAGTTTTCTACAATTATCACAATTATATACTTTAAAAAGGTGAATAATCTTGAATCCGAAGAAAAGGAAAAAAATTTTATAAAAGAACTCATATAGCTAGGGGAAAGTCTCAAAGTAAATGCTTCAACCTTTTAGAAATTTCGAGATGCTCTATATTCTTCGCCAGGCTTAATGTATCTTCCTTCATATTCTGAATGCAAATTCAATAACAGCTCAGTTTCAAGAAAATTTCTCACTAAATTTCATAATTTTTATCCTATACCAAACGATAATACATAGCCATACAATAAATAGAAAATTTTCTTACATAACCAGAATTAATTTTATAGAATGTTATTGGATAGTGCACAAAAGAATTTAAAAAAAAATAAAATAAAAATTCAACTAACTAATTTTTATATGAAAAATCTTTTTTTAGGAAACACTTCAAATCTTAAAAGGTGACACCTGACAATTCACGAGATAACGCGAACTGCCATGTGTTACCTCTTAAAGATATGCCCTGTTAAATTTTCAACAGATGTTTGAAGTATTTTTATATCCAAATTACTTTTTATTTAAGGATACCCTATTAAATTATTTTCTTATTACAAATTTCTTTTTTTTAAATATTCAATAATTAAAGTATAACTCTAGTGAGGTTGGATGCAATAAACCTACGTCACCATAGTTTTGGCAAAT
The DNA here is from genome assembly GCA_037975025.1 of Excoecaria agallocha. NCBI lineage: Eukaryota > Viridiplantae > Streptophyta > Magnoliopsida > Malpighiales > Euphorbiaceae > Excoecaria > Excoecaria agallocha. The sequence goes on from CM075816.1 coordinate 19,707,467, forward strand.
TGCATGCAACAAGAACAACAATCAATTCTTTAGCACGCAGAAAGAGGACTGACCAGCTGCATGTCTTCTGGAGCCATTTTGGTGCTGATCCCTAGATCCTTAGCTTTCTTTTGGTACCGCTCTATTGTCTTGCTAATACTAAAACATATACAAAGCAAAACAAGAACACAATTCAAGGGTATTGAGTTGAATATTTAAACACTAAACTGATGGGATCATACCAAAACCAAAACCATCATGACCAACATCTGATTTAACACTATCGAACTGCAGCAAACCACGAGTTTAACCATTTATTTATCAAAGTTACATAGAGTAAATTGGATGGAAAAGAAGAAATATATGCATATATACACGAACCAGAAAAGACTCTGTTTCTTTTAACCTTGGTGCTAAGAAGCATGGGTTTTTCCTTCACGCATAATGGTAATGGTTGAAGTTAATAATAAAAAATCATAACTTCAACGATTAGAAACCAATTGATAAATTACTTTACAAAGAAATCTTTTTTCTAAATCAATGGTGAATTGGTACTTAAGAAAAAGTGATAACTAATTTTTTCACCGCTTTTGCTTAAGTGGCAATATGCTATTGACTTGGAATATAAATCTCCTCATACACCAGGTGGAGACAAAATTTTTCTCTTCAAAAATTTCTCTTCCTTCACAAGTTCAGTACTTGTTTAAAGTCGGTCCATATATTCAGCTAATGAAGAATGTTATATAAGAATAAGTATTTTATTTTTCTTACTTAACATTCTAGCATTGGCCCATTATATGAATAAAATAAAATCATGTGATCACTATCGAAAAGAGGAAAAACTATTATGATAGTCAAATTGAACTCTATACAAAAATTAGGATTCAATAAAAAAAATAAAAATTGCTGATTTGCTAATTACAATAAAGGTGAGTATCATTTTGCTAATCAAAGCACTGAAAGTGTTATGCAGAGATCAGTGTGAGACTTATAGGGAATCAGTTCACAAAATGAAAAGTGTAATCTATTAAACAAGATTAGATTTCATAAGATAACAAATATTGTTCTAGGACATGTAGGGTAATGATGCCCGTGATTCCATATAGTAAACTATATATGCTATGTCCAGAAAGAGGAGTCTCAATGTAAAAGCAAATGCATTAATTTAATCTTAGTATCTGGTAATTAACTTGATAATCTTACTTGCCTTTTACTTTTTATCATTTTATTTTAAAAGCTAAATGTGATACATAGTCTTAAGATATTCAAATTAAATTTTTAAAAAGTGTAAAAATTGCTCTTTATTAAGAAAAAAAAAATAAAAAAGATTATTTCTTTTCATTGTTACTTAAAAAAAATCAATACTTACATCATACTTTAAACTAAATTATGTCAGACAGTACTCAGAAAAAGAACAAGAAAAAGTTAAACCAAAAATTGCTTCTGTAATTGAAACTATTAGAAATATTCCGTTAATTATACCTCAGGCACTGAAAACATTTACAGCAATCCCTCTCTCTCTTTCTCTTTCTGGTTGATTAAGCACATTTTTTTTTCTTTTATTTGATCGTTTAAGACAAAATGATAGTTATTAAAGGTTCAACTAATCTAATAACATGAATCTCTTGAATATCATGGTCGAAATGGGTTAATAATTAAATCTCAATTGATAAAGATTTGAGTTTCGAGAAAAAGAAAGATCTAATTGGTGCTAGTAGAGATTTAACAACAGAAAAGTATTTTACATCAGGCTCTAAATGGCTTAGTAGTTAATGATTAAACAGAATGTGAAAATCTAAGGTTCAAGAAGGAGGAAAAAAATCCAAATTAGAGCCATCAGAGGTTTAATAACACAAATTTTTTTTTATAAAAGTCTAAATTTTTTAATAGTTAAAGTCCATTAAGAAAGTAAAGATTACAAGTGAAACCCAAGAAGAAGCTTACGGTGAATGAAGTATTCAAGTTAGTGACTTTTATAGAGAAAGTTGGGACGAAAATAGATGAGAAATGAAGAGAGAAAGAGGAAGTATTAGTTTTCGATCCATTGCCTTTCTAAAGAGAAAGTTAGGCTTAATCTCCAGTAGATTATCAATTGTTAGTCCTATTTGGAATCACTTATGCAAATTTGGGTAGAGGGTTATTGAGTTTGTAATTTTTATTAGCCATTATTTTAAAATTTAGACAGTGTGTAAGTTACTGTCTAAATATTATCAAAGTTAGTTGTAATTAATAGTTATTACATTATTAATGCCCGGTCATGTATGACCGGTCGATACATGATATTAACACAACACAGTCAGACACAATACCTTCAACACCACCCCATAAGCTCTCTAAGCTCATATATACTCAAATTATCATCTCTATTTTTCTCACTATAAACACTACAGACTTGACTATATATTAAAGTCTCCATTGATGAAAATTCGTTTGTGTTCTTTTTCCTAGTGATTGAAGTTGATAGGAGTCATAATAATCATTTAAAGTTTGTTTACATACAATCTTAGTTCTTGTATCTCATAACTCAAAATATGGAATTATGAACACTCACCTCAAGTGCAACTGGTATAGCTTATTTCTCATTTGCTTAGATAACAAACTATTTTAATCTAGTTAGGCTTTCTCTCTTTAGACTTTAATTCACTTTTTAAATATTTGGATATTTCTTTTTCCTAGGTCTAAAATCTTCCCAAATTTTTTTGACAATTCTCAATAACTGTGCACCAACTTTATGATGGATAATGAAATCATATGAGTTTTGACGTTTTGAAAGTATCATAATGAGAATATTAATTACAATTTATACTAATTGTAAACATGTCCTTATTGTGGATATATAACTGCTTATAAAGTGAGGAAATAGCACAAAAGTTAGGATTCAAAAGCCTCACTAACAAGTATGGTTTCTTAAGATCATAACTCAAAAACAAAGCTTGTGACAAAAAAAAAATAGTGACTAAGCATAAGTTCTTGTTATGTACATAGTGACTCACAGCCAATAATTTAATCGAAGATATATGATAATTGGAAAAAGAAATGTTCCCAGGATACTGGGACTAAGGTTAGTTGAGCTTGCACAGTCAATCAAGTAGCTAGGTAGAAAGTTATTTTAATTGAGTTCAGTTAATCAATGAATTAACACTAAAATCAAGAACAAGAAACACTCTTGCCAATACTCAATGCCTTAATGGTCACCTTGGAGAAAGCAGTACGTTTCTTTTCAGAAGCATTTTTTGTATTTTATAAAAAGAGCATAGAACCAACTACACAAAGTACAACCTCTATCTCAGGTAGCCATGATGCCAGATTCCAGTTTTCCTTGCACCTCTCTCTCTCTCTCTCTCTCTCTTTCTCTCTCTTTATCTATCTATCTATCTATCTATCTATCTATCTATCTATATATTATTTTTTTATGTGGATTTAGTTAATTAAACAAGATTATAACATATATAGATTACTCATTAATAATTAACCCAGACAAAGATTATGCGCAAGAAAATGTGTTTTATCATGTTAATTAGGGTAAATAAGCACACATGGAATAGCAAAGTTACTGTTTTGTAGGTAAAACACTCTTGATCTTCCCTTCAATTAATCAACGGACATAATCTACCAGATGAACCCTAGTGACAGATTACTCCTAGTGATCTCTCTCTCTTTATTTTCTTTCCCTTTTTTTTGTTGTCTGAGCGTTGACTGACATTTATGGACCCGAGAAATTAAAATAGAAGTGAAAAAACCCAAAAACCATCAAGATTCTGACAAATCAAAGTGAAAATTTCTGCCCAAAAAAAAAAGAAATGGAAATTCAACAGCACAAAATCGGTAATGAAGATTAGATGCCAAGAAGAAGAAAGAAGAAATATCAGACCACTAATTTTGACTGAGAAATCAAACCCAGTTAGCTTGTACTCTTAGTACTATCTGTACCCTATATAGATTTAAACAATAAGATTAATCAAAATTTTTCTATTTGAACATCAAGAAATGAACCTGCAGCTGGAGAATTCATAGAGCTTTCCTCTAGGAGAGAATATGATGAGTGCAACTTCAGCATCGCAAAGAACTGAGAGCTCAAAAGCCTTCTTGAGCAGCCCATTTCTTCTCTTTGAGAAAGTGACTTGCCTGCTGGTTGCGTTCTCTATTCTTTTCATCTGAGTCTTCCCTCTCACCATTTTTTCTGCACTAGAAAATAAAATCAAACTGTATTCAATCCAGATATGGAAATAAAATTACTAAAAATAGCAAAATTTGAGCTTGAAATTGACTAGCGATGACCTAATACCAAACACCCAATTGCGGCTTCCAAAAATAGAAACTCAAGAAACTAAATTTTGACTTCCAAATCAACAAATGCTGCCAAGAAACTGAGAGTAAAAACTAAAAAGAACAAAAGAGCTTTACCAGTGAAGAGTGAGTGAAATCTGAAATGCCCAGGAAGCAAAATCGGAAGATAACAGAAACCCTAGAAAGATTATGAATACAATAAGACAAAGATGGAGAGATTACCCTAAAACTGAAGAAGATATAACCCTAGAAGATCATAACCTATCATAAATCAATAAGAATAAGATGGATAAACAAATAATAAAAAGAAAGAGCAACATACGAAGAAAGAACCCAATCTCTTTCTCCTTTTGGTAAATTCAGGAAGAAAACAGACCCCTCCCAAAAAAAGAAAATAGAGAATATGACTGAAAATCGCAATATCATGTGATTCCCATTATTATTAATGCTCCACCCAATGAAAACAACACACATACACATCTGGATGCACCAAAAGTTTCATGTCTATTCACTCAAGTCACGACACCTGGCAACCCCAAACTGACAACTCGCTTTTCCGGTATCCACTGGAGAGGCAACTGCCCATGTGAAGCTCAAGACAGCGAACATTCTTGTCGGTTGCCAGTTCCTCGCAGACAACCCCCGTTGGTTGCATGTAAATCCTGAGCACCCTTTAACGTCCAAAAGTTTTTTTTCCAAGTGGTGATCGCAAAAAATAACTCTTTGTCCGTACAATGTTTTATACACGTCAGTTTCATTCCGTACATTTGGTGTGTGGCTTACCCAATCATATGTTGACAACTCATAAGGTCACGTGGTTTGATGAGGAGTGACGAGTGAAGACCTTTCGTCCTTTTTTATTTTTTTAATATAAGAATTTCTAAAATCCATGGGTCTTCATCAACTTTATTAATTATGAAATGGGACATGTGAACAATCTGGAGAACTTGAGAGAGAGCACCAGAAAAGGAAAGAGCGGGAAAAAACTTTTGTTGTTATATTTTATATATTGAACAAAAAAAACGTAATATGTCTTTTATACTAAAATATCAAGATAATTACGGTAAAATAACTAACTATTTACATAGTTGTTTATATATAAACTATAAAGCTTAAAACAGCTAGCTATTTATATATAAACAACTAGTTAATTATATGTAAACTACAAAGCCTAATATTTATACTAACTAAACAAATGAAAAATACGTGACTAACTAATAAATAAATTGTACATCCCTCCTCAAGACAGCAATCCCAATTTTCAAAGAATAGTAAGAAATTGTGGAGAAGCTAAAGACTCGATGAAAATATCAGCAAGCTGAAGATGAGTCGAAATATACCAAGGATGAGTAAAACTCTCCTTAAACTTATTGCAAACTATGTGACAATCAATTTTCAAATGCTTAGTCTTTTCATGAAAAACAGGATTAGCAGAAATGTGAAGAGTTGATTGATTATCACACCAAAAAGGAATCGGCGTGACAACCGATACCTGAAAATCTTGAAGTAGATAGACCACCCATTGAAGCTCACAAACCGTAGTGCCCATACTCCGATATTCAGCTTCACAACTAGAACGAGACACGGTAGTTTATTTTTTACTCTTCCAAGAAATCAAAGAGGAACCAAGAAAAATGCAATAGCCAGTAATCGATCGTCGAGTAATGGAACATGAAGCCCAAAAACTATCACAATAAGTAGTCAACTCTAACGTGTTGTTGCTGCTATAAAAAATATCATGGCCCAAAATGCCATCAAGATACCGAAGCACATGAATAGCTGCATTCCAATGACAGTGCTTTGGAGCAACAACAAATTGACTAAGATATTGTACATTAAATGTAATGTCGGGTCTGGTTATATTTAAATAAAGAAGTCTCCCAGTCAGTCGTCGAAACACATCCGGATCAGGGACCAAAGGAGAATTTTAATGGAACTTGTGATTCTTAGGCAAAGGGGTATGAGTAGGGACTGCACCAGAGAGATCGGCATCTCTCAAAATATCACAAAGATACTTTTATTGAGAAAGAAAAGTACCTTCAGCAGACCTGGCAATTTCAATGCCTAAAAAATACTTTGCATATCCCAAATCTTTGATAGTAAAAATCAAATGCAAATACCTCTTAACAGCAATTACATCAGATTCAGAATCCCCAGCAATCAAAACATCATCAACATACACTAACAAGGCTAAGAAAGATGATGAAAAAGCTTTAATAAAAAAACAATGATCATGAGGAGATTGAAGAAACCCATACTATATAAGTTGAGCAGTAAATTCAGAATTCCACTCCCTTGAAGCTTGCTTCAACCAATATAAAGACTTCTTTAATCTACAAACTTGTCCCTTTTTAGCTTTAGTATATCCCTATGGTGGTAACAAATACACCTCTTCTTTCAAATACCCATATAAGAAGGCATTATTAATATATAGTTGATGAATACACCACCCATGAGTAATAACAAGAGCAAAGAAAAGTCTCACAGTCACCAATTTTGCTACAAGTGAAAAGCTATCAAAATAATCAACCCCTACTATTTGATTGTAACTCTTGGCCACTAATCGAGCTTTATATCTTTTAACCGTGCCATCGGTCCCATTATCTGATCTAACCACCTTTACGCTACCAGCAAATTGATTTTCGACCATGTGTAAAAACTTCGTAAAGGAAGCACAAACCTGTGTTTTATGCTGCAACAAATAGGTCCAAATGGCTCTACTATGATCATCCACAATAGTTAACACATAGTAAGCATTATGAAGACCTGATTGTTTATAAGGACCCCATAGATTTATATGCAAAAGATCTAAAACATGTCCTGATCATGAATGACTAACAGGAAAATGAAGTCTTTGCTGTTTGGCAAAATGACAAATATCACATGGTTTATTAAAAGAGATATCATCAATACAAGCAATATCACTCAAAACAGAAGAAGGAGCATGTCCAAGTCTATTGTGCCATACACTAGCTGAAACTAAACAATTCTTGCTGGAAGCAGAATTGACGACGAGACTAGAAGACTGAGCTATTTGATCAACATCTGACGAATTACAACTGGTATGTACAAAGGAATTATACTGAAATATTATAGTATAATTCTTTATTACAAAGGGATCAAAAGATGTTGAATTAAGTATGTATAAAGTGCCTGTAAGATGACCAACAGCCAGAACCTCTTCAATCTTCAGGTCCTATATCAGGCAATGAGAAGGATAGAAAGTAAATAAGACATTAACACTTTTAGAGAGTTGATTGACAGATAACAAATTGAATTTGAAAGAAGGAAGTAGCATAACATCCTTAAGAATCAATTTAGGATGTAGAGAAATTTCACCAGAAAATTTGACATTGTTAATAGTAGCATCAAGTAAGTGAACAGAAATCAAGCAATGAAGTTCTTGAAGATTACTAAGTGAACGTTTATTAAAGCACATGTGAGCAAAGGCTTCAATATCAAGTATCCATATATCTTTGTCAAAACTATGCAGGGTATGTAAAGTAGCGATACCTGCATATTCAGTAGAATCATTGATAAATTTTGCCAAATCTGTGTTCACAAAATTCACGTGCTCTTCTGTGTGCATTTTTCCTTTCACCAATTTAGTGATCTCCTATTTCACCAAGAGAGAAACCAAAGCACCGATGTCTTCATTGTTTCCTCCACTCTCTAGATTCACTTCAAAAGGAGTTTTTGGTGCATCCAGATTAATGGCTATATTGGCCATTACTCTTTTTTTACCTGATTTCTTCTCCTTCAATTCTTTGTACCACTCAGGGTAGCCATGAAGCTTAAAACATATATCCTTCGTATGACTACTACAATGACTGATCACAAAATATGTCTACTTTCTTGCTCTTTTTTTTCTTATTTTTGTGATTAAAAGTTCTTGCTAACATAGCAGTAGCATCAACATTATCTCCAACAAAATTAAGACTCACTTTCCTCTGTCGCTCTATTCTCAAAACCATATTATAGGCTTTATCCACATCTGGTGGTGGCTCCAAATTAAGGATCTATGTTCTAGTACTTTCATAAGTTTGATTGAGTCCCATGAGAAACTGCAATAACTTCAAAGTTGCGTCTCTTTTAATAAGTTTCTTACTCTGTCCACACAAACAACCAGTATAACTACCAATTGGCATAGGTATCATTCTGTCCATTTCATCCCAGCAATTATGTAGTTTATTATAATACACAGTAACAGAGTTGGTTCCCTGTTCTGTTGAACTCATCTCTCTTTGGATCTGATAAAGTTGTGGAGTATGACTCACACCAAATTGTTTATCCAGAACATCCCATAAACTCTTAGCACTGGGTGAGTAGATGAAGGCATCAGATAATTCTTTAGAAATCAAGTTCATTATCCATGATTTTATCATTAAATCAACCTTCTTCCATTTTTTGTATTGATGCATTTCAGTAGGTGGTTTTATACTGCCATCGATGAAACAAAGCTTATCTTTGGCCTCCAAAGAAGTACGGATTGCAGTACTCCAACTCAAGTAATTTCTACCTATTAATGGCTTAGTAACAAGTGCCATTCCAGGATGATTCGAGCTCTGCAATACCAAAGCATCTTCACCATTGCAATTTGTCATTGCGTAAGATCTTCGTGAAAGAACTCAAAAGAAAAACAACACAGTGCTTTCGAAAGCAGTAAGAAATATAGATCTAATACAGATCTAAGAAAATCAAACGAAAATTGAGCTAGATCTAAAGAAAACCTACTCTGATACCATGAACAATCTCAAGAACTTGAGAGAGAAAGCACTAGAAAGAGAAAGAGCGAGAAAAAACTTTTCTCGTTATATTTCATATATTGAACAAAAAATGCAACCTGCTTTTTATACTAAAACAACATGGCAGTTACACTAAAACAACTAGCTATTTACATATAAACAGTTAGCTGTTTATATGTAAACTACAAAGCTTAAAATAACTAGTTGTTTACATATAAACAGCTAGGTATTTATATGTAAACTACAAAACCTAATATTTACACTGACTAAACAAATGAAAAACACATGACTAACTAATGACTAACTAATAAATAAATTGTACATAATGAATCATTCGATGCTTGCAATTTTTTTTAATTTTTAACTTTGTACTTTCTAAATTAATATACAATTTCAATTAAATTAGGCATTTTTCTCAAAAAATACAAAATATAATAACTAGAACCAATGTCATTAAAATCGGACCAGACGGTCGATCGAACCTATTTAACTGCAAACCATCAGTTGATCCTGTCGATTTAATGTATATAAATCAAAATGGCAAAAAATTTGAGGAATTGATCAAAAAGTCGGATAAATAGGATAAAATCAAATAAAATCAGAAAAAACCAGTTTAAATCAAAAAAATCAAATTTTATTCAAAATATCCATATAACATTTTTTGTTACTTAAAAAAAATAAAATATAAATATAAATACAAAATAATTAAAATTTAGGTAATTTTAGTGAATTTTTTTATGAATAAAATAAAAATTTTAAGTTATAATTGATGAATATTTTTTAATATTTGTAATTTTTTACCATATTTATCTTAAATATTTGTTATAAATATTAAATAACTTGAAAATATTGTTTTATGATTAATGTTTAATGATATATGTGTTTTTTTAACTTTTTTTTATATAGCTATATTTTTATAATATTTATAACAAAATTTAAATATAATATTATTTTGAAAAAATAAAAAATCCGATTGAACCTTATCAAATCGGTAAAATTAAAAACTATTTGTATTTTTTGTTTTTTATTTAATCCGATTTTAATAATATTGGCTAGAACCATCTCATTGATATTTAAACCTCTTATAGTGAAAAGAGAACATTACTTTCAATAATTTAAAACTTATAACTAAAATTAATTTAAATATGCATTCAATTAACCATATTCAAATGTTATTGTATCACCATACAATACCATTCGATTAAAAAAATAATATTCTTTTAATTCATCGCCCAGCACACTAAATTAACATTATTGTATCCAGCTAGACAGTTGCGCGCGCACAAAGCGTATCAACAGTTGGATGAGTGTACATGCAGTGAGAGATTAAATGAAGATGTGAGGTTGATAACATGGGATTAGTCCCTAATTAGAAATGTTTGTAGTAGGTGGTGGTATGGTGGCGTGTCAGTGGGTGCACCACGGAGTTCCTAGGGAGTCTTTTCAGGCGTTGGTCCTGAGCGACCACTAGCAGTTGGGCCGATGATGGAAGCCCGACTCTCATAGGCCAATTTTTTGCTTTTCCCTCGTTGATAATGGTGGGTGCCATTTTCTTTGATATTTTTACTAAATTTTATCCTAGAAAGGTGAGTTTTTGGTGTTTTCTTATACTTTGTGGTTTCTATATCTATTGTTAGGTTAATTATCTATTATCTTTCTTGTTTTTATTATATGGTTGGTTGGTGAAATCTGCAATTTATCAAAAATATAATCACGAATGACAAGAAAAGCATTAATTGAAATAAATTCTCTATGTCCATCCAATTTGAATTATCCATAACAAAACAAAAAACAAATAGTCAAATTTGCCACCAAAAATACTAAAATTCTTAACCACTAAAAATATTAAAATTTGTCAATTTTTATCTTTTTAGATGAAAATCCTAATCAAGTGATGAAATGTTACGTGATTATTGTTTCATTCACCTAAATATTAATTTTCCTCCCAAAATATGATAAAAATTTTATAATTTTGTATTTTAAATGCCAAAATTTTACCATTTTATTATTTTTAATGGTAAAAATTGATCAAAAAACAAATTTTCTAACTAGCACGAAAATTATAAAGGTAAAAAGTCCGCCCAAAAAAGTCTAAATATAAAGCATTTAACTTATCTTATCAAAGATTATGAAAGTTGACATAGAGATAATCATCCTCAATCAATCCCTAATTTTTTATAATAAGATTATGGAATTGATAGATATTGTCCCCATATTCAGTCACAAGGCTTCGTCTCTGTTAACCATGTCCCAAGTTCAATCCGCGATCGAGCTCAGCACGCGTATGCAAATTGCAGCGTTGGGAGGGTTATCTTCAGCAATTGGCTTCTGCAGTACCCGGCCTACATTTGTCAAGCCAACCAAACTTGAATAATGGACAGCCGTAACCTTCTAAAAACAAATATATATATATATATTATTCTTATCGGATGTGGTGTTCAAGCTCGAACAATTTATTGGATTTGATATGTTGATTTGGAGTTTTAACTACTTTCATTATTAGGTTTAAGGAAAATTATATCGTTTAGTGCATGTATCTATTAATTATACTTAAGAACCAGAGCTTTATAACAACGTGACATTTAAGATAAATAAATTTTCAGACAAATAAGAAAAGCCATTTTTCAAATTTTCAATTTTATCTCAATATATGTATTAAAAAATTGTAAATTCTATCCATATATATCATTTTAATTATTTTTTGTATTTTCTTGTCATTTTTTTCACTCGTGTTATTTTTTTTCAAAATAAATAATTAGTATATTTTCTACATGACACTTGCCTCATTTCAAAATATAGTAATAATTTTATCTTTTTTATAAAAAAATAACAATCGATGTATGTAGCGCAATTTATTTACTTTTTTATCAAAATAAATCGTTGATGAAAATAATCATGAGATATTTTTTATTTATTTAATTAATGTTATATTTTTATATGTTTTAATGATAAATTTTAATAAAATATTATTACTAACTAGTAAAATAATTATTATCTGTATTATATTAATTTTACATATACTCAATATAAATAGAAACAAAATCTCTTATTTAAAAAAAAAAATTCAAACACCAAATTTTTAGCTATAACTCTCACAAAATAATTTAATTAATAATTAAAAATCTCCTTTTTCTAAAAAGTCCTTGTAATTATATAAACTGATCAATGATTGCTCTTTTATTAATCGAAATAGAGAAAGGTGATGAAAAATGTATACAAAAATGCAATTGAAATATTCAAACAAATAAAAGAAAAGTGCTTCATTATATATGTAAAAAGCACATTTGCATTTTGAACAAGAAAAAATCTGGAAAGCAACAGATTGATAATTTAATGTATGATGGTCCAATTTAAAATTAATTATTTAGAGTCTTGTTTAAGATTTTAAACTTTCTACTTAGATCAATGTTTTCTATCGTAAGCAAAGATAATTAATTTTAAACAAGACTTAATTACAATTCATTCTAGGGAGTATCAAATGGCATCTTCAAATTCAAAATACGATAATTTCTTTATTTTTTTTTCTCGTGGAATAAAGAACTTATTATACGGAGGAAATTATGTGTGTGTGTGTATATATATATGTTGTTTAAACCAAATACCAGAGTTATGAATCGGAAACATATGCTTAATTATATATATATATATATAAACCATTTTAAATACAGATGTATAAATTTTAGCAATAATTAAAAAGTTTTCATTGTCTAAGCCGAATTTATGAGATTGTTCATAAATCAAACCAGTGATAAAGATGACAAATAAAAGATTAAATTACAAGAAGTTACAAAAACCTCATATTTACATTGTATAACATCTTTTTTATTTCACGTGTTAGTTTGTCGTTAATTTGATTCATGAACAATCTCGCAAATTCGGTTTAAACGAAAGATTTCAAATTATTACATGCTAGGAAGTTGACTAAAACAATTCTTAAAGATGTAGTTTTCTATTTTGCCCAAAATAAAACAAACATAAAAATTAAATATAGTGGTTACTGATAACCGATATCCGATAACTGATAGCTTATAAACAAAATTAATAAAAGTGTTTGATAAAATTTGATTAGTAACTGTTATTTGCATGTCAAATTACCATTAAAAATACAATTAATTCTTTTATAAAGTATTATTTGTATATACATTCATTTGAGTTATTATTATAGTTGTTGTTATTATTATTATTATTCACAACATTGAGTTGTAGTTATTGGCATATTAAGAAAAGCCAAAGTTCCTAGGCACGAGGAGAGCGCAAGTAACAGTAAATTGCCTGTAAATTAGAATAAGGCTGTAAGCCTCATGATAACTATGACAAATACATTCCTAAAGGTCCAATTAAGATGGCCCAATAACGTTCGACAGAGTCTAAACCCAATAGCAAAAAGGTAAAGAGTGATCTAAAAGATAGTTCAGGAAACTGATATCCGATCGGATTGATGGGACAGCATGTCTTATCAGCCCACTGACACAAGCCGACGTCCATACTCTCAATCTACTTCCTGTCACATCGCCGCTCACCTACTCTGATTGCCGGTTATCACTCCCCGAGGTACTTAAGTACTCCTCTAAAAAACTCCTATAAATAGCCTAAAATACAATGGTTCCAGGTATTGAATATCTGAGACTCTCTCTCTCTCCTTTAAAATCACTCTCTCTGTAAAGCTACTAACTTAAGGTTCGGAGTGCTAACGCCTAGGTCCGACCGGACACTCCTTTTGCAGGTCTAGCTATCCGACCGGCCCAACAACTGCCAGTGCTTCCTCTTACAAGATAAAGACTTTTTAAGCTTTATCATTTGGTGCTTTCGTTGAGAGCTATGACAGATTCAAGATATTACGAACGTATAGCTCATGGAGAGCATGATCGCAATAACCAGGAAAGATCTGAACCCTCAAGGCTAAGAGAGAGATCTTTCAGATCACCAGTCAAAGGTGACCCCCTCCGGAATCTTGACAACGTCATTACGAGACAACAAGAGAACGCCCCTATTATTATAGGAGACATGCTTGCTGTACTTGGTCACCTCACTGAGAGCGTGGTCTATGCCTTGGAAATGGGAAGAATACCCAAAACTTTCAAAAGCGGTCAGGAAACGATTTTAATGGCCAAAGACTTCGGAGGAAGGAGGAATAAAGGGATCTCCCTCAGAGAACCAAGCGTTCATGATGAACGAAGCACAGACGCTAGAGTTGCGAACAGATACGACAAGGGGAAGAGAACGATGTTCTCGAGCAGAGATGCTCCTTATATTCCCAGTAGATCGTACGACCCATCTTTTGGCAAGCAGAGAAGATATGCGCCCAGTCACGATTGCTTTCAAAGGACAAAAGAAGAGTTCACTCCTGCTACAATGAGCAGCAAGAATGAATGGTTTAAACAAAAACTTGAAAAGTTCGAATTGGCAGAGCCAATGAAAGGGATGTCTGAAGGGAACGCTTGCAACAACACCTCTCCTTTCTGCAGGGAAATTATGAAGTCTGAGCTGCCTCCCAGATGGAGAGATGTAGAGATGGACAAATATACGGGTAAAACTGATCCTGCCATTCACCTTGCAAAATTTTTGACTAAAGTGCAGGTCTATACATTCGATGAGAAGATTGCCTGTAGAGTTTTTTCAACCACCCTAGGAGGGGATGCTTTGAAATGGTTCCTCGAACTCCCTCATGCATCAATCGCCTCTTTCAAGCAACTCAAAGAATTGTTCAAAATGCGATTTTGTATGCAAACACGCGCATCAAAGTCGGTTAGTGGCCTGTGCAACCTTTACCAAAGAATTGATAAAAGTCTCAGAGATTACATCGTTCGCTTCCAAGCTGCAATGTCAGAAACAGGGGATTTAAGCGTGGAACTAGCATCAAATGCCTTGGAAAAAAGTGTCACAGATCGTCCATTTGCCGAATCACTGACGGCAAGGCCACCAAGTAGTTTTCCTGACCTAATGAATAGGATCAGGCGACGTGTCCTGTTAGATGATGCTCTCAAATCTAAAGAGTCGGGAAAGCTAACGCGATGGACAGACTGCATTATCCAGACGGTCGGCCATTCAAAAGAACCCTCGCGTCCGATCGAATAGATGGGAAACTTAAACGGTCGATCTTCTCGAGGATTACAGAAAGGGGAAATGAGGACGAACGAAATAAACCAGATCATCGCAATAGTCGGTTGGTTGACACCTCCACCCCTCTCAGTACCAGCTCCTTTCAAACGCTGACGAATGCCAAAAGAAAATATGGGAAGGCTAATCGACTCAAAATGGCCAAGCAGGAGGAGAAGCAGTAGAGGCCGCGACAAAAGCCGTGAGCCATATCATGAGGTTGAATGCTTGAAGCAATGAATGAGAAAGCTCCTGTGAATTGCCCAACGATGGAAAGGAGGTAACTGGTTCAAACAAAAACTACCAGCATGAAAATCCAGATCGACATGGATGAATTCAAGAGACCGACAAACAACGACAAAATCAGGTGCAATTATTACAATTTGAGTTCTTAAAAAGGCATCTGTACCGAATTTGAATGTTCTATTATTCCCCTGTTGTAAGTGCTAGAATACCAGTTTCTCTTAATATTACTTGTTTTGCCATTTAAATATCTATTTTTCAAGAGACAACAATATATAAAAAAAAGAGAGAAGGGGGGCTGCAACATGCAAAAAGCTGTTGAAAATTCCAATATCATGATGCACACAAAATAAGTGCCTCCACAAAGCAAAGATAACTTGAAAAACAGGTACGTGTCCAAAATTCATAAAGTTAATACTTGTTATTTAAATAAAATTTTAATTCCCTAGCAAATCGATTTTTCGGCTTAGATGGTATGATTGCCACCGCAATGAGCGGATCAGATATTATTGTCGCCACCGTCAAGTGCGAATCAGATAGGAAGACCATCCATCGCCAAGAGCGGATCGAATGGTATGATCGCCACCACAACGAGCAGATTGGATATTACTATCGCCACCGTCAAGAGTGGATCGGATGACATGATCTCCCCCTCAACAAGCGGATCGGATAGGAAGACTATCCATCGCCAAGAGCGGATCGGATGGTAGGATTGCCACCACCACGAACGAATCGAATATTATTGTCGCCACCACGTAGAGTGGATCGGAGGGCATGATCGCTACTACTACAAGCGGATCGGATATTATTGTCGCCACCTTCAAGAGCGGATTGAACGGCATGATCGCCACTGCCAAGAGCGGGTCAGATATTATTGTCGTCGAACTCGGATAGGGTCGATAAAGGTGTAAATATGCCTTGAAAAATTCTCATCCATCTCAAAATCGGCTTCGAAAATCTCTCAGATAATGTAAGCAGCCGAAAAACGAACTGGTAAGTATTTATGAAATTATTTTACAGGATAAAATTGTAAAATTTTCGATCGACGTCACATTCCGATCGATGTATCTGGCTCGATAACTTTTCGACACTCTCGAGCCCTCAATCTCAAAGATTGAATTGTGTCAAAGGGGACTAGGATCAAAGGCCCAAAAAATCTCTCCCCGAACAATCAGAACAGTTCAAAATTTCATATAAATACTTGAGTGACATAACTCCATCATTAGGCTGGATGTCCATCCCAAGCACGAAATTCGATCCGCATCAACTTGGTTGCCAGGTTTGACATCTATTTTGACGATCGGCATCGCCACCTTAATCCCGATCGAATATATAAAATATATATATATATATTTATATATATATATATCCCGATCTAAATAGGCAATGCCAAGCGAATAACTCCCTTGAACTTTTAGGGTCAAAATTCCTTATTTGGCACAACTTATCTGTTAAGTTTGATGCTTATCCCGAGATCGGGATGTGAAGTGTGCTCGCACCCATTCAAACTCCATCAATTAATTTGCTAGATTCAATATATGTCCTGAATTCAGGATGCGAAAGTCGACAGCTGAGTTAACTAACTCTCTCAAATATCTGATTAAAATAATGTTAAAGACTGAAATGACATTCATTGCACCTGATATAATAAATCTAAATTGCGATTCTCAACTAAACAATTCATTTTGTACATTCGATCATATTAAACAACTGTTGATAGAGTTTCCCGTGCTTGAAAAGCATATTGAAGTTCAGGGAGTATTTTTCCTTTGTATATATTCTCTATGGGTAATTTGCACACGATTCTTCCCAGTCAATTTAATAATTTCTTCTTAGCTGATCTTATGATAAATATTGCTTGAAATAAGAATCGCAGTCTACAGAGGCAACTGAAAGGAAGACCCAATATTATATACTTCTTACAAATCATTACAACAAAGAGCTACACTTCTATGTCCACTATCTCTACACTAGAAGAAGGCCGTGAAACATCTTCAATAGGAAGGTCAAGAGATTATGCTGTTTTCCTGAAAGCATTCTCTGTCAGCAGGAAAGTTGCAGCCTCAAAATGGATCTCCGCACCGGCATTTGGTCAAGACAATGTTGGGCCTCCCCTGATTGATCTATGATATCACCTTTTTAGGAAGAATGTTCTTCTTCAAGCTTCTTTCTCTGTGCCATCTCATTTTTCAGGGCAGCTTGCAATAAATCTCGCTCCTTACACAGAAGATCACGCTCGAATTTAACCTTGGAACATTCAACAGACAGACGAGCTACATCTTCTTTGAGGTGGTCAACCTCTTTCTGCCGAGCTTTTAGATCTTGGAAAAGACGAGTGGACTCCTTTTTTCAACTTTTCAACTTTCGATCGGCCAAGCAGAGACTATTTTCTCACTAAATAATATTTGGCCTTTGCTTCCCTCCTACACCGATCGAAATCTTTCCATTTCTTTCTGCAAAGTTTTGCCACGCCATGCAAGCATAAGCCCCTTTTTATTAGCTGAAATTTGGATAAAAAAGAAGAAAGGTTTAATAATCAAGAAGATAACGGGTCGTAAGATGAAAGTTTGCTTAAAACAAACATATATATATATATACCTCCAGAATTTGCTGCTAAAAAAGGCTGCATTCTTGGGACAATATGTTGGGATCTCTCATTGCCTTAAAATTACCTTCTTGGAGCATGCCTCGACACAAAAAGCTCGATACTGCCTTATTTTTAATGGACCAGTCGTTGCCAAATTGACCTTCTAAGATTTCTCCCAGTGATGTAGCACGCCTTTTGAAAGTTTTTGCAGCAATCCTAGCATCTGCAACAACCACCCGCTCGGTGGCTTTTCCCCTAGGTGTCTCTGCAACTCTTCTCTGTGCAGTTTTACCTATTAGGGGTGCATTGATTTTAATTGACCCTTTTTGAGGTAGAACTGGATGCTCTTCCTTTGAATCTGTTTCATCCCTTAATAAGGAACGTTGTAAGGGGTGCTGGCCTTCTGATAAAGGTTATACAGCAGTAGACATTGAAAGAGGCTGGTGGGGATGGGAGATCGATGGCGAAGGGCGTGAAAACTTGCACTTTTGAAGGAGACACAAGCCTTCTTTTCTTCGACTTTCTCTCTTTCCTAGTTGCACGTTCTGCCTCTATCTTTGCCTTAGCTCGATTAGCCAGTTGCTTAACAACATCATCTCCCTTGGCCATCACACATGCGGCTACATCATTAAAATATAAGATAAGTGTTTCTCCAGCAGATATACCTTTCATAAATATGCAATACATAATTATCTATATGTATGCTTCTTCTACACTCTAATTATAATGCCCACGCTCCGCGTCAATGGCAGCGTCAGGGTTCAGGTCCCCGATCGAACTGCCCAAAAGATCGGTTGGCTGCTCGATCTTTCAAACCTTGCATAGATGACGGTGCATTAAACAACTGCCTCTATAGTCAACTGGGTGGCATCACCCTTGCCACCTCACAGAGGATCCCAAAGCAGGACATGGCTCCCCGTTCGTTCGGATAAAGCTGATTAGGGATAATTCTATAATCTTTTGAGAATTACAGTCTCAACAGCATCAAAAGGAAACCTCAACCCAGCATCTAAGCTCCATAAATGGCAAATGAGCCACTCTTTATTCTCATGACTAAAAGACCCCCCTGTCATCAACATGAAACTTGAACAGGCCATCATGAAGATTTATGCGAAAAGATTGTATTGAGAAGAAATTTCAGTCATTTCTCCCTCTATGAACTATAAAAGACAAGCCTTGATCTCACAATCTGCATAAGCTCCTCACAATCTGCATAAGCTCAAAGAAAACTCCTACCTATAGACTGGCTGCTACTCAAAGTCATCTTTGATAGATAAAAAATGATGTTATGAATAAAGAAGAGAAATTAGAGGCAAGAATTGACTACTTACTTAGGTATTCTTGCAGAAATTCTGAAATCACTAAAATGGCAAAGTTCACGTAGAAAAATTTGGTAAAGCCTCACTAAGAATCGTTGAAAAATAAGAAAAATCGCAATAAGAATGCCTATTTATAGGTAAAAAACTTCTAAAACTCTCCAAACCCTTAAACAATTGATCGACCACCACGCGTCTCTAGATCATTATAGCGGTTTTAGAAAATAAGGCGTCGCCCTGGGCATATGCATCAATAATAAATGAAAAACGGCTGAAATGAACAGGCATAACTTAACGGATTCAAGCCAATTTGAAAACTCCTGCTTAAAAGATTCCTCAATATGGTTAATCTAATACTCAAAGAAACAGTAATTGACATTCAACAAAGAGAGTCTCCCCTATTTTTCCCTCCATCTTTGGAAAAAAAGGTACATTTATATTTATTTGATTATTTTTAGACTTTGTTTTTTGTTTACAGGTCGTTTGTCTTATTCCGATCAATCAAAATCCCAACTGATGGATAATCCAAAATCGATCGGATCCCTCACCGTTGGAATAAAAGGCAAGATCTCCTACCGAGATACCGAGCGACCCATCGCCTCTGATTGGCTAAAATACTCCCAGAAAAGATAATCTTCACAAAATAACCAAGGACATTGATCGATCGGTTCGCATTGTCCCAATCACTAGGCTTGACATAGCCAAAGAGGAGAAATTGGGAATCCATTTCACTTATAATTAAGTAAGTCCCTCTGTTAGGCTCGGAATGAAAGATGCGAGGCACATCGACTTATTCATTAAATAGTTCAATTTCAGACCTAACATGTGAGCACCACTAAGACGCCACTTGAGTTAATTATCTCATTTGGGCGCTTGATATGGAAAGTCACCAAATCTTCAAAATAATGTAAAAATCGAAAGGTCATTCACCATGCATGACTCTCCAATGAACATTCAATCGGCTAATACTTCGATCAAATTAAAGTCCGAAAGGTTGCCTGCTGCGCTTGATGAGATAAATCTAAATCACAACTCTTGTTTAAAGGAAAATTGTGTTTTAAAATCCGATCGGATTAAACGATCGTCGATTGAAGATAGTTATGCACTGTGACGTTCGAATAGCACATTAAGTTTTAGGAAGTATTCTCCTTAATCAATTCTACATATATGATTTTCATTCATGGTTGATAATATTTATTTTTCTTAGTTATCTCCATGACAAATTTTGCCTAAAATGAAAATTACAACATGAAGACGTAATTGAAAGGCGATCGATTTTTATATATGAAGAGTTATTACAAAAAAAACAACAACAACTATGTTTCCGAATCTACTTCAGAACACGATCGTTCAGAGACAAAAATCCGATGACAATGTCAATTTAGAGGCTAATGCTGAGCAAAGTCGAACGTGTCGATAGCCTTAATAATAATGGTGCTCCTTACATTGAAGTAAAGTTGGACGTGTCGGCAGCCTCGATGATGATGGTTCTCCTTATATTAACGTCGATTAGTAGAGCGACGGTATAATAATTGGAAAATGCACGGAATATGGCCAAGATCATAGTATAAAATTGAAGCACACTGAAAGAGGCATGGTCCAGAAAGTAGTTTGACTTCTAAAAAAAAACTTATGTTGTATCGCCTCTGCAACTATGTCTGCAAACGACGAATGAACGGCTTATTGTTCTCACATTTAAGAAGCCTTTCTTTCATCACCACGGAGTTTGGACGCGCCGACACCTTTGCATGTATATCGTATTGTAAAGGGATATCAATCATTTTTCCCTCTGTGATTTTCGAAAGACGACCCCGATCTCGTGGTCATTATGAACCTCAAAACTCCAATCTATAAACTTAATACCGCTTGAAGCCATCTCTAATAATGGAAAAATAAAGAAAATGATGATGATATTGTGAATGAGGAATTACTTGGTTAAATCTCGAAGAGACTATGAAATAGCCGAAATGGTGAAGTTTGTGGAAAAAGGCATGACAAGAGTATTGCTAAGGATCACTGAAAGTCGTCTATTTATAGGCTCCAAGCTTCTAGAATCCTCCAACTGCCTCTCTGTCGAATAATCACCATGTGGCGCCAATCGATTAAATACATAACAAAAAATGAAGCATCGCCCTCGATGCATGTACCCTTAACGTGTGTGTAGGTACTGAATGCATGACGGGAAGAGCAAAGCATCGTCTTCGACATGTGTGCAGGCATTCAATGCCTAACGGTTGTCCTAAAATCGATGGATGTATCTCTTCAAGAGGGCACCACCTAAAAATTAAAAAATTCCGCCAAAATGATAAGTTAATACACCGCCCGGTCAGACCCGTTGGAGGGGGAACAAGTGATAACTATGGCAAATACATTCCTAAAGGCCCAATCAAGGTGGCCCAACAACGTTCGGCAGGGCATAAGCCCAATAGCAAAAAGACAAAGAGTGATCCGGAAGACAGCTCAAGAAACCGTGATGTCCGATCGGATTGATGGGATAGCATGTCTTATCAGCCCACTGACACAAGCCAATGCCCATACTCTCCATCTACTCCCTGTCATATCGCCGCTCACCTACTCTGACTGCCGGTTATCACTCCTCGAGATACTCAAGTACCCCTTCAAATAACTCTTATAAATAGCAAAAACACAATGGCTCTAGGTATTGAATATCTGAGACTTTCTCTCTCCTTTAAAATCACTCTCTCTGTAAAGCTACTAACTTAAGTTTCGAACTGCTAAAATCTGGATCCGATCGGACATTCTTTTTACAGATATAACTATTCGACCGATCCAATAATTACCAGCGCTTTCTCTTATAAGATAAAGAATTTTTAAACTTTATCACCTCATACACCAATTTTATTCATTGATCGCCATGATTGTTAGCCTTCGTGCTTGTGGACTCCCCCATGTGCCTGTTCAAACCTGCTGCATCCAATTCATCCATCCCTTCAAACACTATATTTTATCTATTATTATTTTTTAATTAATTAATTTTTTATGGTACTGTACAATGAAAGTATGAATACGAATAAGAAAATAATGAAGAATTACATATTTAATTAAATGAAATCCAACAATGTTGACCCCTAATTTCACCCGTTAGCGACAAAGCAGCAAAGAAAACGGGGGGTTTTGTATGGGACAGTAATGGCAAGCCAACATCACATCAAGGACTAATCCCAACTAACACGAAATTGGTGAGCCGCACCAGTAGGGCCAAATGTTGGTTTATGGATAAGCCTGTAGTACAGTTTTAGCATCATTAACAACAAACGGTCTCCGAATTGATCATTATTGATACAAAAAGAAGAAAAACATAAAAAAAGGGCTCTATCAATTGGTTATCAATTCAACTTTTGATACCACAGCCTGTCCTCCACTCTCGCTCCTCTTAAAAGTCCACTGATGGACCAAACCTTTGGCCCATTGGGCTAATACTATTTTCAATCTTTTGGGCTCTACCATGGGCCCGGTATGTCTTGCCTTTTATTGGACACACACAGCCCAATTAAATCGTCAATATTTCAATAATTTTAAGCCAGAAGTTATAATTTCTTTTTTTTTTTTTAGTTTAAAATATTTACCTTTTGCTATGAATACAAGTTTTAACTCCCCCTTTTCCTCTGTAAAAAAACATTTTTACTAGCCTGAGGAAGAAAAAAGGAAAAAAGAGAAAGTAACCAACCAAATCTTCAAATAATAATAAAATAACGTATTTCATATCTGTGTTATTCTTTAACTTCAAAGCCTTTTCTTTTAATTTTTAACATCGTAATAACAAAATCTCATAGACATGTATAATCAGAAACAAATAAAATAAAATAAAATGTTTATATTAAGCTAATATATGTGTAAGTAGGTCAAAATTACCTAATTACCGCTTTGCCTTAACAACAAAATATCATAATTTGCTAATTATATCCTTATATTAACTGTTATATACAATTTTTTGCCTTTAAACCCATATAATATTTATTTTACAATATTGAACTCCTTAATTTTTATTTTTTTACATGTTAAGTTTTCAATAAACGGAAAACGTAAAATTAAATTATATATTTTATTTTTTAAGTGTTTAATATTTGCATCTACACCTTTGATGTACCCTAAGTCAATTTTAAGTTAATCGCTATTTTCTATTATTATATGAATCTGGAATTTGAGAAAAATATTGATGATGACACATCAAATTAAGATTGATATATATATATATATATATATATATAAAGCGCATGAAATGGGATGTATTATTTAATTTCATGTTTTTCGCCAAGAAGCTCAATATTTAAGAAAATCTTTCGGGTCATTGTCCACGAGTCTTTTCTCTACGAGTTATTGAAAGTGTAGCTTTTCGCTTGGTTTTCTTATAGATTGAAGATCACCTACCTACAAATGGAATTATCTATACAGATGCCCATGAACTTAAATTTGCTCTTTGTAATTTTTGTGATGATTTTTTAGACTTTGGTGTTATTATTTCAAGTTGTGAGTTTCTTTTTATTAGGAGTCCTGATATTTAGTTATCTTGAATTAGGCGTTAAAACAACAACAGGCTTATAAGTTAGTTAGAGCTTTTTTTTTTTATGTATGACTCTATCTGTATTTTGGATGTTTGTCTCCCTTGCCTTTGGGATGTTCAAGTTTTTATTAAAAAAAAAAAAGAGAAAAAGAAGAAGAAGTTAATAGTAAGAATTTAAAAGTAGCGATAATTATGGAAAATATATTTTTAAAAATCTAATTAATATAATAATAAAACTGATCATGTCATTCACTTTGTGAAATTTTTGACTAAAGTGTAGGTCTACACTTTCGATGAAAGGATTGCCTGTAAAGTTTTCCCAACTACCCTGGTAGGAGATGCTTTGAAATGGTTCATCGAACTCCCTCGTGCATTAATCACCTCCTTCAAGCAACTCAAGGAATTGTTCTTGACGTGATTCCATACGCGAACACACGCATCAAAGTCGGTCAGTGACCTATGCAACCTTTACCAAAAAAACAAATGAAAGTCTTAGAGATTACATCGTTCGCTTTCAAACTGCAATGTCGAAAACATGGGATTTAAGCATAGAGCTGGCATCATATGCTTTGGCAAAAGGCGTCGCGGATCGTCCATTTGCCGAATCACTGACGACAAGGCCACCAAGTAGTTTTCCCGACCTAATGGATAGGATCGGGCAACGCGTCCAGCTAGATGATGCTCTCAAATCCAACAGAATCGAAAAAACTAACGTAATGGATAGACTGCGATATCTAGATGGTCGGCCATTCAATAGAACCCCTGCTTCCGATTGAACAGAAGGGAAGCCAAAACGGTCGGCCTTCTCGAGGATTTCAAAGAGGGAAAATGAGGACAAATGAAACAAACCTGACCGCCACAATAATCGATCAGTTGGGACCTCCACCCCCATCAATGTTGATTCCTTCCAAATGCCATTGAGTGCCAAGAGAAAATATGGGAAAACTAATTGACTCAAAATGGCCAAGCAGGAGGAGAAGCAGTGGAGGCCACGATAAAAGTCGTGAGTTATGTCACGCAGACTGGATGCTTGAAATGATGAGCCAAAAAGCTCTTGTAAGTCATCCAACGAGAGAAAGGAGGTGACTGGTTCAAACAAAACTACCAACATGAAAAACCATATCAACATGAATGAATTGAAGAGATCAGCAAACAATGACAAATCAGGTGCAATTGTTACAATTTGAGTTTTTAAATGGCATATGTATTAAATTTGAATGTTCTCTCATCCCCCTGTAGTAAGTGCTAGAATACCAGTTTATCTTAGCATTACTTGTTTTGCCACTTAAAGATATATTTTCAAGTGACATCAATAAAAAAAGGGGGGAGGTTACAATACAAAACACTGTTGAAAATGTCAACGTCATGACGCGTGCAAAATAAGCGTCTCCTCAAAGTAAAAAAAACTTAAAAAAAAGTAGGTACGTGTCTAAAATTTGCAAATTTAATACTTATCATTTGAGCAAACTTATTAATTCTCCAGCAAACCGATTATTCGGATCAAATCATTTTGTTGTCGGGAGCTCGAGATAAAGGCCTTGAAGGCCCATAGACCTCACCCCGATCAGCTGTTATTTCGCCACCGCCAAGAGCAAATCAAAATAACATATGTTCCTAGGAGTGAATCGGATGGTATTAATGCCACCGCCAAGAGCGGATTGGAAGAACATCCATCCCCAGGAGCGGATTGGATGATTATTAGCGCCACCGCTAAGAGCGGATCGATGTTATGGTTGCCACCGTCAAGAACGGATTGAATTGAAAAGGCATGAAAGTGCCTCGAGAAATTCTCATTCATTGCGAACGACGACTTTGAAAATCTTTCAGACAACATAAGCAACCGTAAACAAGGTTAGTAAATATTTATAAAATTATTTGCATAATAAAATTGCAAAAAATTATTTGCAGGATAAAAGTTATAAAATGGGCAACTCCTCATAAGCGAGTAACTCCCAAAGACAAGACATTCTCCAAACGGGTAACTCCTCATAAGCGGGTAACTCCCAAAGACAAGGTTCTTCTAAAAGCCCACGAAGAGGCCTAAAGGGATGAGGGATGAAGGCCATGGCGCCTATAAACCCCCCGAGCAGTCATAACTCCATCACTAGGCTCGATGTCCATCCCGAGCGGAAAATAAGAAAGCTCCCCCTTATCATAAAATTCGTCTTCCAGGTTGGACACTATTCTTGAATCCAAGTTGCAGCACGCCTCAATTCGATCTCCATTGACCTGATTACCAGGTTTGACGTCCATCATTATGATCGACATCGCCATTTTAATCTCGGTTGGGTAAAAATACCTTGATCCAAATAGGCAGCTCCCTACAAACGAATAACTCCCCTTGAATTTTTAATGAGAATTCCCTATTTGGCACAACCTATCTATGATGATTTGATGCTTATCCCGAGCTCGGGATGGGAAGGATGCTTGTACCCGTTCAGTCTCCTTCAATTAATTTGCTAGATTCCATGCCTATCCCGAATCCAAGATGCGAAAAGCTGAAATGGTGAAACGCCATCTGTTGCACCTGATGTAATAAATCTGGGTCACAATTATTGACTGAACAGTTCGTTTGAACATTCGATCATACTGAGCAACTGTTGATAGAATTGTATACCGCAATGATTAAAAAGGCAAACCGACGTTTAGGGAGTATTTCTCCTTAGAATATTTCATACATTCTTCATGAACATTGATTGAAATAAGAATTGCAGTTTACAGATACGACCGAGAGGAAGTTCTACTGTTATATACAAATAATTCTTACAAAGTGGGAACAAAGTCATTTCAGCAAAAAGCTATGCTTCTATATTTACTATTTCTACACCAAAAAAGGGCCCTATAGTAGCTTTGGCGAGATATTAAGAAGATTTCGCTATTTCTCGGGAGGCATTCTCTATCAGAAGGAAGGTTGCAACATCAGAATTGCTCTCTGCATCGGTGTTCGGTCGAGAAGATACAGATTCTTGAGGAATTTTGTAACTATCTTAGTTGATCCATGATATCTGCCCCTTTAGGCATAAAGTCCTTCCTCAAGCCTTTTTCTCTACACCACCTCCTCTTTCAGGGCAGCCTGCAATGAATCCCGCTCCCTGCGTAGAACATCACGCTCGGATTTAGCCTTGAAACATTCAACAGATAGACGGGACACGTCACCTTTTAGATGGTCCACTTCTTTTTGCTGAGCTTTCAGATCCTGAGAAAGACGGACAGACTCCTCTGTTAGCTTTTCAACTTTCGATTGGGCAAGTAGAGACTCCTTTCTCGCCAAATCGTATTTGACCTCCACTTCCCTCCTAGCCCGATTGGAATCTTCCCATTTCTTTTTACAAAGGTCAGCTATGCCATGCAAGCGCAAACCCCTTTTTATTAACTAAAAATTAGATAAGTGAGAGAAGAAAGGTTGAGCAATCAAGAGGATAATAGACCGCAAAACGAATGTTTGTTTAGGAACGAACATTTTGAAAAAATACCTCCAAGCTTTGCCATTGAAAAAGGCTGCATTCTTGAGGCGGTATGTTCGGATCTCCCATTGCCTTAAAATCATCTTCTTGGAGCATGCCTCGGCACAAAAAGCTTGCGACTGCCCTGTTTTCAATTGACCAGCCATCGCCAAACTGACCTTTTAGAATTTCTCCCAGTGATGCGGCATGTCTTTCAACAATTCTCGCAGTAACGATCCTAATGGACTCGTCTTGAAGTGGCTCATTGCCTTTGGCAGCAACCCTAGCGCCTACAACAACCACTAACTTAATAGTTTCTCCCTTAGCTCCCTTTTCAGCTCTCCTTTGTGCAGTTTCACGTCCTAGGGGCGCATTGATTTTAACTGACCTCGTTGGAGGTAGTACGGGATGCTTCTCTCCTGCATTAGTTTCGTCCCTTGATAAAAGATGTGATAAGGGGCGTTAACCCCCTAATAAAGGCTGATCAATGGTAGGCATCGGACAAGGCTGAGGGAGAAGGGAGACCGCAGTGCTGACGGAAGGTGTGGAAACCTGCATCTCTGAAGAGGACACAAGTCTTCTCTTTTTCAATTTCCTCTCTTCCCTAGCTGCATGATCTGCTTCCATTTTTGCCTTAGCTCTGTCGACCAACCGTTTAACAATATCATCTCCCTTAGTCATCACACCTGCAGCTGCGTCATAAAAGTAAAAGATAAGTACTCTATCCAGTTAATGTAGACTTCATAAACATATAATGCATGATGTTCAATATGCATTTAGCTTTAACATCCATGATCTGCATCAACGTCGATGTCAGAGTCTGAGGATCCGATCAAAGTACCAAGAAGATGGTTAGAATTATATGGTTTTCCATGTCTTCAACATCGATCTCCATATAATGAAATGATGCTACGAAAGATGAAGAAAATTAAATGATAGGAATTGCCCACTTATTTGGGTAATTTGATATCCTTGTGAGAAAAGCTGGAATCTTCAGATCCTCGAAGTATGAAGCCCGAAAACTTTTTGCACAGAAAGGATAAAAATGGACTTTGTAATGAGAATTCGGCAAAGTTCTGTTAAGAATTATGGAAAAAGGCATCTAAGAATTGCCTATTTATAGCCGCAAAACTTTTATAACTCTCCAAATGCCTCAAAAATTGAATAACCACCACGTGTCTTTGCGCCATCATAATGGTTCTGAAAAAAGAGGATCGCCCTTGACATGCGCATTGAGGATAAATATATAATAGTTGATATGAACAAACGCGACTTATCGGATTCAGGCCAATTTGAAAAATCCCGCCAAAAAGATCTCCTCACATGGTTAATCTAATGTCCAGAAAAGACAGGTGTAGGCACAGGAAATGCCAAAAATGGGAAGCCTACATCAAATTAGGAAAACCCCCTATAAAGTCTCTAAAGTACTTGTAAACTCGGAATCCTTGCAAGGTCGGTCGTTCCTAAAAGTTAGAATATCGAAATACAACAAAGAGAATATTTCCTATTTTTTCTCCATCTATGGAAAAAAGGTATGTTTCGTTTATTTGTTTTTAGATTTTGTTTTTATTTGCAGGTTGTTTATCTCACTCTAATCAACTAAAATCCCGACTGATGAGTAATCCACGTCCAATCGGACCTCCTAGTATCAGAAATACGAGACAAGATCTCATATCGATCAGTTGGAGAGCAATCCATCGCCTATAATCGACTAAAATATCTCCTAAAAAGGCAATCTCCACAAAACAACTAAGGGCTTTGATCGATCGGCCCGTGTTGTTGAAGTTTGCTAGGCTTGACACATCCGAAAATATGAAAGTTGAAATACATTCATTTATGAAATAAGTTCCTCTGCTAAAGCTCGAATGTTCATCACAAGCTCAAGATACGAGGCGTACTCATTCGAATTTTCTTCAATCTGTTCGCCAGGCTCGATGTTTATCCCAAGCATACGAAAACGTTTCTCTTCAATAAGTTCGTCTGCTAGGTTCGATGTGATTCCCAAACCAAAAATGCAAGACATCTCTATTTAACTTTCGCTAGGCTTGATGTCATTCCGAGCCCAATAATCGCCAAATCTTTAGAATAAGGTTAAAGGCCATAGGCCTTATCCATTAAGAAAAACTCCTTCAAATACCAGGAGCTGCCTGAGGGCAATAAATGGTGCTCTACCACTGGGCTACTAAAGTACTCAGTTGGGAGTGAGAATGAAGTTTTGTCTCCCACCATAGATCGAAACGATCATTAGTCACAGATGACTCCCCTGATAGCCGATCGACTGATATTCTAAACCAATGAAGTCGCCTAACGCACTTGGCACAATAATTTAAGTAATAACTCGCATTTGAATGAAAAGTTTAATCCGATCGGATTAAATAGTCACAAAGAGTTACGAACTGCAAATGTTGGAAAAGCGTGATAAAATTCAAAAAGTGTTCTCCTTAATCAAATTTACACATTCTCCACATGGTATCTTCATATATTGTCAGTAATGTTTTTTTCATCAGTTATTTTCATGACAAATTTCACTTAAAATGAGAATTGCAGCACAAAGACGTAATCAAAAGACAAATCGACTTTCATATATGATGAGTTCTTATAACCAAAAAAGAAAAATATGTGTCGGAAACTTCGTCGAAGCCCGATCAGTCAGAGGCAACAATCTAACAATAATGTAGATTTTGAGGCTAATACTGAACAGAATCAGACGTGTAGATAGCCTTGATGATGATGGTTTTCCTTACATTGGTGCCGATTGGTGACGAAGTAATGGGAAGGTGCACATAATCTGGCCAAGATCATAGTATAAAATTGAAGTGCGCTGAAAGAGGCATGGCCCAGAAAGTTGTTTTGACTTCCCATAACAAAGGACAAACTCATGATATACTGCCACTGCAACCATGCCCGTGAATGGCGAGCGAATGGTTTACTACTCTCACCTCCAAGTGTTCCCCTATTCTTCACCATAGAATTTGGACGAACCATTGCAGACACCTTTGCAGGAAGACCATATTGTAAAGGAATTTCAATCACTTTCTCCTCCATGAGTTTCGAAGGACGAGTCATGATCCCATGGTCTTCATTAGCCTCGAGAAAACACCAATCTATAGACTTTATATCGCTTGAAGCCATCTATGATAAAAAAAGGAAGAAGAGGCAGGAGATATTATAGATAATGAATTACTTGGTTAATCTCGCTGAAAAAGCATGATAAGAGTTTTTTGCTTTTGCCAAGGATGGCTGAAAAATAAGATAAAATCGCCCCAGAAGCCATCTATTTATAGGCTCCAAGCTTTTAGAATCCTCAAATCACTTCTCTGCTGAATAATTGCCACATGTCTCCAATCAACAAAATGCATAGCAGAGAGTGAAGCGTCACCCTTAACGCATGAGCCAGTGTTTAATGCACGACGAAAAATGAAGCGCCGCCCTTGGCACATGTGCAGGCATTAAATGCGTAACGGTTATCCAAAATTGATAGATATAACTCCTTAAATTGGGCACTTCCTGAAAATTCAAAAATTCTGCCAAAAGAACCAAATAGCACCTCGTCCGATCGAACCCGTTTGAGGGAGGACAAGTGATAACTATGGAAAATACATTCCTAAAGGCCCAATTAATGTAGCCCAATAACATTTGAGACGGCCCAAGTTCACTAGCAAAAGGCAAAGCGTGAGCTGGAAGATAATACAAGGAAGCGTGATGTTCGATCGGACTAATAGGACAGTCTGTCCTCTCAGGCCTACTGACACATGCCTATGCCCATACTCTCCATCTACTTCCTATCACATCGCTGCTCACCTACTCTAACTGCCGGTTATCGCCTCCGAGGTATTCAAGTACCCCTTCAAATAACTCCTATAAATGGCCTAAACACGATGGCTCCAGGTATTAAAATTCTGAGACTTTCTCTATCTTTTTAAACATTATCACTTTAAAAGCTACTAATTTAAGTTTTAGAGTGCTAATGTCTGGGTTTGACCGGGCATTTTCTTTTGCAGGTCCAATCGTCTAATCGGCATTTCGGCTGCCAGCTCTCCTTCTCACAAGATAAATATATTTTAAGCTTTATTAAGTAGATTACCTCAATAATTAAGAAATCAATACGGTTCTATAATTTGTTAGGGTGAGAGTCAACTGATTAACCAAAATATTAAATATTAACATCCGTTTCTTAATTCAACTACTGTTTGACCACAATCAATCCTTTTTCCCACTAGGCTAAGAAGAAACTTAATAATTAAGGCAAGAAGCGTCGGCTGAAAATATAAATTAAAAATATGCCAACGGATATTCAACATAAAAGTAAATATGAATTGTGTATAATTGGAAACGACGAATCCGATTAACTTTTTTCCCCTAATTTGGTTTTGTAACTTTTGCTGATTTCATTCGCAGGTGGGTTTGGTTTACAAGTAACTGACAAATGGAATAATGGCTTTTGTTGCTAGATGACATTACAAAAATGCCCTTCATAATTTTTTCACGTATGAAAATATTTTTATCAATTCTAAATTAAAAGCATTAAAATAATACTGACGTAATACTAAAATAGCTCCAATACATGACAAAACATATCAAGTTAGTGTTTCATTTTGTCAAATTATTGAATAAATTTTTAATAGATAAAATTAATAAATATTTAAAAAGTGATATATTTTGCTACATACTGCAATAATACTACCGGTGCCATTAATTTAAGATTGATAAAATTATTTATATAAATATTTTTATACCAAATATCATGGCATTTTTCTTTCAAAATAAACTATAAAAATATTTTAGTACCCTAAAAAATAAAAAAAATATTTATATATCTCTTAGAAAAAAAATTAGTTGAAACCATTCAACTTAACCAAACAATTCTAAGATTCTCTTGTTATAATAATTCGTGAGATATATATATTACATGATTATATCTAACAAACATTTATTTTTTTAATTCAAAATGGCTAATTTTTTTTATGTGTCATAAGTCCAAATAAAATATGTATTTAAAAACTACATATGATTGTTTGCAAAGAAAATCTCGGCCGTAAATGTTTATTTGAGAAATCAATAGAAATTAATCTATTATTTAGAATTTGTTGTAATAATTATAAGATATTTGGATGACTATCAAACTCATCATTCTCCCTCTTCTAGTAGAAGTCTACCTCTTCTATTTTATACCTATAAATACCCTATTGTGATTATTCAGTATACACAATTAATAAGAGAAAATTCTATATTCTACTATTTTTGTCTTTTCTTTAATTAATTTACAATACGTTATTAGCATGATAGTCTCTACTGATCATTGGAAGTCGGTGGTTTACGACAACCCGGTTCGAAGGAATCAAGAATTATAATTTACAAGATTAAACGGTAAGTAGATTTAATTCATAAATTTTGAATTATTTTAATTCTCATGAGTTAATGAGATTGATTAAGAATCGATAATTCTACCCTACAATATATAATTTTAAAAACTTTAATATACGAAAATATTAAGAACTAAGAATAACATTTTCTATTACCAAGGACATTAACATGATTTAAGTGATTTGTTTTGCATAATTGCAATTTGATCATTGCTTAATTATATTTTAATCATTATATTATATATAATGAATATATTTTATGTAAAGCCATATTTAATTTTCAATTTGCTATATGTATATTGTTGTTATGTGTAATACAATTATTTGAAGGCTCCTGAAGAGTTATAATGCAATTACTTGCATACAATTTGTTAGAAAATATATTATTTCTCAAATATGTCCCGCAGACATATATTTTCAAAAAATATTCGCTGAAATGAATATCATTTTGAGAATAAAAGATAAATACTTGAGATCTACTTTGTATAAGATTAGTAATATATTTTTTCAGATAATTTGATTTTGATGCAAACATTAGTAAATTTGAAGTTTGCTAATAAATACAAATTTTAGTAACCTGAAGCTTACTAACAAATATTAATAACCTATTATTTACCAATTATATAAATATCAGTAAATATGAAGTTTATTGATTAATTAATACTAATATCAGTAAACCTGAAGTTTATTGATTATAGTACACTTAAAAAAAATTGATATAAATACTAATAAATATTTATTTTATTATTTGTCACAATATTAGTAAACATAAAGTTTACTAATTGTTATGCAAGTATTAGTAATATGCAGTTGACTAATTATTCAAATATCAATAAACTTGAAGTTTGTTAATTAATCGATACTAATATTGGTAAACTCAAAGTTTATTGATTATAATAAACTTGAAAATTGATACAAATATTAATAAACATATAGTTTATTGACTGTATATATGTCACAAATATTAGTAAACCTGACGTTTACTAATTGTTTGATATTGATATTAAGAAACTTGATGTTTATCAATTGATATAAATATTGATATAATAAAAATAGTAAGCCTGAAGTTTACTAATTAACAATTGATTACTTGGCATGACTGGTTTAACCATTCCGGATCGATTATAATACATAAATTATTGAGAATTCATATGTTTATTAGAGAACCAGAAGTTTCTTTAATTCTATTTAAGGACTTCTCATAATCTATTTGTTCTCAAAAAATATTTTATACAATTAATATTAGCTGAAATTAATGTTAATACGATTTCTGGTTCTGCAAATGTAATTGAAGGCTCTAGAAGAGTCCAAATTATGCTTCTAAATGGAACAAAATTATATATTGATGATGCGTTGTATTCAAGTAGATTCCGAAGAAATCTACTAAGTTTTAAAGATATACGTCACAATGGTTATTATATTAAAACTACAAATGAAGGAACTATTGAATATTTATATATAACTTCTATGAAATTGAACCAGAAGTTCATATTAGAGAAGTTTCCAAGTTTTGCAACTGGATTATATTTTACCAAAATAAAGATGATTGAATCTAATTATATGCACTGAAAGTGCTCAGATCCTAAAAATTTTATACTTTGGCATGATCGTCTTGGTCATCCAGGCTCAACCATGATGCGACGTATTATCGAAAATATAAATGGACATGGATTAAAGGATCAGAAAATTCTTTTATCTAATGATTTTTCTTGTAGTTCTTGTGTACAGGGTAAATTGATTGTAAGACCTTCACCATCCAAATTACATTTGGAGTCTCCTGTTTTTCTTCAAAGGATATATGGAGATATTTGTGGCCCAATTCATCTCTCTTGTGGACCATTTCGATATTTCATGGTTTTGATTGATGCCTCAACTCGATGGTCACATGTATGTTTACTTTCTACTCGTAATATTGCTTTTGCTAAACTTCTTGCTCAAATTATAAAGTTAAGGTCTAATTTTCCTGATCATCCTATCAAAACAGTTCGTTTAGATAATAAATGTGAGTTTTCTTCAAAAACATTTTATGATTTTTGCATGTCAATTGGGATTAGTGTCGGGCATTCTGTTGTACATGTTCATATCAAAAATGGTTTAGCTGAATTTTTTATTAAGCGATTACAATTTATTGCTAGACCTATGCTTATGAAGTCACAAC
Source organism: Excoecaria agallocha (assembly GCA_037975025.1). Taxonomy (NCBI): domain Eukaryota; kingdom Viridiplantae; phylum Streptophyta; class Magnoliopsida; order Malpighiales; family Euphorbiaceae; genus Excoecaria; species Excoecaria agallocha. The sequence continues at coordinate 19,742,206 of CM075816.1, forward strand.
TTTCTGCATCTGCTTGGGGACATGCAATTGTTCATGCTGCATCTTTAGTTCGTATAAGACCATCCACATATCAAAAATTTTCACCTTTGCAACTTGTTTTTGATCAACAAACTAATATATCTCATCTTAAAATTTTTGGTAGTGCTATTTATGTTCCTATTGCCCCTTCTCAACGAACTAAAATGGGTCCCCAACGACGTATTGGTATATATATTGGTTTTGATTCTCCTTTTATCATTAGGTATCTAGAACCTTTAACTGGTGACCTTTTCAGAGCAAGATTTTTAGATTGTCAATTTGATGAATCAGTTTTCCCTCAGTTAGGGGAAGATAAAAGTAAAGGGCCAAAAGAACAAGAAATTAGTTGGAACACTCTAACCTTGTCTAGTTATGATACACGCACAAACCAATGTGAACTTGAAGTTCAAAGAATAATAAATTTACAGAATGCTGCAAATCAATTACCAGATATCTTCACAGACACCCAAAAGGTCACTAAATCTCATGTTCCGGCTGCCAATATACCTGCAAGATTGATTATCCCTGAAGAATTACCGGTAGGTACAGTAGCCAATGAATCTAACATACGCCAGAAGCGTGGTAGACCTATTGGTGCAAAAGATATTGTTCCTCGAAAGAATAGGGAATTGAAAAATATTCAAAATGATGCTCAAGAAGGGGTTAAAAATAACACATATCAACAACTTCATATTTCCAGAGAAGCAACCCCAGAAGTGGTTTTGGTACCGAAAAATTATGAGATCTCATTAAAATCTGAAAATATGTGGGATAGAGAAGACATAGTTATTGATAATGTGTTTACATATGCAGTTGCTTATGAAATAATTAATGATAGTGAGCATGAGCCTCAAACTGTAGAAGAATGTCGACATCGAAGTGATTGGCTCAAATGGAAAGAAGCAATTCAAGCTGAGCTAGATTCATAGCTAAGCGTAAAGTATTTAGACCAGTAGTCCAGACACCAGAAGATGTCAAACCTGTTAGATATAAATGGATTTTTGTCCGTAAAAGAAATGAGTTAAATGAAATTGTGAGATACAAAGCACGACTTGTTGCATAAGGTTTTTCACAAAGACCTGGTATAGATTATGAAGAAACGTATTCTCCAGTCATGGATGCAATCACGTTTAGATTTTTGATTGGTTTGACCGCCTCTGAAGGGCTTGATATACATCTAATGGATGTGGTGACAGCTTATTTATATGGATCGTTAGATAATGATATATATATGAAAATCCCTGAAGGATTTAAGATGCCTGAAGCATATAATTCAAAACCTCGACAAATGTACTCGATTAAACTCCAAAGATCTTTGTATGGATTAAAACAATTTGGACGCATATGGTACAATCATCTAAGTGATTACCTAGTGAAAAATGGGTATGAGAATAATTCAATTTGTCCATGCATTTTTATCAAGAAGATAAATTTAGGATTTGCTATAGTTGCAGTTGTTGATGACTTAAACATAGTGGGGACTCTAGAAGAGATCTCTATTACTGCAGAATATTTGAAAAATGAATTTGAAATGAAAGATCTTGAAAAAACAAAATTTTGTCTTGGGTTTCAAGTTGAATATTTGCCAAAAGGAATTCTTGTACATCAGTCATCTTATATAGAGAAAATCTTGAAACAATTTTATATGGATAAGTCTTATCCATTGAGCATTCCAATAGTTGTTCGCTCTCTTGATGTCAAGAAAGATACTTTTCGTCCAAAAGAAGATAACGAAGAGATTCTTAGTCCTGAAGTACCGTATCTTAATGCAATAGGTGTACTTTTATATCTTGCAAATAACACTAGACCAGATATGGTTTTTGCAGTTAATTTGCTAGCAAGATTTAGTCTGTACCAACTCGAAGGCACTGGAATGGTGTAAAACATGTTCTACGTTATCTTTGTGGCACTTCTGACATGGGTTTGTTTTGCCAAAAGGAGTAAATTCAGAATTGACAGGATATGCTGATGCTGGATATCTATCAGATCCTCATAAAGCTCGATCACAAACAGGTTATGTCTTTATATATGGTGACACTGCTATTTCTTGGCGATCTGTTAAGCAAACAATCACTGCCACTTCCTCAAATCATTCATAAATATTAGCCATCCATGAAGCAAGTCGTGAATGTGTGTGGTTGAGAATCATGACTCAACATATTAAGGGAACAAGTGGGTTGGTAGTAGGGAAAAAGCCAACAAAATTATATGAGAATAATGCAGCATGTATTTCACAACTCAAAGGTGGCTATATCAAAAGAGATAGAATAAAACATATCTCACCAAAATTCTTCTATACTTATGAACTTATCGATGTTTGCAAAGTTCGCTCAAGTAATAATCCAGCAGATTTGTTCACAAAGGCCCTACCAAGTTCAATTTTCAAGAAATATGTGTACAATATTGGAATGCGCCAATTAAAGGATTTAGTTTGATTCATTTTTGAGGGGAAGCATATATGAATATTGTACTCTTTTTCCTTCGTTAAGTTTTTATCACATTGAGTTTTTCTTAACAAGGTTTTAACGAGGCATATTCATAGTATATAGTCATCCAAGGAAAAGTATTGTGATAATTATGAGATATTTGGATGATTATCAAACTCATCATTCTCCCTATTCTAGTAGAAGTCTATCTCTTCTATTTTGTGCTTATAAATACCCTATTATGATTATTCAGTATACATAATTAATAAGAAAAAATTCTCCATTCTACTATTTTTGTCTTTTCTTTAATTAGTTTACAATAGAATTTAATTATATATATATATATATATATATATATATATATATATATATATATATATATATATATATACACTCCGCGCAAAAGAGGGAAAGTATATATATTTACAAAACAGACAAGCCAAACGGCTTCGTTGGCACCGTCGAATGGAAAGAGAAAAAACAAAAAAAAATTAATTTCCTCTCCCCTTCTCCATCTCTCTGTATATGATTTTTTATATAAAATCTTGTGTAATACTTGTCCAATAAATTTTCTCATCTTGCTCTCGCTTTCTCTCGAGATTAAACGGGGTGTCGTTTAAGCCTCTGGTTCCGATGGAGATGGCCTCCACTTCTTCACCAAGGGAGGAACACGTACAAGACAAAGATAAAGAACAGAATCAACAAGTGCCAGCGAAAGAGAAAGAGTGCGTTCATAGAACGAAGACGATACAGTTCTTGGGCCGGACTACTCCTATCGTTCTTCAGAACGACAATGGACCTTGTCCTCTTCTTGCTATCTGTAATTATCTCTCACTTTCTCCTGCTCGTTAGGGTTTCTCATTTCTCAATTATATGTTTCCTTGAATTGAATTTGAATGCTAGGTTTAGTTTTAGTGCTGTTTCGGTTTCATTTCGGACTCGGTTTATGCATGCATATAAATTCAGTTCCGTGTTTGTGGATTGCCGATAGGAAAATTTGCTTCCGAGGAAATGGCCAATTTTGTTGTATAGCAATTGATTCTGGTAATTGATGGAAATTATTTTATTAGATGGGGTTAGAGATCGCAGTGCTTATTTGCTCAGCTTCGCTAACAGTGTAGACGCCAGATATGATAATGTGTTAGTTTCCTTTTCTCTTGTAGGTTAGTTTCCTTTTCTCTTGTAGGGTTTTAATAGTAATGTAAGGTTGAGAATTTTGTTTTAATAGTTCATGTGTCAAATCTGTTTTTCTCTTTCAATATTCTAATGGTAGGTGAAGATATATATATATATATATATATATAAAAGTTTGATTGACGATGTAAGTCTTAGCGTTTTTAGGTTTATACGTCATGATGCTGTCGTTTTATCATATTTCTTGTTTCATCATGCATTTCTAACTTATGCGTCAAGTTACAGGACATTATGAGCCAGTAAAATTAATTAGGCCTTATGATTCTGAATTGTTAGGATTCAGATCACTAAACCTAATAATTAAGATGGAAAATGATTTTCATGCTTTATGCATTAATCTTTAGGTACCAATAAGTTAGATACCAATTTCCAGCAGAGCTCCAAACAAATATTTTGGGGAGAACTGCTTTGATATTGTCTTTAAGGACAATCATCTTGCTGTATAAATTCATCAGGTGTTTTACTGACGAATTATTTGGTTAATAGTTGCATTGAAAACTAAAAGGATGATTTACCATTAAAAGCTGCTTTTTGATTAAATTTGTTGCAGACAGATTATGATACTAGATGGAATTTCATTCTTCTTTAAATTATGACATCTTCTGCGTCGCTCTTCATTTATTATGTTTGAAATAGGAAAAATATTAATAGGACCAAATAGATGTGTTAGGATGAATTTCTTACAATCTGTTGTTTGTACGACTTATTTGTTTCTTTGGCTTTCTGATGTGTTTCCTCATTGTTTGTTATTCTTATTTCTCACTATATATTGGCAACTATTATTCCTAATTGTGAATTTCCTTTTGATTTCATGTACAAGACATGTAATCTCATTTGCAACGCTAATAAATTTTGGAAGAGATTGGAATGTGGGTTTGTGATCTTTTCGTTCATTTCAGATTTCAACACTCATTGCTTGTTAAATGATTGATTTCCTACTTGTGAATTTTCTTTGTGAGAAATCCATGTCTTCTGTAAGAATGTTTTAGTTACATTTGGTTTTAGAAATTGCTGTTAATTTTTCAAAGAAAGTGGATCATTTAGCTCATACAAGCTATAAAACATTTGCCTTGGGAGCCAATAACTGATGTTTCTTTCTTGTATTTATCAGTAGTAGTTGAAACTAATTATTCTATGAACTTATATTTGCGAACATACATATGCATGGGTTTAGTGCCATTTATGTCAAGTTTTGTAATATTTCATTTGTGTTTTTACTTATTTATGACGTTGAAAGGCTATTGTATTTGGAATACACAAATAATTTATATGAAGATGCTATTTTAATTCTTTTTTTGCCTGAGAATTGGAATAGAACTTTGTTTTTTGATTGTCAACATGTGGGTTTTCAATAGGTAATGTTCTTCTGCTGAGGAACAATCTAAATTTGAGCCCAGACATAGCTGAATTTTCGCAGGAGAAACTATTATCGCTGATTGCAGAACGTTTGATTGATTCCAACAGTAATGTTAATGTAAAAACCGACAACTTGCCTTCTCTTTTGCTTAGAGAATTATCCATTTGTTGGTCTAAGTCAGTCACTTTGCTATTTTTGTTGTGCAGAATAAAGACGCAGGATATGTTGAAAATCAACAGCAGAATATTGCAGATGCTATTGATTTGCTTCCACGTCTTGCGACTGGAATTGATGTAAATATAAAGTTTAGGAGGTTGTACTATCTCCCTTCTGCTATTGATGTAGTTGTTGCTTATTTTCCACGTCTTGCAGCATAAATCAACTCCCCCTTGCCTCCTTTTCTCTGCACGAGGCACTTTCTCTCCTTATATGTGTGTGTGTTAATGTTTCTATATTTTAATAAACGTGCTTGGAAAATGCAGGATAGATGATTTTGAGTTCACCCCGGAGTGTGCCATATTTGATTTGCTCGACATTCCTTTATATCATGGTTGGATTGTAGATCCTCAGGTATGCTCTCCCCAAACTCCAAAATAACTTTGTAAAATTTCAGTTGAACTCTGGCTTTGTCTTCTTTTAGGGTTATCTGTGCCTTGTTGACATTTGGGAATTTGGTTCATGATGTTATTTCTCAGATATGCCTTTGTGGCTCATTGCGTATGCTCTACTCAAGTTTTTTAGAGAGGTTGATTTTAACCTGGCTTAAGTAGTGAAACTGCAGGAGAACTGGTTGTTTGGTCCTACTTACGTCATTGGCTTGTATCTTTTTTATACAAATTTATGGCTCTTCTAGGCTATCTGCAAAATATCATATGTTTCCAATAATTTTGCAATGTTTTCCTGTGGTTCAGTTGCTAGTACAGTACTTTGATTTATGCTGGTAATTATATATATATATATATATGTATGTATGTATGCATGTATTATTTCTATTCTATGATTTGCATCTGATATGCAAACAATTTGTTGTTCACCTCAAAATCCAAGAAGACGTCTAACATAAATATTCACGTCTAATTACCATTTTGTTCCTCATGGTACTTGTGCAGGTGTCCTTGTATAACCCAAAATCTGGTATGCTACTTATAGTTTATCAGCAAACATGACCTAAACAGAATTCTATGTATCTGTAAGTCTATATACAATGTTGGCATTAAGAAACTACAGATGATACTAGAAATGGCAGGGATATTTGAAGTTTCTTAAATTATTAAACATGGGTGGTGTTGAATGGCAGTTTATCGTTATTTCTTCTAGATGGATGACACCATATGAAGAGCATTTTGATTATGAAAGGAATCTCTGTAGAAGGAGATAAAATCACAATCTTTACCTGCTCTGCTTGAAAATTCTTACTCACAAGCCTGTTAATCTTAGGATTTAGTGGTCTAGATTGGTATACCCAGTTATATTTCTCTTGATTGTTGGGTACCTGAGACCCTGGTAAATTATTTTGTTATTGCTTACAGAAGATGGAAAAATCTTTGTTTTCTAATTATGGTTTTACCTGTAGATTATGCCAATTGAAGCTGGGGTACCTCTTGATTAGATGAATAGATCGATACTTCTTTTTATATCTCTACCACTCTCTTTTTCTCTTTGTTAGATAGATCTGTAAAATTTTGTTATTTCTTAGCTAGGATTGAGCATTTCGTGTTCTACATGCATTTTAGCTATTTGGATGAGATTTTCTCCATTCTTAATGTATTATTATGGATAGGTCCATTCTTAATGTATTATTATGTTGCCTATCCATAATAATGTTTTGGAATCTTGCAATGTATATCCATATGCGTGACATAATTCAATGTATTTTATTGATGTTCTGAAATTTGTAGCTGCAAATATCAGGGGTGACATATGGATTGTTGCATGACTTCATTTGGATTTGAGCTTTTACTCTTTGAAATGATCAATTTATTTTCACATGATCTAGGATTATGATACTGCTAATGCTATTGGGTCAAAGTCTTACAATGCCCTGATGGGGGAGCTTGTTGCCCTGGAAACGCAAGTTATGGAAGGTGAAAGTAAGAGTAGCTGTGAAGAAGATTTGGTTGATTTTGCTGCTGCTACAACTGCAGCTTTGGGTGTTCCTTCTCCTTCTCTTTCGAAAACTAGATCTTTTGATGATTCTCCACGTTCCATCTCTGGTAACCAAAAGTTAAGGAAAGGTGATTTAGAAGAAGAAGCAGAGCTACTGATGGCCTTAAAATTGTCAGAGGCTGAATCGCCCTCTTCAACTGATGCTTTTGTAGCTGATGTTAGTGGAGGAGCTGGTTCATCTGAAGATACATTTTCAAAGGGGGCTTTGCCTGTAAATTCTGTAGATACATTGAACGGGCATAATAGTATTGATAATGGTGATAGTGTGTTGAGTAGTGATTATAATGATCTGAAATCTTTTGAAACTTCTCCCAGTGGAATGGCATGTTCTCCTTCGAAGACTGATCTGTGCAACCACCTTGTTCATTCAAGTAATGAGGAATCAGTGGAACATAGTTCTTTTAATGACATAACTTCAAATTGTACTGTTAAGTCATTCGTCCGGACTGAAGGTGCACCATCTCAATCTGTTGGAAATAATATCATCTCTGTGGATGAAGACTGCAAGGATATTGCTCAAGGAGATGAAATGGTTAAGAATAAATCAGATACCATAACTGACATTCACGAACCAGCAGATGTTTTAACTGGGCATGGCACAATAGAAGCATCAGGGTTGTCTACGCCAAATCCAGAGTCAGATTCATCTAGTGGCAGAATGCAGAATGCGGATGTGATAGATGCATTTACTTCCAGTGTAGATGGAAGTGAGCCTATTTATGAAGGAGAAGAATGCATTTTGGATTCAGGAACTCCAGTTTATGAGGACCGAGAGCCTATGTATGAAGGTGAGGTAATTCTTGCAGAACAAGCAGATAAAACTGTGGGATCAAAGGCTGAAATCACTCCACAACAGGGTGAGTTGTCATCATGCTTTGGAATTTTATCTATCATCCGTCACACTGTTGATCACTAATGTGCTCAGTTAAAATGTTAAATTAATTGTAACATGTCCTTCAATCTTTTTCATTCACAACAGGAGAGTTGATAAGGAACTTTATGAAGAACAATGCTAGTCAGTTGACCTTTTATGGGTATGATCAGCTGATAATTGGCTGTTGGATGTCCTATTTTGTTCAGGATTTTCCTTGCCTGCCTCTTTCTGTTGGTGCAGTGAATAATTTTGTGTAGTAGTTGGTTTCTTTTTCTGTGTTCTGGGCGCAGATGTAATTCATTTTATTTTTTTTATATTTGTGCTGTACAGCCTCTTTTGCTTACAAGATGGGCTTAAAGAACGTGAGCTCTGTGTTTTTTTCCGGAACAATCATTTCAGCACCATGTTCAAGGTTAGTTGTCAGTTTGATTGTGCTTTTGTGGTATAGTTCTGGTGGTTGTTTTGATTTGGCTGCTATTACTATTCTTATTACTATTCTTGTCATCGTTTCTCAATTCCAAAAGATTTGTAGAATGAATTGCAAAGACCCTTGTAATGCTCCTCAATATTCATGCATGAATTTTTTACTCCTTTTCGTTATAAAGGAACTAATTTCTACCCCTGAATTACTAAATTGAACAATATTTTAGTCCTTCACCTTTTAAAGTAGTAAAAATATTGCCATTCTGTAATTTTCTGTTCTCATAAGCTTCAATATATTTACGCCTATTTTATATTGCAGTATGATGGTGAACTCTACCTTTTGGCTACAGACCAAGGTTACTTAAATCAGCCCGATTTGGTGTGGGAGAAACTAAATGAGGTAAAACTGTCTATTGAAACAACTACTTGTCAAGGGACTTGTCTTTACTGTTGGTCTCTGTTTCCACTTATTCTGGTTCAACCCAAGGCATTGTCTTTTGCTGTGCGAACGCCAATAAATTAAAAATTTCAAATACTATTCAAGATGGTTCAGCAAATTGCCTGCTCATTGTCAATAGAAATTTTACAGCTTGTATTCTTTACTAAAAATCCTAAACTTGATAAACCCTAGTGGTTTCTATCTTCTTTTATTACTCTACTTCTTTGTGTTGTCACAAATGCTCTCTCTTTTCAGGTCAATGGGGATACATTGTTCATGACAGGCAACTTCAAGGAATTCAAGGTGGAAAATCAGGTGAATGATTCATGGGATGAGCACAATGCCCTGGCCAGTACTGCAGTTAGTATTTCCTTTTGGTTTGAAATATGTTTGAATATTTTAGGTGTGCAAATCATTAGCTTATCTTACGTTGAATTTGTTCCTCAGGAGTATATTGCCAGCATAGATAGTGCAGCACAAGCAGGCTTGGATGTAAAGTAATTGCTGACTGTCTCTGATGTGTAGTTTGTTCTGTAGTCACATTACTATTTGTAACTGTCTACATTTGGCTTTTTAAATTTCTTGTGCTGTAGTTATTGAGATTTACAGCTTTTGTTGTAATTTGTGGCAGCTCTGATTTGCAATTAGCAATAGCTCTGCAACAACAGGAGTTTGAGCAACAACCACCACCCCAGCGCCATAATTTGCAGCAACCTGCCGTTACTGGCAGTTCGAGACTGGTTACGGGTCCCCAGGTAGGCTGTTATAGTTTGCTACGTCTTGGTTGTTATGATTTTTTTCTTGTTTTAAATTATCAATTGCTGCTGTTAGCTAGTTAGTCAGTCATCTGATTGTTGCTATTAGTTGTTCAACATTGGTCTTGGACGAATTTGACTTTAGCCTCCATTTGATGTCTTGAATAAAAAATGAGCAGATAATATCTATGCCTTGTGTGCACGCCTGCATGGTTAAGTTTTAGGAATCCCCTTTATTGCTCTCTTTCTTTTATTGTTGTTATTATTATTATTAAGTTGTTTTACTTGTAAATTTGACTCGGTGGAGAATTCTACTCCTTTGAGCTCTATTTAGGATGTCAAGAAGAATAATGCTGATAAAAAAAAAAAATTAACTGTCGCATGAAATGGAATTGTTGCAGGTGCCAAGAAGCAGTGGGAAATACCCATCGTCTTCATCTTCCAGGCCTGAACCAAAATCGAAGGAAAAGTGTATTGTCATGTGAGTTTTTGCTCAGAGGCATCTCGGAAGTCTGTAGTGTAAATGGTTTGTATTTTTGCTTCAATTTACCCATGACTTTAATAAACTCAGGTAATCAACATGTGACTTGGATCAAGTTTTCTTTTGTAAAAAAAAAAAAGGGTGTACAGTACATTATAGCTAGACTTAACATTTCATTTGAAGTTTTGTTCTTTCTTCGTTTCGTCCTACACGTATAGGCTGCTTTAGTTTTTGGGGTAATGGGCAGATGGATAAAGGTCTTATATTCTTCTTTTTCAAGTAAAAGTGAGATTGGAATCGAATTCGCATTTGTTTGATCCAGATAAAGCGTACGAGTCTGGTCCTTAAGCCCATCCCTGTAATTTTTACGTGGCAGAGAATTTATCATGGCAAATCTCTGCGCACGCTTTAAAAGTTATAGATATTGGGAGTGCTGTTTCTTGATGTTGATATGGCTTAACAAGTTGACAATAGTAGTTGGGACTTTACTATATTATGATTAGTGCCTTTCCTATCAAATTTTTAGCATGTTGCGCATGAGTGATATCTCGTGACATGTCGGCGTAGTATAGCCTTAATCCAAAAAAATCTTTCGGCTAAATTTGACCTGTTGTTGATGTGTGTTGTGGCTATTCGACTTGCAAGGAAGCAAGACTCTTGGTTCATCATTATCTTGTTATAGATTCAGATTTTAGCGCCACATAAAATTCGAAATGCTAGATACTTGTCGTCATACAAGCTTACATGATTCGAAGGACCAACATCAATTGGTAACTAGCTGACTTCAGAATTAAATTTCAAACCTTTGTCGTTTTAGTATCTTATCATGTCACTCGTTTGGAACATAATAGTTTTGAAATGTCATAAAATGTGGGCGTAACTGGAACAAATGTCCAAGCGATTTAGGGATAATCAATTTCTTCTTAGCGAACCTGCGATTTGAAGACTCTTTACAATATTGGATTGGACAGAACACCAAAAAACTTTGCAATTCTATATTATCTAAAGTGGGGAGATTAGAGTAATTTAATTGTTAGTGTGTGAAGATGTTTGATAAATAGAGAGATGGATTGCGTTGGGTATGATGTGGAGGAATGCGAATGATGATATGCTAAAATAAGAAAAAGAAAAGTAGAGCATTATGTTGTGGGGCTGACGAAAAGGACTACAACAACAATTACTTACTTTTTCTTATCTTCTTCTTCTACTCTGCATTTTGTTTTGGGACCATCTTTCATTTTCTCTTTTTTTCTATTTGATTTGTTTTTATTAAGAAGAAAATAAAAGAGAAGAAAGAAAAATCAAATGGGGACCACGCTAAAGGACGTCCCAATCTTAGGTTAAGAAAAGAGGACAGAGCGACAGCTGTGAGACTGACCCCACTTCTTACCCTCTATTTCTCTCCCAACGACAATCTGTCTTTTTCTTTGAAATTACGATATGCACATTTCACGTTTCTACTTTCACGCCGTCTCCCTCCGCTTCCTTTCAAACATTTTTCCATAATCAATTTTATTGAATTTTGATAATATTTATTATTTTTTACATTTCATTGAAAAAATAAACGACCTACAAAAATGTAATAGATTTGTATTTATCGACATTAAAAATTTATGTAATAATAATATTTATTAAACTTAAACCTATTTGCTAATGGTAAAGATAGTCTGTCTGTTTTCTTCTTCTTCCTTCTTTGTTTTTAGAGAAAAAGATTTGCTTTAGTAAGAACAATTCAATGAGTAAGGTCCCACTTATTTCTGCAAGTTTTTCACTTTATTCAATAATGTAAAAGAAAAATTGTGGGGTATCTAGAAAAAAAAAGGCATGAAATTACCACTAAATCATTTGTGGGTCCTATTATCATGCAATGCACAGTTTTAATTTTTAACACGAGCTTGAAAAATAAACAAAAATTATTAGAATTAAACTTCACTTAATATAACCCATGCAAATTGAACGTACAAGAGTTTAATTACGATAATATATATACATTAAACCAATTTTTATTAAAAAGAAAAAAAAAAAAAACAACATAAAAGCATACGATAAAGAAAGGGGTAACATAATTCATTTAAAATTAGAAACATGTTTAATGTTACTATTTACTTGCTTATATTTCATCTCACCGTTTTGAATTTAATGTAAAATTCGATTAAATCGGAAAAACTCTGATGAATATAACTTTTTCTCTATGATGAGTATGCCTTTGATTTCCAATAATTTATTTGTCCTCGTCTCTTTAGACTTTAAAGACTCAATAATTTATGCCCATAGCGTCTCATGCATAATTACTATTAGTACACCCAAAAACACATGCAAAATAACACAACATTAATAATTGTCGCCTTCTAGTAATTATTATTTCAAAAATCATGAACACAGAATGATTATGCATAATGAAATTAAGCTGCAGGTCATAGTAATAAAAGCTATTGATTTTATTTATTTTTTTAAAATAATAACATATCGTGTTAAGTGGTTCGGAAAGATCCGACTACTCCAACTTAGGACAACACAGTCCGACTAAATCAGTTTTGTTAGTTTCCAGTACTTCAAATGACAACAAAACCCCTTTTAGGATCTTAACTCCGATAGAATAGGAAGATTAACCTTCCAACCGAGTTGGTTTGTGAAAAACTTTTGATTTTGTTATGCAAACATAACACATGATATATTCTTGATTTTAATTCTCCCACATCCCAAAAGAAATTTTATAATCCTTCATTCCAAATCTTCAAGCGTATCAAAATATGTGGCTGGACACATGGGTACTAAGTAGTAACTGTGCATATCAATGTACACCGTTCATGTTGAAAATAAATAAAAAATATATATATATTATTTTTTAATTGGACTGTACATATGGATTTGCCATGATTAGCACTATACACTGTATTAACAATCTTTAAAATAAACATTTGTTTGGATAGTTATTTTAGTTTTCTAGTTTTTCTGATATTGGCATATATATATATATATATATAAATAGAGAGAGGCGTGATGAAATATAATTCTTACAGAAAAGGAAGAAAAGAAAATGCATAAGAAAAAAGAAAAGAGAAAGTAATGAAATTGCATGGCGTTGCATGTCTAATTTTAATTAATTTTTGTACAAATAAGACATTACTTGAAGCACTTGTATATGTGCATATAATTAGAAAATATGCTTTCTTGCTTCCAACGCAACATCTCCACGTAAAACAAAACGAAGATATATATGACCATTTTAATTATTTTCTTCTCTCTTATTTTTATTTTGCTTAGCTTCAACTCTTTTATAATCAACTTCAATTCTTCAACAATTAATATTTCTTTTTTTTTTAATTCCCACTATATATATATATATATATATATATATATATATATATGATGTAGGTAGATTAACTGATTAATTAGTTAATTAATATTGGTAATACAAAAGAAAAATGGAAAAGAAGTTTTAAATTCATAGTAGGTGTTATTAAATATGAAAAAGACTAATCGAATGGTTGAGATTAGGCCATCACAGGTCATGTTCAAGCCTTCTTGTTGTTAACCATCCCCTAGTGGACCCCATCATCCATACCTACATTGCCTATATCAAATCAACATCAATATTTATAAATTTGGTGGTCAGTCATTTGTGTCTTAACAAATAGGTATCTTACAGTTTATTCTTCGCCTTCCTAATAATAATAATAATAAAAATAATTTTTTGATAAGTTAAACTAAACTAGAAAAAAAAAAAAAACAGACTAAAAGAACTGAAAAACAATTCACCAGCAACGGAGGCTCTACAGTGACACCTAACCCTCAAGCCGACTTTCTTAAATAATAATAATAATAATAAAAAGAGAAATATGTATGTATGTATGCATGCATGCATGTATGTAAGTTTGATGGAGAAATACATAGATGCATATATAAATGAAAAGAGTATGCCATTCAAATGCAGAGCGATAAATTACAATATATATATATATATATCAATTAAAATTGTTGTAAAAGAATTATGTATTATAATATACATGAATAGATTAATGTTGCAAAGATTGATGAGGAACAAGTATAAAAAAGAAAGGATAATGCCATTTTGTTTTGGGATTAGAAAGATACATGGCAGCAATGGATTGAGACTTATTACCCTAAAAGTTAGTTTTTGCACAGCCTTTCCTGTTTTCTCACCAAAATCAAATTCAACTTTTGCTAAATGTCAGCAAAACTTTAAATACTCTTTTCCAAATGTTAATTTAATCTTATTTATTAGAATTAAAAATATATTTTCTCAAGTGTCCTAATCACTTCCCTTAAAATATTAGTTAAAGAGTTTAAATTGATAAAAACCAAATCTTCTGATAATCCAAGATTATTACCAACTAATCCAATTCTCTTCTGACATACCTAGACAACTAATTAACTCACCAAATTAATTAAACAACTATATATAATTAAGCTTATGTCATAATATAAATTCCAATAAATGGAATTAAAAAGAAGCCAAAAAGCAATCAAATTTGTCAGCCCACCAAATGCAGCTTTATCTGATCTCTCTCTCTCTCTTCCCTTCTTCTTCTAACCCTTTCATAGTAATGATTCCATAGCCCCTTTCTCCGTCTTTCTCTCTCAGCTATTTTCTCCATTGTAAATCCATACCTTCAAATTTCAATTTCTCTCTCTCTCTCTCTCCTGCTTTATAGCTTTCTTTGTGTATGTAAAACTTCTGCAATATATCAGAATTGGTACAGAAAGTGTTGTGTCTCGGATCCCAATATACTGCCTCCTTTCTCTTCTTCCTATCCCTTTCTCTCTCACACCACTAACAAGAAAGCACTGTTCTTTCTCTCTTTTTCTCTCTCAGAGCAACCAATTAATCACTGTGCAGCTCTCTGAATCACAAAGTCTCCCTTTTTATAGTCCTAAAAACCTATACTTTGGTTTTCTTTATATATCGTACGAATAGTTTACATATACTTGTCTCTTGGTTAATATACAAATGCAAGAACCTAACTTGGGCATGATGGGTAGTGGAAGTGGAAGTGCACTTGGTGGTTTAAGTAGTGGAGGAGAAGTTTCTGTGTCGGTCCCCGGCGACGGTCAGAGCCGCCAGCTGAAGGCGGAGATAGTTACTCACCCTTTATATGAACAGCTATTAGCAGCCCATGTGTCTTGTCTCAGAGTTGCTACACCAATTGATCAGTTACCTCTTATTGATGCTCAATTGTCACAGTCTCACCATATTCTTAGGTCTTATGCTTCTTACCATAACCAACATGCCCATTCTCTCTCTCCCCATGAGAGGCAAGAGCTTGAAAACTTTTTGGTGGGTTTTTTAAGATGATAAAACCCATGAGTTTCCCCCTTGATTTTCCCTTTTTCTAGGAGAAAGTTTGGATTTTTAACATTTGGGTGGTTTTTGCAGGCACAATATTTGATAGTATTGTGTAGTTTCAAGGACCAACTTCAACAACATGTCAGAGTCCACGCCGTTGAAGCAGTCATGGCCTGCCGTGAAATTGAAAATACTTTACAAGCTCTCACTGGTTTGTCCCTTGTCCCTAATTATTTTTTGTTAATGTTAATCACTTGGAATTGATTGTGTTTCCATTTAGATTAATACATTTTTGTTCCTTCATTATCAAATAAAGGAATTTTGTTTTATTTGAGACAAACACAAATATACTTCTACTTAGAATAATATTTTTCATTTAGAATTGGTGAATGATGAGCTGGTTGAGCGGATATATTGAAATAACTCGTGGATTTGCATGTGATTTTGAGAAAATTTGTGGGGTGGATGCAATATAATAGGATTAGGGACCTACCAATTAGGAAATTTTATTAGTAATTTATAGTTGGAGAGTTGTTAGTTAGTTCGGTGGTGGGTATCGCCACCACCACTAGCAGACCCAACAACTCATATTTGGATTGTAATAATTTAAGGTTTCTGGAATATATTGTTTTCTTATTTTGATCATTCATATTTGTATTCGTTATATTAATGCACGTCTATAAAAAAAAAAACGTAATAAAAATGCAACAGCCTTTGTTTAACAGTGTCTATTTCTAAATTTTGTTATGGAGAAAGAGTAATTGATCATTAATACCATTTTAGTAACTTAATTAGTAAGATTATAGTATTACTCAATGAAAAACATTACAAACCAGTTAATGTGTGTCAGTCATGGAAATGAAAAGACATTGTTACTTATAATGTCTGTCCTGGCCACCTATTTGTAGGGTTTAAATACCCTGACCAACAACTTGCTTAGGCCTTAGGGGATTGCCATGTCTGCATTACAGTTGCTTAGAATGATGCTTTCTAAATTTCTGAGCAGCTTCCATTAAAAAAGAAAATCCTGAGCAGTTTGTCTCAGACGAGGCTTAGGAAATTGCACCATCATCTTCAGTGCAAGACCATGTAGTAGAATAATTCACTGTTCAGGAAGAAAGACTTGTGGATTTTATGATATTACAATATCATTCCTGTAGTTGAACAGAAGAGATTAGCATTAATACTTTTTTGTTTTTTGTTAATTAGCTGTAGATATTTATGTTGCTGCCTCAGTGCTCATCATATGAGAAGAGCCAGCAACGGATTTGTCTCGTGGCAATCTCATTTTGGAGGATATTCTTCACTAGATTTTTTTTTTCTTTTTTCTTTCCTTTTTTTTGTTTTAATTATAAATCTAAGAAAAGAAGCTTTACCTTAAGGGAAGTAGTCATTTTTCAGGTTAAAATATATACTAAGAAATAATTTCGTAAATTTAAAGTATTTAAGAAATTAATGATAAGAGAAAAAAGAATCAGGCTTTACATTTCTTAGTAGTGAACTGAATATGATCACTATAACGTGTTCGTTTAGATATATAGCATAGTGAAAATTCTGAATGCTTTCACACAAGCAAATGGTAAGTTTGCATCTTATATATATGAAACGAATACACCAAGTGAACAAAATGATACACGTGCATGCTATAGTTTGCATCTGATAATGTGTTTATTATATTCATATACTAAATCAGAAGGCTTGAGATAAAATAATCATATTATTAAGGGGATTGTGATTCGATTCGAAAATATATCTAGTATGTGCTACTGGGAACAGTAGTATCAAAAATAAAATAATATTAAAATTTAATACAATTGTTTTTAATTGCGCACATCAAAATATATATGTACGCCAGATTAATACTTTTATTCAAAATTATACAAAAATTGAGGTTGGAAATTTTAGATTTTTAAATGATTTATTCTTATGCTGAAAACATTCATAGCAAGTTCAGTTATTAATTTTCGACTTCCTAGCTAGCTTAATGAACATTTCAAACATAGAACTTTTACTCAAACTCTAAAATGAATTCTGCTTATATATGTATAAAGACACACACATCGGTTATAATAATTTTTTTTTTTGGCATAAAAGGAGAGCCTATGTGCATAGCAATGGGACATGGAATGAAGATTAGGGTCTATATTGACAACCCAACCTCCCACAACTAATCTTAGCTCAACCGATTGATATCTTTGCTTCCAGTCATTAGCATGTGAAATTTGTCATTTTATAGTCATTTTAAATTTTATTTTATGCAATTATTTTAAGCCACCATCATAGTTGACAACAAACATGCATTTCATTTAATGCCTTGTTATCTGGAGAAAAAAAAACATATATTGACCAACTATATCAATCTGGTAAGAGATTGGTAGCTTGAAGTTCAGTGCCAGGCTTAAACTCTAAACTTTAGCTTAGTCCAATCTCCCCTGCAAGTTTTGGTCAGATGCAGGGCTTGGCTTCCATCCCTGGCCAAAATTGTCCTACTTTTATATAATGATGGCATGAAGCATTTCAGGCCCACAGACATTTTATAACATGTCAGTGTTTTTCTTTGCACGCACACATATATGTCCACGAAATCGCGATTGATTTGTTAAGTATCTATATATTTGGTTTAAGAAGAAAATGACTTGATAGCATATAACAAGTATGGATGTCTAGAATGATGACAAGTTCAGAAACCTAAAATTTCGATATTTGATGATCACTAGCGAGATTTTGGTCACTTGAAAAGAATACTCCAATGGGTTTGCAGTTAAGGAAAATTCCAATAATCAAACTAGTAGAAAAATAAATGGTAAAAGAGTCTTAAAGAGCTTAGTTAGTGGAGTTATATGCTTTTTATAGTATCCATCCTAGCGTTATTAAATGAGTCGGTCTATTAATGATAAATAACAACTAGTAATGACAGGCTATTAATAACGTAACGTTTGCCTTCTAAGTGTTGCTTTTGTCTTAGATGCTAATAACGTTCAAATAAATTAGATCATAGCAAAATTTAGAGAGAGCGATATTGTTGTCGTTCGGTTATCAATATCTTAAGATAAGTATTTATATTTCTGATGATGAATTATAGGATGAATCCACCTCATTGAGCTTTCAAGGGTGTGAATGTTAAAGCTGAAGATAGTAGAGTCCTTTAATATCCACTATGATTGTTCGGTTTTTATGGGGGTATAGATTCGTCTTTGTTAACATAGAAAGGTAAGAAATTTGGAATTTGATGGCATTGGCAATGTGTGTGTTGTTCAGGAGTAACTCTTGGAGAAGGCACGGGTGCAACCATGTCTGATGATGAAGATGAGCTGCAAATGGATTTCTCATTAGACCAATCAAGTGGTGATGGGCATGACCTCATGGGATTTGGCCCTCTGTTGCCTACAGAGTCTGAAAGGTCCTTGATGGAAAGAGTTCGTCAGGAACTCAAGATTGAATTGAAGCAGGTTATTACAATTGCCACCTAAGAACTATGATCAAGAATGTTAGATGTGACAGGAAAGAATAGTCATTGTATACATGCATTGCTTATTAGTTCGTAGATAAGGTCATAACTATGTTATGGTTGGTCTCTTTGCAGGGTTTTAAATCCAGAATTGAAGATGTCAGAGAGGAAATATTAAGAAAAAGAAGGGCTGGGAAACTTCCAGGTGACACAACCACTGTGCTCAAAAATTGGTGGCAGCAACATTCTAAGTGGCCATACCCAACAGTAAGCAGCTACCGTATAAAGTTTCACCATATACAGTTACAAAATGGAACTGATGCTTATTTTTACAGAAATTTTTTGTCTAGATCCAATTTATGAAATTTAAATGCCAATTCAAGAATGGATTGTCTCATAAGCAAAAGTGGTTAGGAGAAAATGTCAAGGTTGCTTGACAACCATCTTCTTGACCAGATTTGCTCAAGTGACAATAAACTATTGGATTGGTTTATAAGCCACCTCATCCACCAGATCTAGGTATTTAAGCCTCTAAATTTTTGTTCGCTCAACTTATTAAGCTTTTCAACTTTTATTTTGTCCAGATTAAGCAAACAACGTGCTTAAGCCTATAAAATCAAAGTTGAAAGGCTTAATTTAGATAAACTAAATGTTGGATAGGTTTGATTAAGTCAAATCAAATTGAGTTGAAGGGCTTACTCTTGAACAGTAAAAATTCATAAGTTCAACAGACAGACAAAGTAAAGTTCATGGGCCAAAAAATGCATTATATGCTTCTTCAAAATTTTTAGAATCTTATAAAACATGATAAACTAATCAAAGTCATAATTAAAAGAGCATGAAAAGCATCAAAATTCTTCCTCATCCCTGGAAAAAGATGGTAATTTGCAGTGGAGAAGTAGCTGAATTGTCTTATTAACTAGAATTTTTGAAGCTGAAAGAGCACAAATAGTTATATGTAGATAATATGATAGGAAATAACTGCAACGAAGCTCTGTGAATATGAAAATTTCAGGAAGATGACAAGGCAAAACTTGTGGAGGAGACAGGGTTGCAGCTAAAGCAGATAAATAACTGGTTCATCAATCAGAGGAAGAGAAACTGGCATAACAACTCTCAATCTGTTACATCTTTGAAGTCAAAGCGCAAAAGATAAGAGAGAGAGAGAGAGAGAGAGAGAGAGAAGACATTTAATTTGGTTGAGATGAGATCCTGAGAAGATCGAGGGGAGTTAGGTTTTGTATTGATAAAGCTGTGATATGATGTTGGTGGTAAATAGTACTCAAGTAACAACCAGTTATGCAATTAATAGATCATGAATTTCATTATATAGCTTACACATAAGCTTGTAGATTCATATCCTTAACAGGGTTTAAAGAAAGAAAAAAGATCTTTTCTTTCTTTCTTACCCTTATTGCTCCTGTATTCTGTTTTCGCATAAGTAGTCCAATTATGACCCTTTTGCAAGATTCTTTAGCAGCTGGAGAGGCCATGGACATCTGAACCAGTAATACTCCAATTTGCAATATATAATTGACAGCAATATAGTGTATGTTCGAGAAAAGTGACGTTGCTGTTACAGAGGCAACACGTATGGGCTTGAATATCCTTTTCCAGCCCAACACGAAGCCTTCCTGCAGCTCTAATTCAGTACTACCAATCAAAAGTTGTCTTCTTTTTCGAAGAAAAAATAAATTAAATGTTTTTAGATGAAATTTATTTATTATAAGTAATTTCTAAATGTTTCAATGAAAATTTATAATAATCCTACAGAAAACTACACTCTCTATCTCAATTTATATGTCCTTTTCCAGATTTTTTGTTACCCCATGTCTAGAAGGCATTGACCCGATTATAAATTCAATTAAAGAAAACAATTCAATTAAAAAAAACAAACAATTTCAATGAAGGTTGACAATTTCTTGAGATTAAAACTTGAAAGAATTTTAAATCACAAAAGTATATACAAACAAACAATTTGAATCTCTTTCAAAGAGAATCTGGAGCAGAAGGATGTGATCTATGCTATAAAATTGAATATTCCTAAACAGCAGGAGATGGCCTGCGTATTTAATTTATTGTCCTCCATTGATAGATGATTCTAATGATCAAAATAGTTCTTCTTGAAAATAAGGACCATTCGTTCATTTATAAATTATTATCAGTTGCTTCTAATGATCCTTCAAAATAATATTAATAAGTTCGTCACTTCCAACCAAAGCCGTATTTTATCTTTGTTTGACGAAGGCGGCAAGCAGACTCTCAGCTTTCTTCGGTCAATAGCCTGCATTGGGGAACAAGACCTTTTTAAATTTAATTGCTTCTTTATTGTACGCTTCTCTTGATTTATTTTATTCTACCGTGTAGATTCTTAGATTAACGATGGTTTTATATAATGGAAGCTTTGAATTTTCAGTCTTCGCTTGTACATTTTTCTTCATTTCCGTATTATATTTTCAAGTTGCAATACAGTGTTTTCATTTTACAGCCATCGTTTTCCTTTCCTCGAAGCCCACTTTCTTATACTTTTCAACTCTATCTTCCCATTTTTTCTTGGTTTATAATTATAACCCCACGATTTGCTTCAAAGCTCCCGTCTTTACACGTTTTTCAGCCATTTCTTGTCTATCTATAGCTACCCGCATTCAAAAATTTGGTGGCCGCCACCAGCTTGATTTAATGTTTGCATGAACTGGGTATTTGCCAAGTTTTGATATTGAGAAATCCTTATATCTTCTGTTTAAGCATTTTTCATTTCTTGTTATCTGGTATCTGCTTGTTCAGCTAGAGAAGTCTTACCTATTATGGCTCAAAGTTCTGTTGATCATATGTTCTCGTTTGGTGGCTCACATCATATCCAGAGTCAAGAAGAAGTGCCATTTCAGACCAATGAAGGATCCATGCGAGTTGTTCTTTTACATGGTAATTTAGATATATGGGTTCATGAAGCTAAGAGCCTCCCTAACATGGATATGTTTCATAAAACCATAGGGGACATGTTTTCCAAATTGCCTGTGAAGGTTGGCCGCAAAATTGAAGGGCATGTAAGTAATAAGATAACTAGTGATCCTTATGTCACTGTTTCAGTAGCTGGTGCTGTTGTTGGGAGGACTTTTGTGATTGGTAACAGTGAGAATCCAGTTTGGAACCAACACTTTAATGTTCCTGTTGCTTATTATGCTTCAGAGGTTCACTTTGTTGTCAAAGACGATGATGTTGTTGGTTCACAGATTATTGGTGCTGTGGGGATCCGAGCTCAGCAGTTATGCTCTGGCACTAAAATTGAAGGCAGCTTCCCAATTCTCTGCGCCAATGGGAAGCCCTGCAAGGCTGGAGCTGAGTTGAAGTTATCAATTCAGTTCACTCCAGTGGACCAAATCGCAATTTATAAGCATGGGGTAGGCTCAGGTCCAGAGTACAATGGGGTTCCAGGTACATACTTTCCTCTCAGGAAAGGAGGTAAAGTTACTCTTTATCAAGATGCTCATGTTCATGATGGCTCCCTTCCTAATATTATGCTTGACGGTCATGTTGAGTATGAGCATGGAAGTTGCTGGAGAGACATCTCTAATGCTATTAGTCAGGCTCGACGTTTGATCTATATAACTGGTTGGTCTGTTTACCACAATGTTAGATTGGTTAGAGATGGCCATCAGGGGAATGATTGTACTTTGGGTGATCTTCTCAAAATTAAATCTCAGGAGGGTGTGAGAGTGCTGCTCCTTGTATGGGATGATCCTACTTCCAGGAGTATTTTGGGATATAAAACTGTAAGATTCTGCAACTTCTCCTCCTATATGATGCTCCTAATTTTGTTCTACGGCATTGTTTGGACTAAATTTTTAATAAGCTTATTTGCTGGTTCTGTTTTGTAACTTTTTGACATGAATTTTATACTGGGAATAGAGTTTCCTCATGTGAGGCCTTTTATGCAGCATGATATTTAAAAATTGAACGTTTGGCTCAATGTTGGAGAGCCTACAGCAATTGCTTCTTGCAGGTTTGATATTTGCTCTCCAACTCAAAAGGGGCTAGGAATAAACTCTGAAAGTACTGAACATCTTGTTTCTCCCCAGTTTCAATATTCTTTTTTTTTTCCTGTTTATCAGAGGCAATTTTAGCTACAATTCTAAATATCTCACTCAGAGTTACTTAGGTAGCCTCTTCAAGTAGATACTGATTAAATTCTATGATATGTAGGAGGGCATCATGAATACAAGTGATGAGGAAACTCGCAGATTTTTCAAGCACTCTTCGGTACAAGTGATACTTTGCCCTCGATCTGCTGGAAAAGGACACAGCTTTATGAAAAAGCAGGTGGGATATATAATAATGATTGGTTTTTGTTTGAGAATATGACAGAAGTTTCTCTATCCTATTATCTTAACCGCTGCTGCTCAACTACATGAAATTACTATTTTGCCTGGGCAGGGCTGTGCTCATAATCTTTGAGTATCCAATGTTATTGGAAACTCACTTTTGCAACCCAAGTTTTTATGCTACAAATATGTTTTAAAGTAATTATGCTAGATGTTATTTGGATAAATATCTACTAATCATTTGTCGAGGTTCGAATGACCTTGAACCATAAGTATCCATGCCATGTTGGGACCTTAAGCATCATTGACTCAATCCTCACTAATATATTCTAAATAATGAACTTTTCATTTCATTAAGAAATGTTGAAAGAGGAATTGCTTTGTCTAAGTGCCACTGGTCCATGATACCGTGGAAGTACTAGAAATCAAAGTGACAGAACTTTTGTTTCTTTGCTTCAGAGAGATGGCATTCATTCAGAATCAATTTCAATACAAATCGAGAGATGTTGATTTGTATGACTTAGTTATATATTCGAAAATAAGTATCTTAACCTTGTTCTTTTAATTTTGTTTATCAGGAAGTTGGCACAATATATACCCATCATCAGAAAACAGTGATTGTGGATGCTGATGCAGGTCATCATAAGAGAAAGATCATAGCTTTCGTTGGTGGTCTTGATCTATGCATGGGTCGATATGATACTCCACAGCATCCTCTTTTTAGGACATTAGAAACAGTGCACAAAGATGACTATCATAACCCTACATTCACGGTAAACTTTCACATAATGTACTGTACAATGGAAACGTTTTTCCCTTCTTGATCCAAATCTAACTGTTCTATGAAATCTCTTTGTATTGCAGAATAGAAAGGTCATTCATTTTTCTATGTTATTTCAGTCAATCTTTACAATACAAACAAACTTTCATACGCTAAGCTTTTCAATAAGTCAATTTTCTTCTAAACCTCTCTATTATTATAAATCATCAGGAGCCTGTTTCTGGCTGTCCAAGAGAACCATGGCATGATTTACACAGCAAACTTGATGGTCCAGCCGCATATGACATCCTCACCAATTTTGAGGAGCGTTGGTTGAAGGCTTCAAAACCTCATGGGATTCAAAAATTTAAGGCATCGTACGAGGATTCATTGCTCAGGTTTGAAAGAATTCCTGAAATTCTTGGAATAGCTGAAGTTTCTTGCGAGGCTGAAAATGATCCAGAGAGCTGGCATGTCCAGGTATATAACTTGTCAACTAGCTTTTTTTTTTTTTTTTAAATCTCCAATTCCAATATATCTTTCTGTTGACTAAATTCTTCATCAATCAAAGGTATTCCGGTCAATCGATTCCAGTTCTGTCAAAGGCTTTCCAGACGACCCAAAGGATGGAACGAGCAGGGTATGAAAAAATTGACTTGGAGCTCTTTTACTTTAATTTTCTTGAACAACCATTAATGTTTTATTTTCAACTAGATGAATCCGGTTGATGAATAATTACTTTTTTCTTTGTCAAAATCATAACAGAACCTGTTATGTGGGAAGAATGTTCTCATCGATATGAGTATACATTCAGCATACGTCCAGGCAATCCGTGCAGCCCAGAATTTCATCTACATTGAAAACCAATACTTTCTTGGTTCATCGTTTAACTGGGACTCTTACAAAGACTTGGGTAAGGAATATAATCAACAGAAAGTCTTCTTTCCAAAGTGACAATGGTGAATGCAAAGTTGTAAGCAAGGGGTATTATTTGCAGGTGCTAACAACTTAATACCTATGGAAATTGCTCTTAAAATTGCTGACAAAATCAGAGCAAAGGAGAAGTTTGCTGCATACATTCTTATCCCAATGTGGCCAGAAGGTGTTCCTACAGGTACTCCAACACAGAGGATTCTCTTTTGGCAGGTATAAACTATTTAATTTCTTGAGCTAATTACAATTTGATGCATCAGAATCTATTGAATTCAATCATTATTATATGCTTATTGTTGCATTTCCACGTCATTTGCTTCAGCAAAAAACAATGCAAATGATGTACGAAACAATTTACAAGGCATTGGTGGAGGTGGGACTTGAAAATACATATGAGCCACAAGACTACTTAAATTTCTTCTGCCTAGGCAATCGTGAGGCATTAGACAGAGAAAGTAGTTTAAATTCTCAAAGTTCCAATGGAGCAAAGACTCCTCAGGTATATCATCACCTCAATAGTCATATTTTCCTCCTCTTTTTTTTTTTTTTTCTCACCTGCCTAACTACATACTCGTTATGTTCTCTCGATAAAACAGGTAATGAGCAAGAAGAGTCGACGCTTCATGATTTATATTCATTCAAAGGGAATGATAGTGGACGACGAGTATGTGATATTGGGTTCTGCAAATATCAACCAGAGGTCCTTGGCGGGTACCAGAGACACAGAGATCGCAATGGGTGCATATCAGCCTAAACATACCTTAGCAAGAAGACACTCTCGTCCACATGGACAGGTAAACATTTTCTTCACAGAATGAATAGGAAGCTTAGCATGATGACACAAATAGCTAATGTTTCATAATGGCTGCCTCTGCCTGCAGATATATGGATATAGGAAGTCATTATGGGCAGAACACATAGGAGGAGTAGAGGAGTGTTTTGAGGGACCAGAGTCTGTTGAATGCGTAAGAAGAGTAAGGTCAGTTGGTGAGCTAAACTGGAGACAGTTTACAGCTGATCAAGTAACAGAAATGAATAGTCATCTTCTCAAGTATCCGGTTGAAGTCGATCGGACAGGCAAGGTCAAAGCTCTTCCTGGCTTTGAAACATTGCCGGATGTTGGTGGTAACATACTAGGCTCCTTTACAGCTATTCAAGAAAATCTCACTATCTGATTACCTGCACTATCAGTCATTATGGTGTATCCAAGGAAAGCTGTTTTATAACTTTTTACATGCAACAGAAAGTTCGCGATTTGTTATATCTAAGGATATGTTTGGTATGAAATAATCGATTGTAATACAATGGATAATGTAATAAATTAAAAAATATAATAAAATTAAATTATAATTACATTGTTATGTTTAGTTGTATTAATAATGTAATATAGATACTAATATATTTCTATGTTTGGTTAGATTATATATATGTATTGTGATTGTATTTATAATTATCAACTAATTTTTATATGATTATTTTATTTTATTTTTTATAATTATTTTATATATTTATTATATTGTAAAAATACAAAAGTTTGAACTTGAGAAAGTATAATGTTTAAAAAAAAAACTTATATTGAAAATGAAATCTCATATAAAATAATAATTCTACTACATTTGAGAGAATAAAATTTAATTTTAAAGAAAGAATATAATAGAAAATATCACAAAATATTATAAATTAAGAAATACATCTATTGATATATTGAGAATTACATATGTATTAATAATTACACTAAATTGTAAAAAAAATTGAATTATCAGACAAAGTAATTCATATATTATCAATTATATTACATTACAATTATTTATACCAAACATGACCTAAATTCTAAATTCTATCTTTTTAGACAATGATCTCTGGTTTAGTTGGGGAATGTCATATTGAAAGCAACTAATCCGAAACAAGAAAGCATCCGAGTAACTTTGTTTTGCTCGTTATTTTCATTTTATTTTATTTTATTTTCCATTATAAGTATGTTATATTGTTCTCGACGGTATTGCTTTATTCTTAGCTTCTTAACAAAATTCAATTTCACATAAAATTAACTTTTTGTTCATATAAGAAGTGCATGGGAAACAAATTGATAGAAGAAGAAAACTATCCACGTTATATTAAGGATATATTTGTGTTGGAAATCTGAATTTTTTGTCAAGAAAAGGAGTTTTCTTATCCTGCAGGAGAGAAAATGAAAATAACGAGCAAAACAAAGTTTTTTGGTGAAAATCACACATTATTTCTCATTCAAGTCCGACATATATATATATATATATATATATATATATATATATATATATATATATATATATATATATATATATATATATATATATATATATATATATATATTAGACCCACCTACCACATCTGTTTTTCAAAAAGTAAACTTCACAAAATATGGGTTTTCGCATTTTCATAACTAATACATCTGATATATGATAGTTACAAAATATTTTTTAGAGTATCTACAAAATTTTCATTTTCTAACACTCCTTGAGAATTTTCTTGAAGACTCCAAGCTTTGATCTTTTTTTTTTTTTGAAGTAACCAAGCTTTGATCGTAGTTGTTTAAACTTAGCTTTAGAAAGTGCCTTAATTAATATATCATCAAACAAATTTTCTGAACCACAATGTGCAGATTGACTTCATCGTTCTTCTCAGCTTCCTTAATTGCATGAAACTTCACTGTAATGTGTTTGATTTTTCCATGTTGCATAAGTTTCTTAGCAATAGTTATGGCTGACTTGTTATCGACGACCCAAATTACAGTTGCATCATCTTGACTTTGTCCCAAATCTGTCAGCAGTTTTCATATCCAAATTGCTTGATTTACAATCTACTGAGGATTGGGCCACCACCTCTTGCTTTCTTGAATTCCATGAAAAAAATTCCACTTCCAAATGAGAAAGCATAACCAGAAGTGCTTTTACAATCATCTACGCTCCTTGCCCAGTCACTATTTGCATATCCTTGGAGTTTTTACTTTCTTTTTTAATAAACCATGAACCATAGTGATCAAAAGTACCTTAAAAACTCTTTTAGCTGCACCAAAATGAATCTGACTAGGTGAGTGCATAAACCTTGAGAGTAGACTTGTAGCAAACCTTAAATCTGGCCTTATAGCAAATAAGTAAAGTAGACTGCCAATTAAGCTTATATAAACAGTAGTATTTGCTTTGCTTTAGCTTTGTTCTCTAACAATTTCTGATTGACAAATAATGGAGTTGCCACTGGTTTAGATCTTTCCATATGAAACTTCTTTAAAAGCTCCAAAGCATACTTTTGTTGTGAGAAAAAAATTCCAGCCTTGCATTGGTAAATTTTCATGTCCAAAAAATATTTCATCTCTCCTAAATTGGACATTTCAAATTCACTCTTCATCTGCTGTATAAAATTTTTCAAGATTTCTAAATGACATCCTGTAACCAACATGTCATCAACATACAAAGAAATAATAAACTGAACTTCTGCTTGTAAACAGATAAGTATCAATTATGTCATACCATTTTCTTAGTGCTTGTTTTAACCCGTAAAGAGCTTTACGAAGTTTATAAACTTTGTCTTCACAACCTGGAATTTTGAATTCTTTTGGTTGCTCTACATAAATATCTTCTTCAAGCACATAATTTAAAAAAGCTGATTTCACATGATCAAGATGTTGAATTTTCCAGTCCATCCTTGCTATTAAAGCCACTAGTAGTCTTATAGTATCATGCCTAGCTACTAGAGCAAAAGTATGTGAAAAATTAACACCATGCTCTTGAAAATAGCCCTTTACAACCAATTTGTCCTTAAGTTTATTTATAAAACCATCTGGGTTATATTTAATTTTGAAAATCCACCAACTCTCAAGTTCCATTTTTATTTATCATTTTTAACTCCTCCATTGCAGCTCTCCACCCATTTTCTTTAACGACATCATCATAGCATTTTGGCTTATGTAATATGCTACATCACACCTTTCATAGATTTTATCAAGTGACCTTGTTCCTCTTACTGGAACATCATCAAATTTATCAGCACCAGCATCATCTTCCAGTTCTTTTGCATCTTGAGGTATAGTTACCCCATTTTGATTAACATTTGCAACTTCCATTTCACTTTTATCTCAATTCCATACTGTTGCTTTATCAATTGTGATGTTCCTACTAATAATTTTTTTTTTTTTTTCAAATTGAAAATACTATAGCCCTTAGAGGTAGAGCTATATCCCAAGAAGATTCCCATTTTAGCTTTGGAATCCAACTTGTCTCTCTTCACCTCTGGCACATGAGTGTAACACACACTTCCAAATATTTTAAGATGCTCCATTGCTGGTTTAACTCCATACCAAGCCTCAAATGGAGTTGTATCCTTCACAGTTTGAGTTGAAAGTCTATTTAACAAATATACAGCTGTGTTAACAACTTTTGTCCAAAACCACTTGGGCATTTTCTTTCAAATAGTAGACACCTTGCCATCTCCATGACAATTTTATTCTTGCTCTCACTCACTCGATTTTGTTGAGGGGAGTAAGTGAAAGCAACCGATGCTTAATTCCAGCTTCAACACAAAACCTATCAAACCTGTCCGACGTATATTCAGTCCCATTATCGGATCTTATCACCCTGATGTTGCAATTTGCTTGATTTTCCACCAAAGTCTTGAATTTTTGAAACACACCAACCACTTCTAGCTTCTGCTTTATAAAGTAAATCCAACATATCCTCGTATAATCATCTATAAATAAGATAAAATGTCTACTTCCATTCAGTGAGGGTGTTTTTATTGGTCCACACACATCAGTATGGATCAATTACAACCTTTCAAAAGCTCTCAAAGCCTTGTTGATAAGAAATGGCAATCTACTTTGCTTCCCAAATTGACAAACTTTATACACATTCTTTTCGTCACAAATAACAGGTAGGCCTTGAGTCAAGTCTTTATAATGTAAGTTTTTGAGTGCAGCATAATGAAAATGGCCAAACCTCTTGTGCCACAATACAGACTCATCAATGATGATGGTATATGCATGCAAATTTATCTCTTTCCACTTAATTGTAAAGATTTTATCTCTCATTGTTACAGTCATCAACTCACAACCAACATTATTAATAATGATGCAAGACTTATTTTGAAAATGCAAAGATTAATTCTTCTTTAGCATTTGACCAACACTTAATAAGCTTTTGCTAATTTCAGGTACAAACAATACATCTGAAATATATTTGATACCTGTTAGAGTCTCAATAGCAATAACTCATTTTTCTTTGACATCTAGAAGATCTTTGTTCCTAATCCTCAATTTTGACTGATATGACTGGTCCAACTTTGTGAAATTTCTCAATTCAAGTGTCATGTGGTGCGTGCAATCGCTGTCAATAAACCAAGTTTTTGTAGAGCTACTTATTACATGTAGCAACAAACAATTGCTTCTCCTTCTGCCGATTTTCAGCAATTTGTGCATGCTGCACTTACTAAATATATTTATTCTTACACACCTTGTAATGCCCAATACCCGACCCAATAAATAGGCTGAATACCGAATGTTACACCATCTATAAATCTAAAATCAAATTTACCTTCTATATCATTATTCATATTAAATTTTATAACTGCAAATATTTTTACAAAAAAACGGATATAGTTTTCCCTATACAGGTCTCTATCCTCCTTATTTACAAAAGACAATTCGCATTTCTATAATATCCAATGCAATTCTCAACTCCTTCAAAATCCAATGGTACTTAATTTATATCCCAACCTACTCAATCCATCACAATACAATAATAAAATCATCCACAATATAAAAGAAATTAAGCATTTTAAGTTATAAACTTCACTTCCATAAGAAATGTCATCAACCATTTTTACAATACAATCATAATAATATAACTACTTTAATACAAAAATCATCAATTAGGAAGCCGTCTACAGTTCATGAGTATCTAAATCTCCAAAATAATAAAACAAAATTATAAGCCAAAGTATCCATTACGAAGTAGAAGAATTTCTCCTCACTTCCCAATAGATTCTCGGTTTGCTATTTCTCAAAATTCCTGTATACTATGTGCAGAAATAAAAATTTTACGCATTGAGCACAATGCTTAGTGGCCACCACTAATCTTACTTTTCCAAAAAAAAAAGAATAATATTTTTATTATTACAAAAAGAAGAAAATCATCAAATTTATATTTAATAGAATAATATATACACAATTTTGAGATTGTTAGTTAATTACCCTGAACTCGTATTGTAAAACTAATTTTACAAGTTATTCATGTAATTACATATGTTGAATCCCATTCAAATCACACACACACACATATATAACAAATATTTTTATATCCATTATTATGTGTCATTTAATTTATTTTTTTAAATAATATTTCTTTATCCATAGTAATCTGAAAGAATTATCTAGCGGATATGCGAGATTGAGGCTTTTTTGGCCTATTTAGACTAGGATGGTCGAAACCTGATACTACACTATTTTATATAGCCAGTTTCAAATGGAGTGTTTGAAACCTAACACTGCACTCCAATTCTTGTGTGAAAAGGGATTGAAACCTTACATTGTCCTTTTTACACCTAATAGTGAGTCATTAATTTATAATGCAAAATACCATTACCCAGATTATCAACTAAAATTTCATCTTTATAATTGGCCAATTGTATCCTACTCGTATTCTTTTCACAGTTTACTAAAGGCATTAATAGAGTTATATTTTTACATATTCCTCGGTACTTTATTTGTAACACCCTCTATACAATTACCGAGTTTAAATTATTTTATCAGTATTTCTATTACTGTAAATTTATTATCTAATTTGAAAAAATCTGATAGTATGATAGCTTAATATTCATACTGCCCAAACCTGCAATATTCAAATTACACTCCCAAAATCATTCATTCAATCCCAAACTTCAATCAATAAATACAACACTTCAATATAATTTATCACGCAATCAACTAAAGGCATCTCTTCAAGTACAACAACCGTAAATTTTACTATAGTCATAAGTTATTATAGATGAACTTCATAAAATACTTTGAAAATTGTGCAAGACTTTTACAACCCAAAAAGATAACAAAAAGTTCTTCTACTCTGTACATGCCACTGTTAATCTCTGGTGCTGGCTAGCTACATTTATTCCTGCGTGCAGTCACAGTAAGCTACACGCTAAGCAACATAGTCGCTTAGTGGTGGATACATGTACATAAAATTTCACTTAATATATATGATATACAATTAAATCAACATTAATATTTTAAGTAAATTGCCAAATTCCATAAATTTCAAATTTATTTTTCTTATATTAAAATTTTCTCCTAATTGGCTCAATAATTTTCCTTTACATCTAATTTCGCAATTTCACCATTTTAAGTGAAAATTTTCAATTATACTCTTGAAGTTTGACTTTTTTCAATTTGAATCCAATTTTGACTTTTTCGTTGAGTTTTCTCCCATTTAACTAATTTAACTCCAATTTTGACCCGGTCGATTCCCTTTAATTTTTTATTTGTTTTAATTACACAAATTATATTTTGGTTCTTAAAATTTTTTCTTAGATAAAAAATTACTGTTTAGTCCCTGTGACTTTTTAATTACTATTTTGCCATTTTTAGTCAAATTAACTGTTTTGACCATTTTAACCATATTTTTTTTACCATGGATTGACCATTTTTTCCTCAATTAATCGCGTAATTATGTTTTTGCCCTTATCGAACATATATACCTCATTTTTCACCTTATTTCATTCTTATTCACATTTTTAATATTTTAAAGGTCGTAAATACCCCCATTTCACAATTTCATGCAAAATTACCATTTTTCTTCTAGTTGTAGACAATAGAAAAATCATGAACCAGATAATCGAATGAAAAAATCCAGTTGGCGGGAGCAACCGTACCACCAAGATATGATGCTACTCCCCAGTATGTCAATGTAATGAGTTGGCTAACAGTGTATTCTCACTTTTTCAGTATAGTAACAGTAAGGCAACAATACAGTATGCGGTGTTCCATACTATCCTAGGATCCTGAGTTACCCACTAAGCACTAAAGACATAATAAATTATTGCATTTTCTTACTTCACATTATTTTTTTACATTGTTTTACATACTAAACACATTATATTAACATTTTCATAATTTCATTTCTATTCATTCAAGCTCATTAATTATATACACATTAATGCAAAAATATAATTAGAATATGCCATTATCCACACATGTACCATTCGGCCACTTAAAGGCCTCGCACTTACGCATTGTTTTATCCTTTCTTTTTATGCCATACACATTTCTATATGCCTTTCAAGCATCATTATGGTGTAATACACTTAGTTTACCTTAAAGTTTTTAAGATTCACCAACTTCCATCATTATGTACACTTACATACATTAATGTACATTCATTATTTTTCACTCTAATTTCTTCCATTAGATTCCTCATACCTTAATTTATTTAATTGCTATTAAATAGCTAATTAAAGATCAAATTACATTAAGGTGCCCTAAGGTACCATATTCGACCAAGCTAATCCCACTTGCTTTTAATTTAATTTCTTCACTCATTTAAGTTTCTAATGACTCATATTGACATTATATCACATTAGTTTAAATTATTTTATCATTTCATGTAATTTAGCATAGTTACATAATGTAAAAATCATGGAAAATTCAACTAAATTAGTGAAATTAAATGTAATTTATATTCACTAACCTCAATTAGGTTGATTTCCACCTACTCTTCCTTTTCCTTTCCTTTTCTCTTTGGTTCCTTCCTTCCTCTTTGTTTTTCTCTTTGGGCCGAATTTGAAAGGGAGAAAAACACAAGATTAATGCATGTTTTCTATTAATTTAAAATCACCACTATAATTCTCTAGCCCAATTCTACATGCCTATGATATTTTTCCTTCAAATTCCACCTAAAACTCAAGAAATCACAAAATTTCATCTTAGGGTTATTACCTCAAATCCCTAATTTCTTGGCCTTCTTTTGATAAAAATCCTTTTCCAGGTTAAAGAGGATGAATTTTTGAGCAATAGATTGCAATTAGGGCTTGTAGTTTAGAGAGAGAAAGCTTGAGATGAAGAAAAATGGAGGAGAGGGCAATAAAAGGGGAATTTGGATTTTGAAGAAAAGAATGGGGAAGTTACAGACATTTTGGGATTGCTTTCAGATATTCAGGAGGTATTATAGGGTGTCTTTGAGTGTACCAAGGAAGGGTCAAGATTCATTCATTCTCTATTAAATTCAAGGGCTTTAATTTTTGTCACTTATTGCCCATACACCAAGTTAGGCTCATCGTACTGGTCTCATCTCACTCATACTTGATCATGAATTTATATTAATGACTCATGTATCTTTTTATGGTCAAATTCTTGGGTTTGACCCTCCAAATGACCCAGTCTCGATTTTGCACCCTGAAATATGAATTTTCGTTTTCAATATCAGATTGCCTTGGAATTTTGTACCAAGTGTCCCTATATATTCAAAAATATATGGTTAAAATTTTAGCTCATTATGACATCGTTTAGATATACTTCCGGTCCCGACAATCTGCATAGCCGATCTGAAATTTCAGAATTGTCATAATTACTATTTTTCAGTTCCTGAGGGCATCTTTTCACTATTAAAATGATGTATATGAAATATGAGAGTAATCAGAGATCTCTAGGTTCCTCAATCACTAGGTCAAAGTTTTGGTCAACTCTAGGTAGACCCGTTAAATTTTTCTTTATTTGCCTGTTTAGAGACCTATTTGACCTCAGTTTCTCCTCAAATTGTATCATTAGACTTCGCTCAACCTGTACTATCATTTCATAATCTCAGGTCACACTGTCCGTCGGATCCTCTGTCTCTAATTTTTCGATCCCGATACAATTACCCCTTATACTTGTTATCGAGTTTTCTCGCCCTATTTAACTTCAATTTTTCCAAAATTTAACCTAGGATAATTTTTCATGTTCTGTAACTTAATATGCATGACAGATAAAAAAAATTGGGGTGTTACATTATCAGAAGCTTATAACAATTTCTTTATCATTGGATTCACCATCGGTCACTAAGCAATTTACACTTAATTTTCAACAATGCCAGATTGTGTCATATTTTCAATACTATACCATAATTATGCATATATGTAACTTGTTAGAATTAAATCATGTCATATAATATCTCAGGCACCTACTAAATTGGCAAGTAGTTCACATCGATGTCCAAATAAAAATGGAGAATTTAACATTCATGGTGACAAGTATATTTGCAAGATATCTATTTTCTAATTAAATACATCTATTAACTTCACATTATTTCATACTATCAATATTGCACTTTAAAATTAAATTTACACTCATTATCTTTATATTAACCAATTATTTTTATTTAAATGAAAATTAGGCTATTCAAATAACTATTACTACTTCCATTTCAATTAGTTATATAGGTAGCCCGGACTTGATCAACTTTACAATAATATATACATATTCTCAAATTTACCATAAAATCAATGTATTAATCAACTAGTTTTCATGTTAACGACACAAATCCTATTTTACATTCATTAATTTCATGATTTCTAGTTTAATTCCATCAAAATTATATCATGCCATAAACTTTAATCTAAACATAGTTTATATATAATTTTAGTAAAGGTAAATCTTAGTGGTTGCAAACCTCTTTTAATGGCAAAATCAAGCTTCAATGGCTTTAAAGCACTCTTCAAAAATCAAACTCTATCTACTACTTCTTTACCCTTCTCCTTATTCTTTAAATTCTCTTATTCTTCTACATTTTCAAAATCCATTTCAACTATTAATCTAACAAAATACATATATAATGTAACTTAAATAAATAACTAATGGCATTAAGCAAGTAATTTAATTTACCCATACCATAGCCTAAAAAAATTAAGTCTTTAACCTCAAATCCCTAGCCCCTAATTTATCTCTTACACTGGTCTCATAGTTTTTAGATCTTTAAAGAGTTATACCTTTTGGCTATCGAGGAAGAGGTCGATAAAGCTTCGGTGGGTGGTGGCGTAATGCAAGAAAGGCAACGAAGGGCTGCCAAAAAGAAATACAGCAAGAAAGAAAGAGAGCAGCTGCTGCCCTTGTCGGGCATGTCAGAGGAGAGAGGGATGATTGATTGGCGGCTGCTGGTGGCGAGCAAAGGAGGAGGGCGATGAATGTTGGTGGCTGGACAATGAGAAGAGATTGGGAAAGAAGGGAGGGCAAAACCACAGGAAAGAAGGAAAGAAGGAGAAAAAAATAGATTTTTGTCTCTAAAGTTCACTTTGGCCCTTCTTAAATTCCTCTTAAATACCTCCATATATTCCTTTTAAATCCTTCCTACAACTCTTTACATTTAGGTCCCCAATGAATTTAATTTTTTAAAACCTATTCCATTTGTTTGAATTTCTACTTAATTTACATTATATTTTAGTTTATTTTTGTCCTCATTTTTTATTATTAATTTGTTTATTTGGGTGTTCGAAAATGGAACTTAATTTATTAATTCCAATTCACTAACTATTATTTTTGGGTTATATTATTTGGGGTGTTACACACCTTCTCTACATAACCAAATTTCCTGTATGATCTACATTGAATTCCTGGCCGAAATGAGCAAAAATTTTTTGAATAGCTCTTCCTTTTGTAATGAGGACACAGAGGATATCTCTTTCTACTACCAATTTAATTTCCTTGGTTCTCATTCTTCTCCTTATCTTTCTTTTCACCATATTGTTCTTCTCAGCACCTTCAAAGGCTTTTCTTTTTTGTTTTACAAAGAATGCGCCTTCATTGTTATCTTCTTGTCTCGTTGATCTCCTTTGTTCTTGAGCTTGAAAGCATGAACAAGCTCAGCCAAGAAAATCTTAGTTAGATCCCTTGAATCTTCAAGAGAAGAAATCTTGGACTCAAATCTTTTAGGCAAGCTCACTAAAACTTTCTCTACAATGCTTTCATCTGGTAAGCACTAAGAAACCAAATTTTATTAACAACTTTCATGAGCCCATCTACATATTCTTTGATAGACTCATTGTCTTTCATCCTCAAAACTGCAAATTCCCCCTTCAATCTGCATTTGCCTAATTCTGTCACTCCCCATATACATCTCTTTAAACTTATCCTAAGCCTCTTTTGGTGTTTCACAAGTCATAATCCTTGTAAAAGTTGATTATGAGACAACAACATATATCTAGGATAAAGCTCTTGGAGCTTTAG
This sequence comes from Excoecaria agallocha, assembly GCA_037975025.1. Classification (NCBI taxonomy): domain Eukaryota; kingdom Viridiplantae; phylum Streptophyta; class Magnoliopsida; order Malpighiales; family Euphorbiaceae; genus Excoecaria; species Excoecaria agallocha. The sequence continues at coordinate 19,779,321 of CM075816.1, forward strand.
CTTCTTTTTTTTCATAAGCCCTGATTTGATTGGGGGTTAGATTGTTTTCCAAAGGCAATACTTTCCTTTCAGTTTCAACCCATTGCCACAAATCAATACCTCTCAAGTAAGCTTTCACTTTAACAGCCCAAACTTGATAATGTTCATTATTAAAAACGGGGGGTGAAAGAGCTGAAGCATTACTGGAAGCCATAAGGGTTTAAAGTTTGAGTTTTTGTTTCAAATTTTTTAGAAAGGAAGTCTTGTTAATGTTCTCTCTTAATCACCCATAAGTCCCTTAAGATCTTAGAGTTCTTTGATACCATGCTGGAAATCTAGGTTTTTTTAGGTTAAGAAAAGGAGTTTTCTTATGTTGCAGGTAGGAATGATCGCGGGGTGGGGCGGGAGCGAGGAGTGCCTCCCCACCTACTGCCCCGCGCAAGGGCAGGGCAGGGGCGGGGATCGATAGTATTTCAGGGGAAAAATTCCCCCCGTCCCCGTCCCCGCATAAAAAATATTTTTATTTTGAAAAAAAATTAATTATAACTAAAATATAATATTTAATAATTAATTATAATTAAAAATATAATATTTAATAATTAAAAATATAAATTCAATTACAAATCAAACTAATATAAATTTTAACAATTGATAAAACTAAAATTAAATATAATTTAAAACTAAATTATATAAATATAATTAAATTTAATAATTAAATTTCGGGACGGGGATCACAATCCCCGTCCCCTCCCCGAATTATAAGTCGGGAAATACTTTTCCCTTGTTTTCATCCCTACGGAGGAATTTTTCGAAAATTTTTAGCCCCATTCGGGGCGGGTCCCCACCAGGAACGGTGATTTCCCGTCCCGTGATCATCCCTAGTTGCAAGAGAGAAAATTAAAATATAGAGCAAAATAGAGTTTTTTAGTTTTTTGGTGAAAATTACACATTATTTCTCATTCACGTCTGATAAATATATTACATATTAGACCCGTCTAACAGATTTGTTTTAAAAAAGTAAACTCCATAAAATAAGAGTCTTCACATTTTCATAATTAATATATTTGATAAATGATAATTACAAAAGATTTTTTAGAGTATAATACTCATTTTCTAACAATTTGACCAAATTTTAATTCTTTAAGGGTAAAATTAATCCAATTAGATTAAAAAGGTTAATTTGATTATTGAAGTAAATCTAAGGGACTTATTTGGCAATGCCAGCCAATAGCTAATCAAGAGATCATGGCTGATGTATTTTTTTCCACATCACGTGACACGTCCTACGACCATATGGGCAATTTCTCCAGCTGTCAGAAATTGAGGAAACGATAAAACATTGTGTTTTCAACGGTTACTTATGCTCCACCGTGGCAATTCGCTTTCAGGATAGCATCACATAAACTTTAATCGATGGTTAAAATCAAGCAGATTCGACTGACGCGGATCATACATGCCAACCGTCGCTAAAGATTCAATCCAACGGTCAATAAACAAACTGATCAAAAAGCTTTGGTGCCGCTAGTTTCCCATTTTAGCGCTCAAATTTTGAAATTGAAATTTGCAAAGGATTCCCCTGTATATAAACCGCTATACTTGCAAATTCTAAAACAAGTTCTCAATCTTCTTACGTTTGTTAGCGAAATTTGAATTTGAGAAAGAGAGGGAAAATGTCAGGAAGAGGAAAGGGAGGCAAAGGGCTTGGAAAGGGAGGAGCCAAGAGGCACAAGAAGGTGTTGAGAGATAACATTCAGGGAATCACGAAGCCTGCCATTCGCAGACTTGCCCGTAGAGGAGGTGAGAAGCATATCAGTGGTCTTATTTATGAAGAGACCAGAGGTGTTCTTAAGATCTTTCTCGAAAATGTGATCCGTGATGTTATTACCTACACAGAGCATGCTCGGAGAAAGACTGTTACTTCCATGGATGTTGTTTATGCGCTCAAGAGGCAGGGCCGCACCCTCTACAGCTTTGGAGGTTGATTTTCTTCGATTTCATTAGACTAGTTTAGATTTCACTTTCTATATCTTTGAGATCGGATGGTTTTTTATGGATTTGAACCATTCAGTTGTAAATGAATTGACCGATCTAAATCCGAAATGAAATTGCTTGTTTGAATTGAAATTAGTTTTGAATTTAGATCTCTCGCGAGAGTTAGATTTTTGATTTTTGTTCCAATGAATATAGAAAAAGTCTTAAATTCATATATCCTCGGTAATTAATCATAGCTGGTTGGGTAATATAGATTGTTGAAGAATTTCAGATCTGCATATAACAAATTTTAGAGAATGGGTCCCGGACACATTTAGACCTACAAAAGCTTCCACTAGGTGGAGCCGTGCTAATATCTAGACTGGCCATTCTTTTTTGACAGTAGGATGCGTATCCTATCACAATTGACCGTCGAGGAGAGTTTGGTATGCTGAGCGTCGCAGGGGTACATCAAGCAATATAGCGGCATGTTTAATGCGTGTCACGTATGCTAAAGAATATATTCAGAGAAGACTATGTTTAATGGAAGTACCTTTTAATTTTTTCAGGCGAAAAACGGGGACATTTATTTAAATAATGTCTTTTAAAAAATTATTTACGTAATTGGTGTGTGTCAGAAAATACTTACGGGAGTGGGGTGTGAGTTTGAAACTGCTGTATACAGAAGCGATTTTGTCAGTAGTTGCAGATAGGGGGCCCGGTTTCAGACTGAAACCACTGTATACAGAAGCGGTTTCAGAGTCTGAAACCGTAACAGAGTCCAGCGATTTCGGACTCTGAAACCGCTTCTGTATCCAGCGGTTTCAAGTTGAAACCGACCCCCCACTCCATTCTTCGATTGAAATAAATTTTTCGTCCCGCCTATATATATATATATATATATATATATATATATATATATATATATATATATATATATATATATATATATATATATGTTGCCGATAACTTTCAATTTCACATAACCAATTTTTACTTCTTATCATACATATGATAAGTTACGAAAATAATTTTTTTCAGGTTAATAATATATTTTCAACAGTATTCTGAAAGGTAAGTTCAATCTAATAAATTTTGATTTATAATTTAATATTATTAATTTAAGTTTGCTTATATAATAATTATAAATTTATTAATTACAGTGTAGAGTAAATTCAGAAGTTGGAGTAACAAATTATGAAAATCGCAGTTGTACTCTTAAAATAAGGTAAGCTAATAAATTAAATATATTTATTCTTTATATTGTATATAAAGAAAATCGTTATAGAAATTACGAATATGTGTTGATATTATTACTATTATCATTTTTTGTTGTTAAAATTATATATATTTTGTTAGTTAGTAATTTCCTAATATTATTATTGTTATTATTATTAATAATAGTGTAGTAATTAATTTTGTTATTGTTACAATATAATAATAATAATAATAATTATTATTATTATTATAGAAAGTATTGTAGATATTAATATTATTGTTGTTGTTATTATTATTATAGAAATTATTGTAAATATTAATATTGGTATTTGTTATTAAAATTTTTTAAATTATTATTATTATTATTATTATTATTATTATTATTATTATATTATTATTATTATTATTATTATTATTATTATTATTATTGCTGTAGATATTAATTTTGTTATTGTAATTAAATTAATGATTATTATTAATATTATTATTGTAGATCAAGAATATTGTAATTTTTATTAAATTTATTAATATTAACATTATTATTATTATTACTGTTGATATTGAATTTGTTATTTATATTAAATTTATTATTAATATTGTTATTAAATTTATGATTATTATTATTATTATTATTATTATTATTATTATTATCATGTAAATTTAAATATATATTATAATATTATTTCAACTCTAGGTTATTGAAAGATGTCGACATATAATGATTTTTATGTGCACACGGAAGGAGAAATTAGTGTTGGAGCATCGGGTTTTCAATATGACGTATCTGGTGCGAATGTTATTACAAGGAGAATGAGAGTTAAAAATAAGCCAACTCTTCCGAAATTGATCCATAAAATTCATGTGAAATTGGATTTAGGTATGAATGACATGATCGCCAGAATTATTTATAAGAGCCCAATGTACAATCGAGGATTGTTATGTTGGACGTCGGTTGATTTGGTGAAAGACGATGATATAGATATAATTTATGATAATTTAAGGAGATATGATGATTACACACTAGAAGAGAGGAATAATAGGGCATTTGCCCTTGTCTCGGGTTGCCCTTAATATGGGGCTTTTGCCCTTAAAATAATTCTGTAAAAATTTTTCACGGGAGGAATTTTGCAATTTCACGTGGCGTGGAGGACAAAAGCTGCGTCATCTGAAACTGCCGCAGTCTGCGACGATTTCAGACTCTGAAACTGCTGCAGACTGTGGCGGTTTCAGAGGACGCAGCTTTTGTCCTCCCACGCGCTCCACGCACTACGACAGACCCTGTCAAAATTGCTTCTGCATACAGCGATTTAAGACTCACACCCTATTTTCGTAAATATTTTCTGATACACATTAATTACGTAAATAATTTTTAAAAAATATTATTTAAATAAATATCCCTGAAAAACGCACTAGGTCATGGGATGTATATAATACTTTTATATATTATTTGACGCTAACTCCTATGACGTTGTCTTCCATATGAGCCAATGTTGCCATGTTCTCTTTCATTTTTTATGGGGATAGCAGCCGATGTACGGTACTTCAAGTCTTTTTAATTAATTGAGTGATTTCAGGTCTTATATAATTAATTAGTGAAATTAACATATTATTATTAATAATATGAAATTGAAAATTTGGAAGGTTTTTACGTCAATTAGAATTTAGTATTCTCATAAGCTTTAGTCATGCACATGCATGAATTAATTGTATTTTAAAAATTAAATTAATATTTATTATTTTTTCATTTTTTTTATTTTTATTAAAATTAAAAAATAAAAATATAATTAAATTTAGTATTAAATTATATAATTAGCAATAAATTATTAAATTGAAAAAATAAATTAAATTATATTAAAAATTTAAAAATAAAATATAAATAAAATTAAAATTTTACTCAAACGTAATACATAAAAAACATAAAGAAAGTATATAAAAAGCATATTTAAAATTCACATTGAAATATATTAAATTTTTAAAAAATTGAACTTAATTAGGAATTAGATGAAGAAAAAAAGAGATGTATACATTGAATATATAAATATTAATTTGTGTATAAGAATAAAACAATTGACAAAATTTCAAAAATAAAAACTTAATGTAAAAGAAACACACACCACTCACCCACCGGATCGCTGTCCTAAAATGAGCAAAATTAGTTAATTAAATATCTATCCTCTCCTTATATATTACACACACACACACAACGGATCCCTTCCTCACCAATTATATATTCCTCAGATCCATACACTTCCTGCACCTCCACATTTCTCCCACTTCCTCCCTGCACGCACCGACTATGGGATTTCCCTCAAACGGCACCGCATCGAACTCCGGCAAGCCTTTCAAGTTCCTGATTTACGGCCGCACCGGCTGGATCGGTGGCCTCTTAGGCAAGCTCTGCGAGGCTCAGGGCGTCGACTACACCTATGGCTCCGGCCGTCTCGAAAACCGAGTCTCCCTTGAAAATGACATCGCCGCCGTTAATCCTACTCACGTTTTTAACGCTGCTGGCGTCACTGGCCGCCCTAACGTCGATTGGTGCGAATCCCATAAGGTCGAGACTATACGGACCAATGTGGTCGGGACGCTTACCTTGGCCGACGTGTGCAGGGAGAAGGGCTTGATTTTGATTAATTATGCTACTGGCTGTATTTTTGAGTATGATTCCAAGCATCCTCTAGGTTCCGGGATCGGGTTTAAGGAGGAGGACACTCCGAATTTTATCGGATCCTTCTACTCCAAGACTAAGGCCATGGTAATTCAACTTCTTCCATTGATTAATTTCATTTGGTTGCATTTCTGTTTCCTGTTTATAGAATCTACATATAGTATGGAATATGGATTTGGAATGCGGATGTGGATAATGCTGTTTGCTGTGGTGGATCTATCATTTGGTTGTGGATCTAGTTAGTCGTCCATATTGGATCCAGCTGATTTTTATGATTCTTGTTCAGAATCTGAGCACATTTATTTCTATCTTTTCAAAATGTTTCTGGCGCTATATTCTCTCATTAATTACGATTACTTGCATTCCAGTATAAGCATGGCCGATCCATATCATAGAATAGTATCATTACATATTCTGAGAGCAAGCTTGATTTGGATGTCAATGGCTGGCTTGTTTTTTATTTTGTTTTCAGAAAAGCATGCTTTTGTTTGTATAATTTTGAAGGAGCTGCATATTAAATCTTTTTTTTTTTCGCGGCTATTACTGGACGTTGGTGAATAGAATATTTCCTGTTATTTTACCAGCCAGAAAATATATTTGATTCTTAAGGAAGCAGTAGTTTAGTCATGGAGAATCATTCTATGACAATTGAAAATCTGTAATATTTTATCTTTTTTCCAGTTGACAGATGCAGCAGATTCAACTTATGAACTTATATACGTTTTCTCTTTCTCACACATGCATGAACTGCCTTGCCATTTTTAAATCTATTATTATTTTTCCTTTCTTTCATAAAACTTTCTGTTTTAATATAAGTAACTAGTCAGTTATACACCATAGTAATTCTGATTTTACTCCTTTGTAATTTGGAAGGTGGAAGAGTTGCTCAAGAATTATGAAAATGTCTGTACCTTGCGTGTGAGGATGCCCATTTCATCTGATTTAGCTAATCCCCGCAACTTCATTACTAAGATCACTCGATATGAAAAAGTAGTTAATATTCCAAACTCCATGACAATCTTAGATGAACTGCTTCCTGTCTCCATTGAGATGGCAAAGAGGAACCTCACTGGAATATGGAACTTCACAAATCCTGGCGTTGTCAGTCACAACGAAATTTTAGAGATGTATCGGGATTATGTTGACCCCAACTTCACATGGAAAAACTTCAACCTCGAGGAACAGGCAAAAGTAATAGTTGCCCCTAGGAGCAATAATGAGCTTGATGCCACCAAATTGAACAAGGAATTCCCCGAAATTTTGCCGATAAAGGAGTCCCTGATCAAGTATGTCTTCAAGCCAAATCAGAAGACTGCTGCTGCTTGATGTTTCTAAACAGAGGCCCCAAACTCTTTTTCATTGAGGAATCTCTTCTGTAGTATGTTTCAAGCCAATGAAAGTGTCCCTGGTTCTTGAATTTTAGGTTTGATTTTTTGGTATTCCGGTTGCTATTTATCACAAATTGTGCATTAGTATGGGTTGATGCCGTACCTTCAAGGTTCCTCTTCCCCAATGACATGCATGATTGCGCCTAGTGATATTTGAAATGTTGTATTTGTAACGTGACAGTGAATAAATTAGTTGGATGTGATTTATCAGGTTATAAATATACTCTTGAAGTTCATTACCATTATACGGTTTGAGTAGCATTTGGAGACTTGCAATCTGTTCAGATCGTTTAAGCCCTCCTTATGTGATTCTTTTGCCATTGCATATTCTTTCTTGTCTTTATTTTTTTTTAAAAATAAAATTAGGTATTTGATGTCATCAGTCAAATTTTACTCTTTCTTAAATGCATCATTCAAAGAGTCTTCAGTCGTTGACTTGTTGAAGGATTTACAAATCTGGGAGGAGCATATTGCTTAGTATATGATTTGACTTGGGGCAATAATTGGACATATGTGTGTGTGTAGAAAGTCTTTTTTGAGTAATCTGAATATGCCTGTAGTAGTGAAAAGAAGGCTAGTAAAAATGATATTTTTGGTGCAAGTTCTTAACAAGTAGCTAGTTGAGATGTGCATATTGGCGCTTAAAAGGCATGTGGATTTGGTTGTTCTGTTGCATAGAAAAAATGGGACAACTAGAATTGGGCCAGAATTAGGAGCGGTGCACTTTTCCACCATGAAATTTCAACAAATACAACAGAGAATCTCAAAATAAATAAAGAGAAAGGAGCTAAAATGGGAAGGCCACAATTGCACAGTGGGAGGAATATACTTCATTCTTGCAGGGGCAGTACAAAATTGACATGACATTGAGTATGGAAAAAGAAAATTCTAAACCTCTATAATTGGATTAGCTGTGTTCTAAGATATGATTCTTGTGGTAAGTGGAAGTCCGACCTTGAAATTTAAACGTATTCTGATTCATGGAGTATGAATAATAGGTGGAGAGGGGGAGAATATTATACACAATTAATGGACTTCTCACCACATGAACACCATCTTCCCACATGATTGCACCAGACATGATTGGTTGCTGTGTGATATTCGGCCCCGATACAGTCACTGTGAATGTTCTCTTTTCTCCAGTTTCCGAGAATGATAAGACAGAAGGCTCCACTGTGACACTAACAGAGCTTGGCATATAGGTGCTAATTGTGTAGGTTGAATTTGGCAAACCAACATTAGTTACTGTCCTAGTAAAGACTCCATTAATTGGCTGGCCATCTTCCACAGCTAAAGCCAACGAAGGATAGTTCAGATCCCATGTTCTACCCAGCTTTGTGCTGTTGCATACACTACTGTTGTCTCCAGTGATGAGTCTAAGAGTGGTAGTGTTGAAGCCCTGCTTACAAAGGAAGTTGATGTAATCTGATTCTGATGCATCATAAACCAGCCCAGGGTCTACTGCTTGGATTGGATTAATGTGTCCTGATCCATAGGCAAATTCAAGGTCTTCGTGTTTCCTTGAGTCCATGATATAACCTGTTGTCATGAGGGCAGATTTAATAGCAGCAGGAGACCAGTCAGGATGAGCGGCCTTAACATAGCCCGCAGCACCACTAGCATGCGGGCAAGACATGGATGTGCCCGAGATTATGTTGAAGTTGACACTTCTTGAATCCTCCAAGTAGTCAGAAGGCGGTGCGACTGGTGACCAGGCAGCGAGGATGTCCACACCAGGAGCTGTTATATCGGGCTGTGGATCACCCATGATTCAAAGTAAATCTCTAATAAAAGGCAAAACAAGCTATGCAGTAAAACTTCCTACCTTTAGGATATCAGGGTTGATAGGATTGGGTCCTCTAGAAGAGAAAGATGCAACAGAAGGCGCCATCATATCCTTCCAAGTCTCTCCAACTAGAAGAGTTGCAATTGGTTTCCTGCAAAGTTTTGTCAAACATTAGATCCTGTGAATTTAAAAGGTTTTGGTGTTGATAAACTGTGTAGAGATCTCTTTACTCTGTTGACTTGATGTATTTCACAATGCTAAGACCATCTTCTGCGCTGACTTGTGTTGCTGGCAAGGGATAATTGAAAGCATAATCAATAAAAGATGAATCAGCCATTATAGTACCCACACCATTGGCTATTAGAATGCCAGAGCCATCCGTTGAGGTTTCACATAGGACAATCTTTCCTGTTACTTTGTATGAATTCATGGCTCCGGGTATGCAATATTTTGCAAAGTATGAGTTAGCACCTGCAGAGTAATTTGCTGCATCTCCACCCCAAATCAAAGGATATGTAGTCCCATTGAGATCAAAGCTATTAACAGAGAGTCCCTTTCATGAAAAAAAAAAGTATTATAATTTATCAAATAATTAATGACAGAAGTATAAGTAATGATATAGAATTGCAGCCACAAAAACTCACAGTGTAGACTTGTCCGTTGCCAAGTACAACTTTAGCAACAAATTTCCTGTCAATGGTGCTGGCTGCTACAGTCAATATCCACGGTGCAAAATTGGAGACAGAATATGGATAGGGTCCAGAATTTCCAGCAGAACCAGAGGTTAGTATTCTGTATCTCATTGCGTGATATGATCCAATGGCGATTGTGTCTTCCAAATATGGGGCTACCCAGTCAGAACCAAGGGATATAGATATAATGTCAACACCATCTGCTATGGCATCATCAAATGCTGCAAGAATGTCTGCACTCGCACATCCAAATGACCAACAGACTTTGTACACAGCAATCCTGGCATCAGGAATTCCTCCTCGGGCTGTTCCTTCACCTAGCCCAAAGTAATTGGCTCCTTCAACCTCCCTACTGGCTGCAGTTGAAGAAGTATGGGTTCCATGTCCATCAGAGTCTCTAGGGGATTTGATATCAGTTATGTCATACCACTTCTCACTGTTGTAGTACCGTGCTCCTATTAACTTACTGCAGTTTCAAATGTTCAATTAATTGTCAATGTCAAGTGAAGCATAGCTTTGCAATGCATGAAGATCCTACACAAAATAGGACCTCTAGCACCGAAGAATCTGATGGTAAAGTCAAAATGGCGAAGAAAATCCTGTCGATGTAGGCGGAGGGAGCTTACTTGTTGCAGGTGAAGTTGGCAGCACCTTGGCAAGTTCCATTCCATTTAGCAGGAGCAGGACTCATTCCTTCATCACTGAAGCTCTTAGAATCTGGCCAGATTCCTATAATGCAAAGAAATATTGAGAAATTGCGTTTGAATTTTGGCAGATTGATAGAAATAGGCATTATAATGAACCTGACCTGAGTCCAGAAAACCAATAATGACATTTCCTGCCTTTGGACCTCCAAGTTTGTGTTGGGTAAAACCCATGAACTCCCATGACCTTGTTGTGTGAAGCTTTAGTATGCGGTTCGGAATCACTGAGACTACACCATCCATTTCTGCACACAATTTTGATTTCATTTAATATAATGCAACAGAGCAAGGTTATAAAATCTTAATTAATAATTTCAAGCTCTAATCAACCTGAGAGCTTTTCGACTTCTTCATCGGATAACTTAGCGGCAAATCCATTCAAACTCCTTCCATAACTGTAGACTAGCGAGTCCTTAGCAGACAAAGTACTACAATAGGAAAAGAACTGGAACTTAGAATCATTTTAAATGAAGATTAATTTTAATCAATTATTGCTCATTAGACAAAATTATTAACCTTCCAAGTAGATTTTCTAGCATGGAATGATGAGTAGCTGCAGCAGAAAAATCACCCTGAGGTCTTTCTCCCATGTATACAATATGAATCTATATATATTTGAACAAATAAATTAATACTCTCAAACATGGGTTTCTGACTTAAAAAAAAAAAAAAGACTGAAACTACACTATATCCACCTTTCGCTCACCACCATGGCAATGAATCAAGACTGCAGCTAGCAACAATGTGCATAGAAGAGAAAGAAGCCCCATCATCGAATCTTGATTCGATATACAAGAGCAGTGATTGTTGCTTTGAAGTAGTGTGGTTATATATAAGTAAGTTCGGTTTTTGATAATTTGTAAAATGTGAAATAATTAAGTCTAGGCCGGGTTAAGCAACAGAACTAGAAGAACACATAATGCCATTGCCATGCATATAGAGAATCCCACGTCAAAGGAGGAGACAAGTTGCTGTGCTAATTACACCATTAATTATTAGGCCATACTTGAAGTCTTGCTTTATCTTCTTGCACTTGTTCGTTCTTTCCTTGCCTATACTAATAATAGAGTTACATGGGACGTCTGCATACTAACAAAACTAAGTTCTTGTGGCCTCCGTCAACGCATATATATATATATATATATATATATATATATAGTTTTTGCTAAGATTACATTTTTTCCTGGAATATTACACTGTTCATGTCTAATAATTAATTAATTAGAAGCTAAAATAGTGTTCTTCTTAGCTTAGCTTTCATTTGGCACAAAGTTTTTGTACTTCTTCGCAATGAAAGAAATCTAAATATAATCAGAACATTAAAAAAAAAAATCTCCACACCAAACGGTTGAAGCATTTGGATACTCCTTAACCATCATGGTTCAACCGCCCCCAAAATATATAAAAAAAATGGCAGAAAAAATAAATTATTCTATCACAAAAATTGAACTGAAAAACAGAATAAGCTCTGTTGGTTTCGGATATTCGACCATTAGAGAGGATGATTTTATTCCAATATACATAGTAATCAAACTCACATTTGCTCTCAGTGCATTTCAATCCTGAAGTAGAAATAAATTCCAAGAACACAAATGAGATGTTTATGAAATAAGGAAGCAGATTTAAATGTGGTCGATGATGACAAAGGAATGCCATGGGAAGAACTGGCAGAACCAGGAAGAACATTAAAAACAACTACAGGACTTCTCACCATATGGACACCATCATTCCATATGATAGCACCTGACATGATTTTTTGCTGCGTTAGCTTCGGGCCATAGACCTTCACAGTAAAGCTTTTCTCCTCTCCAATATTATTAAATGACATAACACAAGGCTTTGCATCAATATTAACAGGGCTTGGCATGTACTTGCTCAGAATGTAAGTTGAATTTGGTGATCCAACATTAGTGACTTCCCAGTCAATGGAAGATTGAGCCAAAGGAGACCAAGCAGCAAGAGTGTTTACACCAGGAGCAGTGATATCAGGCTGTGCACCATAAAATTATCTGCCAAATTCTCTTGATTACCTTGAGAATGTCTAAGGTAATCGGATGGGGTCCTTTCGCCGAGAATGATGCAACCAAAGGTGCCATGATATCCTTCCTAGTCCCCACCAACTAGAATTGTAGCAATAGGGTTGCTGAAATGATGTTTTCAACTTTGTAAAAACAACAAACTAAAACAAACTTCTTGTGTTATAAGACATTGAAAAATAAAAAGGTTAATTTACTCGATCTGATGTAATCGAAGATTTCAAGACCCTCTTCTTTGCTGATTACTGTTGCTGGTAAAGGGAATGTGTAAGCACCATCAGAGGCAGATGAATCAGCCAAAAGAACGCCAGAACCATCCACAAACGTTTCACAAAACACAATCTTTCCTGCTGCCTTTTCTGAATTTATCATTCCAGTTCCGGATATGCAATACCTTCAAATGCCTTGGTTACTACCTCCAAATCAAAGGATATGTAGTCTCATTCAGCTTGAAGCTATTAATCGAGATTCCCTTCATTCAATTCATTAAAAAACCAGATTGAATCAGCCAAAAAGACCAAAAAAAAAAGAAAAAAAGAAAAAAAACTATATATCAGCTTACTGTGTAGATTTTGCCATTGCCGAGCACTGCTTTTGCAATGAATTGCCTATCAATAGTGCTTGCAGCACCAGTCAACAGCCATGGTGCAGATAAGGTTCAGTGTTTCCAGCAGAAGTCAAGGTGAGAATTCCATGTCTCGTGGCATGAAAGGCCTCAATTGCAATTGGGGTCTATAAAATATGGCGATGCCCAATCATTGCCAAGGGACACAGATATTATGTCAACTTCGTCTGCAATGGCATCATCATATGCTGCCATGATATCTGTGCTTGAACAACCATATGACCAACAAACTTTATACACAGCAATTCGTGCATTAGGAAGTCCGCCTGTTGCAGTTCCTTGCTCAAGCCCCATGTAGCTTGCTCCGATTACTTCTCTGCCTGCTGCAGTCGAACTTGTGTGACTTCCATGCCCTTCGGAGTCTCGAGGAGATCTTATATCACCCTCATCATACTCTTCCAAGCTGTTGTAGTACCGAGCTCCGATGACCTTGCTGCATTTTTACCTACCAATGGTACTGTTTCTTGGATTTTCTTGTCTGGATCAGGTATATAAATTTATCCTAATTAACTCGAGTTAAAGAGATAAAGGAGCTTACTTGTTGCAGGTGAAGTTCGCTCCTTGGCATGTGCTCTTTGTAAGAAATATAGCATGATGTTATGGTCCATATTTTATAAGTCTATTAGATATAAGATTTCATTAATTTAATAATATATTAAATTTTGACTGTTAATTAATATTTAATGGATGTACAAAATTTAAAGTTAATAGATATATAAATTAGTCCTCTTTCCTTCCTAATTACGAGTGTGCAGATAAATCATAAAATACAAAAAAATCATATTTTAGGCTATTTATCGAGCCATTAGTATAGGAAGAGGGTTAAAGCAGAGAAACTAGTTCAATTAATTCGTGATTATTGAAAGCCCTTGTATCATGTCAAATTTCGCACAAAGTAAGCGATTTATCCAAATTTTTTATGTGATTATTATTATATTTAAAATTCGAATATGCATAATATTTATTATTGATTTATATTTTAATGATCGAATCTGAATTAAGAATATCTAACATGTGATATCAGAACCTGTGATTTTGAATAAATAATAATCCTTAAATTTATGATGTAAAGATTATTTTAATTATGAGATTGATGATGTCCATGTTGATTATGAATATTATGATGTTTATAAAAATTATGAATTTAGGGTTTTTACATTAAGATTAATTTTTCCCTAATTAAAAAAAAAATTGTTGCCGCCGCACGCCTTTTGCCCTAGAATGAATTTTTGGACATGCTGCTTCACGTCTCTGTGCTTAGGAGTATTGGTTTGAATTGGAAGTTACCTTTGCTAAACAAATAAACAATATATAATTGCTGACATCACAAATAAATAAATAAAGGAAAAACGTTGGCTATAATAGTCACTGTATGAAATTGGTTTACAATTACATTTGAAAGGATGGCGTGGCTGGTTGCTTATTAATTATGTTTTATGGCAAATTACACTTTAATTCATAAAGTTTTAATGTTATATAAATTAATTTTAAAGTTTTGATTTCTTAAGTTTTGGATCATATTAATGTTATTTTGACCTATAGTCAAAACTTTAAACTTAATTTTATCTTATGGACATGTTAGTGTTTTATTATTATTATTATTATTATTATTATTATTATTATTATTATTATTGTTGTTGTTGTTGTTTTATATGACATCATAATTAAACTCAAGTTGTTAGTCACCAAAATGGCCAAATTAATTTTTGAATATGTAGTCATATAATTCACGATATATATATATATATATATATATATATATATATATATATATATATATATATATATATATATATATATATATATATATATATATATATGTGTGTGTGTGTGTGTGTGTGTGTGTGTGTGTGTGTGTGTGTGTGTGTGACAGTATAATTAAAACGAATTTATTAGTCATCAAATTAAAGTAGCCAAATTAATTTTAAATGTGCGGTCATATAATTTATTTATTTTATGAAATGCCGCTATGAATAATTTATTGGTTGATAGAAATTAAGGATTTTATCCAAATATAAAATCGATATTCTGTAACTAATGAATATAAAGTAGAAAATTAATATACTTTTGTCACATGTATATAGTTATCCAAAGATACTATATGTATTTGATGAAATTTATTTATTTTCTTATAAAGTTTAAATGGCATCCTAATAATAATGATGATATGTATTATTGCGTTTACCCAAAGAAAACTTACAATATATATTTATGTGTGTGCTTCCAGTCTAAATTTGTTAATTAGTGAACGTTTATGTATTTGCAGCTATTAACCTTCACTCTCAAGCTTTTTCTGTTATCTTGTTCACTAGTGTGAATTTCTCTGAATGGAGCGAACAAGTCACTTTCTATTTATGTGCTTTGGATCTTGACTTGGCGCTATTAGAGAATAAGCCTGCTGATCTTAATGATACTGGTACAAAGGCTGAAAAGGCGCACCATAAGGCATGGGCAAGGTCTAACAGGTTATGCTTGAATTTTATGCGAATGACAATTGCCAACAACATTAAGTCTACTCTTCCTAGCATTGAAAATCAGAATGCTAAAGATTTTCTTAAACTAGTGGAAGAAAAGTTTCGTTCTGCTGATAAGGCACTTGCAGGGACACTTATGACTGAACTCACGACCATGAAGTTTGATGGATCAAAGAGCATGCAGCAACATGTCCTTGACATGACCAATATTGTAACAAGACTTAAGACACTGGGTATGACCGTGGAAGACTCCTTTTTAGTGCAGTTCATTATGAACTCACTTCCTTCTGAATATGAACTATTCCACATCAATTATAATGCATTAAAAGATAAGTGGAATATTAATGAACTGTCCAATAAACTTATTCAGGAGTAAGCGAGATTAAAGCAACAAGGAGTTCATTCCATTAACCTAGTGGGTCAAGGAGCTGGAAAGAAACTCAAACCAAAGGCTAGGAATTTCAATAAGAAAGTACCTGCTAAAGTTCCACAAGTTGCTAATGGTGAAAAGAAGGGACCAAAGTTAGATAAATGTCATTTTTGTAAGAGAGAAGGGCATTATCAGAAAGATTGTCAGAAACGTAAGGTTTGGTTTGAAAAGAAAGGTATACATTATGTTTCTATATACTTTGAATCAAACTTATCTGAAGTTCCTTCTAATACTTGGTAGTTTGATTCTGGTGCCACTACTTATGTTTCCAATATTATACAGGGATTCCTTACAATCCAAACCACATGCCCAACTAGCAATTTTCTATTTATAGGGAACCAAATGAAGGCCCTAATTGAAGGAGTAGGGACTTACCGATTGACTTAGATATTGGGCATCACTTGGATCTAATGAATGCTCTCTATGTCCCTTCAATTTTTAGAAATTTAATTTCTATTTCTAGACTGGATGTTAGTGGATATATCTTTGATGGTGGACATGGTTGTTTTAATTTATATAAGAATAATTCCTTTATTGGTGGAATTTTTATGGATGGTTTATATAAATTAAAACTTGATGATGTTTTTTCTGAATCTCTATTTATTATTAATCATAATGTTGGAATGAAACGTAGTTTGATGAATGAACATTTTGCTTACTTATGGCATAAATATTTGGGTCATATATCCAATGAAAGGTTAGAAAGATTAGTAAAGAATGAGATTCTACCGAATTTATATTTTAGTGATTAAATTGTATATTTTATGTGTGAATTGCATTAAGGGAAAGCAAACTAAACATAGCAAGAAAAGAGCCATAAGAAATGGTTAACTTTTTGAAATAATACACACCGATATTTGTGGACCTTTTGACACCCTGTCCTTTAATGGAGAAAAATATTTTATCATGCACCTTTATAGATAATTTTTTTCACAGTATGGATATATCTATTTGTTGCGTAAAAAATCTCAAGCTGTAAATGGCCTTGAGGTATTTATAAAGGAGGTTGAAAGGTAATTAGATAGAAAAGTAAAAATTATAAGATCTGATAGAGGTGGTGAGTATTATGGAAAGTATGAAAAATCTGGACAGTGTCCTGATCAATTTGTCAAGTTCCTCGAAAGTCATGGCATATATGCACAATATACAATGCTAGGCACACAACAACAGAATGGTGTGGCAGAAAGACGAAATAGAACATTAATAGATATGGTTAGAAGTATGATGAGTAATTCCTCATCACCCAAAAGTTTATGGATGTACGCATTTAGAACTGTTGTGTATTTATTAAACAGAGTTCCTAGTAAGGCAGTTCCTAAAACTCTTTTTGAGTTATGGATTGAAAGGAAACCAAGTTCAAGAAACCTACATGTTTGGGATTGTCCAACAGAAGCACAAATATCTGGGATCTCATAGACTTGCCAGAAGGTTCTAAACGAGTTGGCTGTAAATGGGTCTTTAAAACCAAATGTGACTTAAACGGCAATATTGAAAGATATAAAGCTGGACTTGTTGCCAAAGGTTATACTCAAAAAGATGGCATTGATTATAAAGAGACCTTTTTACCTTTCTCAAAGAAAGATTCTTTGAAAATAATTTTGGCTTTGGTGGCTCAATTTGATTTAGAGCTACATCAGATGGATGTAAAGACAGTCTTTCTGAATGGGAATCTTGAGAAGAAAGTTTATATGCATCAACCTGAAGGTTTTTCCATTGAAGGCAAAGAAAGTATGGTGTGTAAATTAAAAAAGTCAATATATGAACTTAAACAAGCTTCTAGGCAATGGTATATTAAGTTTGATAATACCATTACTTCTTTCGATTTTGAGGAAATCACTGTTGATAGGTGTATTTATCAGAAGATCAGTGGGAGTAAGTTTATATTTTTAGTTCTGTATGTTGATGACATTTTTCTTGCTGCTAATGATTTGGGTTTATTACATAAGACTAAAGAGTTTCTTTTTAAGAATTTTGAAATGAAAGATATGGGAGAGGCATTCTATGTAATTGAAATTTTAATATTCCGTAAGAGATCAGAAGGTTTATTAGGATTGTCTCAGAACGCCTATATTGATAAAATTCTTGAGAAATTTAACATGAGCAAATGCTCAACAAGTGTTGTCCCTATCCAAAAGGAAGATAAATTTAGTCTTGTGCAATGTCCAAAGAATGATGCAAAATGTAAGAAAATGGAAACAATTTCATATGCTTCTGTTGTAGGCAGTTTGATGTACCTATAAACCTGTACCAGGCTCGATATCAGTTTTGCAGTGGGGATGCTGGGTAGATATCAAAGTAATCCTGGTATTGATCATTGGAAAGCTGCAAAGAAAAGGCTGAGATATCTTCAAGGAACAAAGGATTACATGCTCACCTATAAGAAATCTAATCATTTAGAAGTGATTGGATATTCAGATTCAGATTTTGCTGGATGTGTTGATAGTAGAAAGTCAACGTTTGGCTATTTGTTCCTATTAGCAGAGGGAGCAATTTCATAGAAAAGTGCCAAACAATCTATCATTGCTTCATCCATTATGGAAGCAGAATTTGTAGCTTGTTATGAGGCTACGATTCATGCATTATGGATGTAAAACTTTATTTCAGGGCTTAGAGTTGTCGACACAGTAAGCAAGCTGTTGAAAATTCATTGTGATAATTCTGCAGCTGTTTTCTTTTCTAAAAATGATAAATATTCCAAAGGAGCAAAACACATGGAATTAAAGTATTTTGTTGTTAAAGAGGAGATTCAGAAACAAAGAGTGTATACAGAACATATTAGAATGGATCTCATGGTTGCAGATCCTTTAACTAAAGGTTTACAACCCAAGACATTTAAAGAACACTTGATTAGGATGGGTCTTGGTTGTATTGATGATTAATAATGATGTTTGACATTTTTGAGCTCAATAATAATATGTTTCTGAATTCTATGTTTCTTTTTCATTATGTTTATGTATACATGATTGTTTAAATAAGAAAGTTATATGCATTTTCATAACAACTATGTAGACTATATGCTGTTTATATACAACTTATGAATCTAGCATAATGAGTTCTTAATGTTGTGGTATATGAAAGAGAGTATATGACTATACTGTGTATAACCGCCATAACCCACATTATGTAATTTGTTGTGTTAAGATGCTTATGATATCAACAGTTTTACAAGATTTAATTTTGCTAGCCTTATGTTATACTATTAAATGTAATAATGAAATATCCGGCCAAGTGGGAGAATGTAAAAAATATGGTATGATATTATGGCCCATATTTTGTAAGCCCATTAGGTTTAGGGTTTCATTAATTTAATAGTATATTAAATCTTGATCGTTAATTAGTACTTGATGGACGTACAAGATCTAAAGTTAATAGGTATATAAACTAGTACTCTCTCCATCCTAATTACGAGTACGCAGACAAACCATAAAATACAAAAGGATCATATTTTAGGCTATCCATTGAGCTACTACTACAAGACGAGGGTTAAGGAAGAGAAATTAGTTCGATTAGTTCGTGATCATTGAAATCTCTTGCATCATGTCGAATTTCGCACAAGGTAAGTGATCTATTCGAATTTTCTATGTGATTATTATTATTATATTCAAGATCCGAATTGACATAATGTTATGATTGATTTATATTTTGATGATCGAATCTGAATTAAGAATATCTAACACCCTTCCATTTACAAGGTGGAGGACTCATTCCTTCATCACTGAAGCTATCAGATTCTGGCCAAATCCCTAAGATATAAACAACCACAAAATGCTTCCAATTAACAAATGATTAATTAGTAACTTAATAACAGATAAATAGAAGCCAATGGAAAAACTTGTGTCTGGAGGACCGATGATGACATTTCCTTCTTGAGAAGCTCCAAGTTTGCCGTGGAAGAAACCCATGAAGTCCCAAGACCTGAAGCTTCAGTATGCGGTTAGGATACTATCTCTGTTGAAAATAGATTTGGGATTAATTCATACTCGAAAACTAGCTCGTGAGATAGAATTGTCCAAGTTATTATATAAAGAAATGTATTTTTGTAATCGGTCAACGCGAAATACTTGATAATCTCTGCCTGAAATTAATTCTCACCAGAGATTTTTTTCAGCCTCTTCCTCTGTTAACCAGGCCGCAAATCCATTGAAACTTCTCACATAATTATGGATCAGTGACTTTTTAGCTAGTGACGAACTGAAATCAAAAATTGAAACCTTGAGATTATTTAGATTTTTTTTTCCAATTTCTTGTATCCAACTAGGACAGTAAACTGAGTTGTTTAATTTAACCTTCTTACCCCAGTTTCTAGCGAGGAATGGTGCATTGTTGGAGCAGAAAAATGTTCTTGCGGTGGATCTCCCATATGAACAATGTAAACCTGTAAAATGTAAATTAACATACACAACTCCTGATACCCGATAAAGAAACGCTTCAAGTACAGAAATTGCTTCAGTTTCTACCTTCCTCTCACTGCCATGGCAATTCACAGCAAATGCTGCAAGCAACAATGGGTAGAGAAGAACGAACAGCAATGCCTTGGCCATTGAACATTTATGTCTAATGGATAGATATTATGATGCTTATATAAGCTATGAATACAATACTATAACTTGGTTTCTCAAACATTAATTACATCTTATTTTGTACAAATTGAAAGTTGAACATCGTGATTATCGACAAATTACAAAGTCAATTGCATCTGTGTGCTTCAAGAACACATGATAGCAGCAGATTCTCAAGCCGAACAGAAATTGGAAAGACAGGTTGCTCAGGAACTCATGGTCCAATTCCTCTATGTTTATGACTACAAAACTTCATTTGTTTATTACTTGAGTCATTTATGACTCCATTGGATTGCATGATTGGGTAAACTTATTAATTTGAGAGCAATTATGTCTTTCATTACGTGTTATATAATTTGCTTGTTCTTATATAATTGCATATTGTAGAAAAAATAAACAGAAAACAAAGAACACAGAATATGAATTGCAACAAAACTGCAAAAAATATTGAGAAGTCAAATCCATATTTAATTATAACTTAAAAGTTCATGGGAAAAGACAGAAATATCTCCCACGTAGTTTTATTAGTTTTATCTCAGACTAGCTTTGCATAGCCAGTTAGAAACAGACATCGCATCCTGAAAAAAGAAAAAAAGAAAAGAAATAGAGATTTTAATCAGTTGCGTCCAAGTATTCCATTCTTGTGATAAACCGAAGAACCATCAAATTTCAAGGGGGATTTGTTCACTCTCTGTAAGGCATCTGGAGGAGAATAAGCAGCACCAGGCAATATAGTGTACACCACAAGCGGACTTCTCACCACATAACTTCCAGATGTCCACACAATCGCACCTGAAATAATAGGTTGTTGTGCGATCTTCGGACCACTGACCTTCGCTGTAAATGTTTGCTTCTCTCCAATGGCTGAGAATGAAAGCACGGACGGCTCAACTTTAACATCTACAGGGGATGTCAAGTATAAGCTGAGAGTGTATGTAGAGTTTGGTTTGCCAACATTTGTGACTGTCCTTGTAAACACTCCCTCAATTGGCTGCCCGTCTTCAATTGCAAGTGAGAAACTTGGGTAGTTAAGATCCCAAGCCCTTCCAGGCTCTGTGCTGTTGCATACGCTGCTGTTATCGCCCGTGATTAATCTCACAGTGGTAGTGTTGTAGCCTTGCTTGCAGAGGAAACTAATGTAATCTGCTTCGGTTGCATCATAAATAAGCCCAGGGTCTGCTGCTGCTAATGGATTGATTTGACCAGATCCGTATGCGAATTCAAGGTCAGGATGCTTTATTGAGTCCAACATTGTAGCTGTGGTCATTAAAGCGGATTTAACAGCAGCTGCCGACCATTCGGGATGGGCAGCCTTGACATAACCAGCAGCTCCACTAGCATGAGGGCAAGACATGGATGTCCCTGAGATTATGTTGAAATTTACGCTTCTTGTATCATCCCAATAAATGGACGGTGGTGATATAGGAGTCCAAGCCGCAAGAATGTCCACTCCTGGGGCTGTGATATCAGGCTGCAATTTTTGCAAATTGTCAATCCAAATTCTTAAACAAAGACATTTTTTTCTAATCGAATAAGTGATATGTCGCATTTTTAATCAAGGGACAGCCACCATCCTACTGCTGGTGGTTTAAACAAAGAACTTTACTATAGATTACCTTGAGAATGTCAGGAGCAATCATGTTGGGTCCTCTGGAAGAGAATGACACAACCATAGGTGCCATAATATCTTTCGAAGCCTCACCAACTAAAATAGTCGCAATTGGATTCCTGAGAGGGGAATTATCAATAATTAAGTATTGGATATCAACATATTTATAAGGAGAAGAAGCAATTATTTGCATTTAATCTTAATTACTCTGTGGATTTGATGTATTCCAACACTTCCTGTCCTTCCCCTACAGTGATAACGGTGGCTGGGAGAGGGTAACTGAAAGCAAAATCCTTGCTATATTCATCATCAGCCATGATAGTACCAACACCGTTTGCCATAAGAACACCAGAACCATCCCAGATAGTTTCACAAAACACAATCTTTCCTGCCACTATGTATGAATTCAAGGAACCTGTATTGCAGTATTTCGCGATGTCAGGGTCAGCACCTGCAGAGTAGTTTGCTGCAGCTCCTCCCCAAATCAACGAATAGGTCCCATTCATCATAAAGTTATTAATAGATAGCCCCTTCAGTCATCACAAGAGTTAATATATTCATCAGCAAATCGATATATAAAAAAAAAGAAAAGAAAAATCATGATTTGGAAAATTATAATTAAACTCACTGTGATGACTCTTCCATTTCCAAGAACAGCACTGGCAACGAATTTCCTGTCAATGGTGCTAGCAGCAACAGTCAATATCCAAGGGGCAACACTGGAGACAGTATGGATAAGGTCCATCATTTCCCGCAGAATTTGAGGTGAGAATACCATATTTCATGGCATGGAATGATCCAATAGCAATGGGATCATCGGCATATGGGAATGCCCATGGAGCACCAAGGGACACTGATAAAATATCAACGCCATCAGCAATAGCATCATCAAATGCTTTCAGGATATCTGCAGAAGCGCATCCGAATGACCAGCACACTTTGTACACTGCAATTCTTGCAAATGGAACTCCACCCCTTGCTTTTCCTTCTGCAAGCCCAAAGTAGCTTGCTGCCCGAACCTCTCTTCCTGCAGCCGTCGAAGCTGTATGGGTTCCATGTCCCTCAGAGTCTCTTGGGGACTTGATGTCTGTATCGTAATACCAGTTTTCGCTATTGTAGTACCTAGCTCCAATGATCTTGCTGCATTTTCAAATGTTTTCCTTTATATTAATTTCAATGTACGAGGAGAATCTGAAAAAAAAAATGTATCGAAAGGAGAATGAGAGCTCACTTGTTGCAGGTGAAATTGCCTTCACCTTGGCATATTCCTTTCCATCTAGATGGGGCAGGACCCATTCCTGTATCGTTGAAGCTCTCAGATTCCGGCCATACTCCTGCAAATAATATTTACGGGTTACACAAAACATTCTTTAACTTAATTCTTATCTGTATAATTGAAGCAGATCATATATAATAACCTGTGTCGAGAAGACCAATAATGACATCTCCTTCCTGAGCTCCAGAAAGTTTGCCTTGGGAAAAACCCATGAAATCCCATGATCTTGTTATGTGAAGCTTTAGTATATGATTTGGAATTACTGAGACTACACCTTCCATTTCTGCATTTTATATGTTTAACAAGTCAACAACACTACCAATATAATAATTTATGTAATTAAACAACTACTAATTAATTAATTCTTTAAAACACTAATTAATTAACCTGAAAGCTTTTCTACTTCTTCGTCTGATAACTTAGCAGCAAACCCATTGAAACTCCTCCCATAACTATAAACCAATGACTCTTTTGCTGAAGAACCACTGCATTTAAAGTAAAATGTACTTAGCTGCAAACACTAATTTAATATTCATATCAAGTTTTTTTTTTTAGCCTTAATAAATTCAAGATTAACAATATTATATAATTATATATCAACCTTCCAAGTACATTTTCCAGGATAGAATGGTGAGTGGATTCAGCAGAAAAATCTCCCCGAGGCTTCTCTCCCATGTAGACAATATGAACCTGTTACGTAATATTAGTTATATAAACATTAATTAAGAACACAGAAATGTGATTCTATTAATTAACTAACATGCAAAATAATCGTACGTACCTTCCTTTCGTCATTGCTATGGCAATGCAAAACAAGTGCGGCTAGTAATAATGGGTAAAGAAGAGAACTCAGCTCCGTTAATTTAGCCATCTAATTAAACTAAAGAATGATTTAACTAGCGAGATGATGTTGATGTCTTAGAGTTAAAAGATAATGGTATTTATAGATTTAAATTTAAGACTTGGTATTAACGCATGATTTCTTTTTAGCCGGCTGCAGGCTCATGTTTTTCTTTGTTATTTGCAGTATAATAATTAAATTCGTTCATGGACAGATGTTAAGCCTTGGATTTGTGGTTGAAGACATTATAATTCTTTGCGGACTCCGGAAATTAAAAGAATAAAAAAAATATATATATATTTTTTTTATTTCAAATGGTGGAAGGTCAATCTCTGATTTCTAGGCTAAAGCACTTCCCTTTAAAAATAATCACAATAATAAGTCAAATTGTATGTATCGGCTGACTGTTTAGGGATAGACCAAAAAAACCAAAGTCAATTGCTTAATGGATTGTTGAGTTAATTTCTAAAAGGCTAAATACATTTTTAGTTCTACAAAATTTTATGTTTTTGTTTTTAGTTTTGATAACATAAAATTCTCGAAATATTTTATAAATCTACTAAACTACTACTTATAAAGATTTGAACAAATTACTTGACTTTTCAAAACAAATTAGATATATACAAGTCTATTTTTTTTAACATGATATATCAATTATCAGTATTGTGATGTTGAATCACAGATAAATATTCAAATTTGAAGATTTCACGCTCCATATTTTTGTATGAATTCAGTTTTGCATCTGAAAAAAATATATTAAATATCTCATATCCGCTTGTTATAAAAATAAAATGCTTATATTATAAACAATTTCCATCTCACAATTTAATTATTGGATTAAATTAAATTTAAGTACATTTTCTTCTACAATGAAACCCAAATCTTATTGTCAATGTTAAAGTATAATGAACAAAAATGTGGATATAATGCTGAAATTTTAATGAATAAAAAATTAAAAATGCTACTTGATAAGCAATTAAAATTTTAATGCTGAAATTTTAAGTGCATGAGGAGCATGAAGATTTATAACTTTTTTTATACATTACGGACCAAAAAAATTCAGTGAGCAAGAAAGCCCAACTATTTGTGGGCTATAAGCTTCACTTAATACAGGTCAATCTACAATCTTACGGTTGTACTCATCCAATAATTATTACCAAATTAAAATTTAAATTACAAAACTAAATTGAGAAAATAAATGTACAGGATGAGGAAGATGTATTATTTTATTTATTTTTTCTTTTATTATTTGGCAACTGGAGGATGATGTATTATATGACATAATAATATGTAACTTTTAATAATAAAAATTATCTTTGCATTCATTTATATTTAAAAAAAAAATGGAATCACATAGGAATAGAAAGTCCATTAATTCAGAGAAGATAAATTAAAAACTACTAAAAACATAATAAATATTATATTATTTTATTGCTTTTAATTTTGTTATTTAAATCACATTGTATATTTTTTTTATTAAATAGTGGTTTATTGTGCACTTTTATTAAATATTTTTAATATTTATATAAAAATTATTATGATTAAGTATAATAATGTAACACTTTCACAATAAGTAAAATATTTCACATGAATTTTATAATAAATTTTTATATTTATTTCTATTTTCATTATTTGATATTTTCAGAAATTAATATAAAAAAATATTTTAGAATAAAACAGTTCTCAAAAGTAAAAAATCACATCGAAGTCTTGCAATTTTTTTCAAAGAATTTTCGTAATCGAGATCAATGTTATTAAAATCGGACCGGATAGAGAACCGACAAGGCTAGGGGTTCGTGGTTCGATCGGTTCAACCGGGTTCAATCGGGTTTTTTTCTATTTTTAAAATATTATAATTATTATAATTTTTTGAATACTATTGTATAAAAATTAAAAAAATATTCATCAAATTTTAAATATATATCACAAATATTTTAATAATAAGTTACGAAAATAATTTTAATTTTATTATTACAAGTGATTAATTATGGATTATTGAATATCATATGCTAGAAATATAAAAATACAATCATATCATGAAAATAATTTCATGTTTAGATGGAGTACTAATAAAGTGAACACAAAAAATATTAACCTTGCATATATGAGTATAATTATATTTAATTACAATAAATTCAAATAGATAATAAGTATATTAAATTATTAAGTGACATTTTTAGAATTTAAAATATTAATTTTTCAATAAATAAATAATAAAATTTTAATATATATATATATATGTATGTATATATGTATGTATGTATGTATATTTTAAATTTCCATTATTTATTTATTTGAAAAAAATTAGTATTTTAAATTCTAAAGATATTATTTAATAATTTAATATACTATTACAATAATCCAAATAGATAATAAGTATATTAAATTATTAAGTGACATATTTAGAATTTAAAATATTAATTTTTTTAAATAAATAAATAATAAAAATTTAATATATATATATATATATATTTGATTACAATGAATCAAAAATATAATAAAGATATTAAATTATTAAGTGATATACTATATATATATATATATATATATATATATATATTTGATTACAATGAATCAAAAATATAATAAATATATTAAATTATTAAGTGATATACTTAAAATTTAAAATACTAAGTTTTTTCAAATAAATAAATAAATAAATAAAAATAAATATATATATATATGTGTGTGTGTGTGTGTGTGTGGGTGGGTGGGTGGGTGGGTGAAAAAATTCAAAAAAAAATTGATTTTTTACATTTTTAGCAAAAAAATCCGGTTTTGTCCGGTTCGTCGGTTTTTCGGTTCTATCCGATTTTTTCGGTTCAATTCGATTTTCAATAGTCAAATCAACCGACTGGTCTATCGGTTCGCGATTAAACCGATTCAACCGATCGGTCCGGTTCGGTTTTAATAACATTGATTGAGATGATGTAATTTTATGACTATTATATAATTAATTTTGCACGATGGAATCGAACCATAACCGCGGAAAAGAAAAAGAAAAAAGACTACGGTGAGGATTAATGGGCCCGCAGTCCATGTTCCAGCTGGAAATGGCCCCACAGGATGAGGTGGACCCAGATTTCCTGAAGATAAAACGGAATGCGGGACCACACTAGGGAAATCAGCAGCCGTCCATAGTAGACTAAAAAAGCCCACTAATAGAAAAGCATTTAGATGTGTGGACCCGCACGGGGGACCCCGCCCATTTAAAAAAGCCCATCAACGCAATGTGGGGACAGAGTTGCAAAAATTAGAAACGGGCCCCACAAATATCAAAAAGTTAAATAGTCCCAAGTTGGGGCCCACGTGTCTTAGTGCGCGCATTCCTCTGCTCTGCCCCCTCCTCCACCTCACCTTGACAGCTTTGATTGTAGACCCCACTTTCTAAGATCAGGGGATCGCATTTTCCGTGTATATAACCCTTACTCATATCCACGCCTGATAGGCGCGTAACTGACACGTTCTCGGCGAGAGTCATGTGATTTTTCTGACACGTGCTTTAGAGAGAGTGGAAAGTGGAGATTGAGCCAGCTTCACGGTTTTTACTTGTTGACCCACCAATTTTGAGGTGGTGGACCACACCATCCATGGACCCCACCACCACCACCCCTCAGAGCACCACAACCTCCCCCTAACGACACGTGGGTATCTACTGTCACGTGCGTTTCTTTTAATTACGTTTAAGTCCCTTTTTAGTAATAAAGAAATTACAGCCTCCGGAAGTTGAAAGGTAAGATTTGTGTTCTGAAAAAGAAAATTTTAGAAATTACAACAACTACATTATAGAGTTAAAAAGGTAGACATATAGAAGAAAAGGTTAAAAATGGAAGTAAAATACAATAATTAGTCACTGTTTATTGGGTTCTTGTTGGCTACAATGGCGACCCATGAACTGCAATTCTTGCTTATCATATATTTCTAAAGAAAAATCTCTCAGCATCTGAGCTTTTCCTCCGCTAATACTACTCCCACTCCCACCGCTACCTGTGGCAGTAGAACTCACACTCGGCGCCATCGTGGATTTTTTCGCTACCTTCGGCCCGACGGAGGTGCTTGTCACCGCCGTAGACGGTGGTGCCTTTATCTCCACTCCACTCGCCATATTCACAACGCTTGTTAAGTTGTTAGTATTTGTCGCCGCCACAAATGATATAGGCCTCGCTCCTGCTGCTGCCACGTTGAACACTGGCGATATTGATGGTGATATTGTCCATATTTGCGGCGGCTGCTGGTGGTTCGATGGTCCAGCTGCCCCGGCCGGTGTCGCAGCTTGTGGTATCATCCAAAAAGCATTAGCTGGTACCATCATGCCTGCGCCGCCAAATGTCCATAAAGGTACTAATCCTTGAGGTGTCGCGGTGGCGGCTATTGGGGCGGCCGCTGTCACCGGAGCAAGCCCGGAGCTCCGTGAAACCGAACCTGCTGCTTCGCTTATATCAATGAACTCTGAGTTTGATGGGCGTTTCCTTTTCTTGGTGGTTCTGTTAATGAACTATTTGCTTCGTTATTGCTTGATGTTGTCGGGATTTTAAGGGTCCCACCGACGGAAACGGCGATGGCGGGGACAGTTCCGGTGCCGGTAGCTTCAATAATAGCTTGTTCTGCGTGTTCAAGAAGCCATCTAATGGTTTCACCGTCTGATTTGTGGCCTAATTCTCGAGTTAGTTGGAAAATTCGTGCGGCACATGTAGCGGGTATTCGGATCCTCCGACCACGGCCCTCAACTTTGGTATGGCGGTCCTTGGTGGATGACCGGCGGTTAGTAGAAACTGGCATGGGCATAGGTATTGACATTGGGACCTGCATCTGCATAGCCACCGGAACCATCCCAATAGGTGGCGGTTGTGTGGCATGTGGGTGGTGGGTTTTCGAATCCGGGTCAGAATCAACCGGTTCTTCCTTCAAAGGCATGAGCTGGAAGGCCTCGGTTTCATCAATTGTTGATATTTTTGAAACCCCATTATTGTGATTGTCGTTCTCGCGTTCATCTTCTTGTTCACCTGCGCTTGTGCTAAGATCAGAAGTTCCTCCTTCATCGTCTGGGTCCATTTCATGGAGCTTTAAAGACTCTACCTTCGGATCAATAAGGAAGATATAAATGGAGTCTTTGTGGAGTGTTTGTTATCAAGGAAAATTACCTTGAACTTTCTTTGTATTGGGCGCAAGAATTATAAAGATTTATACCGTAGAATTTAGAGCGAGAGAGAGAGAATGGGTCATGCGTGGGGGACGATAGGAAGGAAAGATCGAACCAAACCCTACAATTTATGTATTATGAATTCTATAATATTAATCATGATCTTCTTGTTCTTTGTAATTTAGGGAGAAAAATGGTAAGTTGCTTGGTCCTGATGAGGAGGGATGAACGGATGGGATGAGATCATGGAAATTTTGTGAGGAGAGAGAGAGTAGGAAATGGGACACGTGTGGAGATTTACTTGGTGATACAATGAGTGCGGTTGAGGTCCCAATCAAGTGGACCTAAGGGACAGGTGCTCTGTAGTTTCAGCCAATGGGTTTATGAAATGGTGTCAGACAAGTCTGGAAAAGTTATAGTATTTGTGGTCTAATAAATGAATTTCTATTGGCTGACGACACCTTGCTTCTGGTGGTCCATGCAATTATCAGGAAGGAAAAGAAAAAACTAGAAGGATCTCTACCATCGTAATGGTATTTTTATGCGACAAAATGAATGAGGCAGAATAGTTCAAGGCAATGTTTAGAAGAAATTGCATAAATGGGATTGCAAATATAAAGGGGGAAAAAAACTCTTAGGGCCTGTTTACTTACATAAAACTGCTCTAGTTTTTCAGAAAAATTTTCTACAGAAAACAGAAAATGGAGATCGTGTTTATTTTCGTCAGTTTTCTAAAATAGAAAAACAGAAAATGAATTTTCCACTTTTTCAAAATAAAGAAGAAATTGGAAAACTAATAAAAGATGTTTTCCAAATTTTCTAAATAATATTAACACACACACACACATATGTACATATATACATATATATGCATATGTAAGTTTTTGTATGTGCACACATACATAAGTATATGCATGTGCATGTATATGTATATGTATATGTATATGTATATGTATATGTGTATGTAGTACATGCATACATATGTACATATATGAATATGTATATATATGTATATACACACATACACATGCATATGTATATGTATACATACATGTGTATGTATGTATATATATGTGCATATATACACATACATATACATATACAAATATACATACATACATGCATGCATCCATGTATGTATCTATATACATACTTATACATATAAATATGTATTTATGTATATATATACATATACATATATACATATGCACATACATATACATATATATACATATTCATATACATATATCTGTATGTGCTTGTATGTGCATACATACATATATACATATGCACATGCATATATATGTATGTACATATATACACATACATGTACATATGTATGCATAAATACATGCGTATGTATGTGCATATATACACATATATGTACATATGTATGTATGCATAAATATCTGTGTATGTATGTGCATATATTCACATACATATGCATATACATACACATATGTAAGTATGCACATACATATACATATATACATATGTACAATACACACACACACACACACACACATACACACACACATATATATATATATACACAAAAAAATAAACACTGCAGTTTTTCATTTGTTGATAAATAAACGCGTTTTCTAAATTTTTTATGGAAAATAAATATTTCAATTTTCTAAGAAAATAGAAAACAGAAAACAGAAAACTATTTTCTGTAAGTAAACGCACCCTTAAGTTTTGAGGTTGGGTTTATGGATACACAACATCTTTAAATAGTTGGGAGAAAACGCCCGCTTTAAATTAGTTGAATTAATGAATTTCGAATGGTAGATTATACCAAAAGAAAATTCCAATTCTACACAGTATAAATTGTTTGTATGTTCCACGTTTGGCTGGCAAATTTGCATAGTGGTTTCATATCAAGCATTAATGAAAAGGCAAAGAAAATATTCAGGGAGGCATGAGTTGCTGTTGTTATAAGGTGGGTTAGCAACACTTTTGCCCTTCAACAAAGAGCTGTCAAATATTCCGTGATGTCAGCAGGCTGAAGAAAATGGGCCAATCCCAATATTCTAAGCCCACAGGGTCAAGCAAATGGCCCGATCTGATTTTAAACCTTTTGGACCTTACACCTGATAAACTAGAAATGACTTTACAAACGCAACAGCTTATTTGATAAAAAATTAATGAAATATGGTTCCTATTAAATATTTTGATCATTGTCCAAGGAAAACAAACAAATAACTGGTCTAAATGAAAGGAAAGATAAATTATAGAGGAATTTTATTAAATAAAAAAAATTACACCTTAAAACTCTTGCTGCTGAACAAACTAAACTATCTGACGTAAAATACAAACTTAAAGGTAACATATTAAGTCCATTAGGACTGAACAACATTTAAAAGCGTAGGAGCAGAGTTGCTGCAATATTACATGGCTCATTTCATTTTTGCAATAAGTGACCATTGGCAATGGAACCATTCTCACAGGTCTTGTCAACAGATTTCTTGGCATAGAATCTCCGATACATGGTGTCGACTTCTGTAAGATAGTATGTTCCAGGTGCCAAGAGGCTGCAATCCTTACTTGTCACAAAGTCTTTAGCCCCGTAACGATGCTCCATCAGCTTCATTGTCTCCACGAACTTCTCTGGGGAGAACTGCATAAAGACAAATAGCATTTAGCCGCATCTAAAATTCATTAGAAGTTAAGAGCACGAGTAACATGATATTTTCTTCGTATAATGCTACCAAAATAACAAAAGATCACAGCAAAAGCTGAAGGTAAGGCATCGCCAAAACTTTATTGCTGATGAAAGATACGAGTTGCCAAGGAACTTAGGTTGCAATTTTAGCATAAACCAACAGAATACAGGCAATAAGCGAATGCAGTCACAGTACCACGCAATAAGACTAGGACAAAAAGAGTACCGCATGAGTCGGTCAAGCATAGATACATTATCAACATTAAAAAATTCATATCAATTAATAAATTGGCAACAAATTACCTGATGCCTTGACTCAAGCTTTTCAGCAATATCCATCACAGCAGCAATATTTGACAAGCTAAAAGAATGTTGGCCTTCATTTAGACGCAATGAGAAAATTGTGGCAGTGAGACCACTTCCGTATGAGAACAGTATCACCCGCTTGCCTGCCTGCAAGTAGCGAATAACCAAAATCAGTAAGCATGCAACATGAAAAAAAGGTTATGCAGTTTATCTTAACCCTCAAATATGCCAGTTATATCAATATTGGTATTCAATTCTCAACTAGCAGTATACAATAGAATAAAGCAGCGGCAATTACCAATTCAGCACATTTGTTGTGAAGGAGGGATGCAAATGCTCCATATAGAGATGCAGTATACATGTTGCCAACTTGCTTTGGTATCAAAGTGGTTGGTTGCACCTTCGAATCATAAAGGGGCTTGGCAACTTGTTGGGATACCTGTACAAAGATGACACAAAGTGATCAATCAGCAAGATGCTTCTATATTGACAACGAAATGGTTCCAGGATTGATTATTTCGGAATGATTTCAGATTAAATTGATAGCTCAGAATCTACACTGAAATTATCTACTTAACCAAATAAAATGTGTGCGTCAAAACTCCAAGAAATCATATCAGATCCCTCTTGACACACGCACACAGGTGCTGAAAGTGAGGGAAAGGGTAAATCTATGTTCTCTGAAATAAATTAGGAAACAAAAGAGCTTCCCAGAAAAACCTTTTCAAGATCCCGGCTTTGATAGCTTTCATCACCAGACAAAGTTGAAAATGGAGCCAGCTTTTCTTTAGCTGCCTCATCAATAGAGCTACAAATAAGAAAAAGATATGGTTAACCAAAGGAAATTCAGTTCATCTAACTGTAAGAAAAAAATTAAATTCTGCAAGAACAAAGAAAAGGCCAGAACCTGGCATTCCTCTTAAAGTCATTGAACACCAAACGAGCAAAACTTTTCTGCACAAGCTGCAATAGCACAGGAATATAGTTAACACATGCACCCAACAGGTTCTTCGAGCATTTTACAAATTTCCCTCATTAGCTGAAAAGAGGATAGCAGTTAAGATATCATATATATAATTTACCTTGTTATAAGGTGAATGAAATACAAAATAGTCAGCATCAGAAATTGAGAATTGTTTGCCCTCAAATTTCTCGTACCTACAAAGAGGAAGATAGCAAGAATTTCTCATGTGTTACCTTCAGCTGCAAAAAATATTCATAATTCCAGCAAAAGTGCTCCAGTAGTTAATATAGTATTACTTGGCACAGAAATGTTTGTAGCAAGAATCAAGTGCCATGAGGTAGCATGTTTGACTAAGCTTCCCATCCACAACCTACAATAGAAATTATCAACTTATGAAGAAAAATTATGTGAAAAATGAATAAGTAAACCCCAAGAATCCTAGCAAACTGGTTCACAATGTATGAACAGGGAAAAAACATTTCCCATTCAAATAAAATTTATAACAGCAATTAACTATCGACTAGTTGCATTGAATCAGCCAAGCAAATTCCTGAATAGATGATCAGGATGCCACCCTATTCATCAAAACTTTTATTCGTTACCATATATATACCTAATGATATAATTTGGTTGGAAGGTTGAAATATTATTCACCTCGTAATTCCATTTATGACTGAGTTTATCACTGATATTGTATCCAAAATGATAAAATGCAATTACAAAATCCAGCATATGTATATTTGTGTGCATTTATTTACAAAATCCTACATATGTATATAAATTGCAATGCACCTAAAGTTATACTCAGTTATACTGAGTAAGGAACCAAAAACTAGTGGTTCTGAAAGCAAATTACTAATGATATAGCAATAATGATACGCTCATTCATAAGAAAAGCAAAGTGAAATCACTTTCGCAAGAGACAACTCTAATGAAAATACATATTTGTAAAAACAAGACAAATGCAGAAAAGAATTAGAAAGATACCGGATATTCACTAGCCAAGTTGGGCTTGTAAAAGTCGTATGCATGAGACATGTGGCTCCCTCTGAATTTGTTTTCAAAAGCAATTGGGGCATCTGGACCTATTAGCATAGCAATGGCTGCAGCTCCTCCAGTAGGTCGGGCTGGCCCTTCTGCATACACCTGATAAAACAAGAATAAATCCATAAAGAACACTGCAATGAAATAACAGATCATTCAGCAACTGACACATAACAAAATACAGGTATTTTGCTTCTAAATTAAACAATTAGAAAAATACACATCAGGTTTGCTGAAGTGAAAGGATATGGCCGTACCGCACTGTCAGTACACACCACAAGTCCATAGCGTCCATCCCATGAACAACTCTCAACCCAATTGACACAGTTGAATAAGGCTGCAGTCCCCCCATAACAAGCATTAGACGAGTCGACGCCTTCAATGTCGGTGTTTCCATGCTTCTGTTTGTTTTAACATAAGGAAAAATGAGTGAAAGAAAAACAATTAAAAGAGCGGTAAAAGAAATTTTGCACCAAGAAGAAAAGCATAACTCAGTCCCTATCAAAAGAGAATTTCAAAGCAACGATTTCAAATTAATTACAAGAAATCAAAAGTTTTTGAATAATATAAAAGAAAAAGGACACGATATGGGTATAACCGACTAAGAAGCAAAGTCCAAACCCACCACCAAACAGAAAAAATCAAACTTAGCTATGAAACAATCAGTTAGCAACCTGCTATAAAAACACCCAATTATTCAGATTGATAGAGTTTTTGAATTGTTTATTGAACCAGATCAGGCAAATCCCCTGAGATGCCTAACTCCACTAACACTAACGAACATACATGTAAATCAAACCTTGATTCCTCTTTCACAACCTCGCACAGCCAGAAAACAAGAAACTATTTCAAAAAAGAAACAGAATTGAATGTTCTCTTTTTTTTCTCTCTAGAAAAAATGTACCTCAAAAATTTGCATCAAGAATGTCTTTATAGATTTGCTCTTATCGATAACAGTTTCACTGCCAACTTCCAATCGACCGATTTGTTTAGGATCAACATTATATTTCTCAAGAAGTGAAGCAACCACTGTCAAACTGCAGAAAAAAAAAAAAGTCAAAATAGTGATAATAAAGCTCATAAAGATCTTAGCAAACGCCAAAAGAAAAAAGCTAGAAAGCACCAACCTCATGGAGATGACATCTTCAACCTCCGTACAAAATGCCATGCATTCTTGTCCAAGTCCGATTGTATATTTCCCTTTGCTCGCACCATCATGAGCTTCCAGTTCCTCCTGTTTCACGTGTTCATAAAAATATCACCAAATCTATAAATCCATAACAAAATTATATTTAATTAAAAACTCAATCATTCTGTCGTTCAACAAATAAATCTAAATTCGTGAATATCTTATAACCAAAATAAAAGCTGAATTAAGTAAAATCAAACCTGATTAACGAACGTAGGAGGGAAGTAGATGTCCATAGCGAGAATTCCAACATTCTTTGCCATTTATCTTAGCTACAAAGATCAAAATTAAAATCAAACCGAACAGCTCTCTTCTTCTCCTTACTCCTCTTGAAGCAGAGATTTGAAATGAATAAATAGAAAAAAAAAAAAAAGGAGAAGAAGGACAGAAACTGTGGACCCTTAAAAGCAGCAAAGAGAAAGGAGACGATGAGGACTCACATGAAGGTTGCTGAGTTTATATAGAGAGGAAAAAAAGTTCTCGTGCTTCTCCTCGCCGTCAAATGCAGGCTTCGTGAGTTTGTGACAAATCACATTGGGGGCTGTTTAATCCCCGGTCATTCTTTTCTCATTTATTTACCCTTTTTGCCATTCGCTCTCGGAAAAAGGTTGAGCTGGAGAATCTTTCAAAATATCCATAATATAAACTTATACTACGTTGGAGCGACTCCATTTTTAATAATTTAATTAATTTTGTGAAGTTCAGTTTCAAATTTTTCTTAGGTATTTATTTTTTCTGTTTTTAGTTTTTTTTAAATTTAATTTAATTTTTTGGATGGATGTATTGAATCATGTATCAAGAATGAGTATTGATTAAAAAAAAGATTAATATATAAATTTTATCTTAAAATATCACCATTTAACATATTTTTTTTGAATTAATTGTGTGTTAAATTAGCTCTTTAAACTTATTAAAAATATCATATTACCTTCCCATAAAAATATGTGTCACTTAAAAAATATATAAAAAAAATACACACCAAACAGTACTAGAAAAAAATTATTATTTTTTAAAAAATTTAAAAGGATAATTTCATATTTTTAATAGTATAAAAATATTATTTACGTATTAAATAAGTTTGAGTAACTAATTTAATATTTTTAAAAAAATTTAAAAAAATAATCTAATACTCAATTAATTTATGAAAAAATTTTTTAATTGATGATAGTTTAAAAAAAATTATATATTATTTCATAAAAAAATATATTTCCTCTATCCATTATTGACAGACACACTTTTAATTTTATACATATTAAAAATTCCATTTAAATCTTAAAAAATTATATGATTTACTTATAATTTTATTAATTTATCTTTATATTTATATTTATTAAAATTACATAAAATCATATCCTAAATGATAACATTCATTATCCCACATCGGTTGGAGATGAGTTAGAAATGGATCTTATAAGGCCATGGACACCTTATCCCTGTGTAGGCCTTTTGGGGCAGCACCCTAGAAACAAAATCGTGAGGGCTTCGGCCCAAAGCGGACAATATACACAGAGCCCGATCAAATCCTCCTCCCCGATTGGATCCCCCGCCATCGAAAATGGGAGACAAGATCTCCTACCGATCGGTGAGCGAGCGATCTATCATTTGGTGCTTTCATTGAGAGCAAGGGAGGAGTGAGACCAGGCACAGTCCAAGGGCACAGCCGACGACCTCTATTCTCGTAGACCTCTCGGGAGGGAGAATAGTGGTAACATCCGTTATCCCACATCGGTTGGAGATGAGTTAGAAATGGTCCTTATAAGACCATGAACACCTTCTCCTTGTGTAGGCCTTTTGGGGCAGCACCCCAGAAATAAAATCGTGAGAGCTCCGGCACAAAGCGAATAATATATACAGAGCCCGATCGAATCCTCCTCCCCTATCGGATCCCCCGCCATCGAAAATGCGAGACAAGATCTCTTACCGATCGGTGAGCGAGCGATCTATCATTTGATCAGATCGCTATACCTATAAAAGGGAGTGTCCGATCGGAATCGGGCTTTAGCACTCCGAAGCTTAAGTCGATAGCTTTATAGAGAGAGTAATTTTAAAGAGAGAGTCTCAGATATTCAATACCTGGTGCCATTGTATTTTAGGCTACTTATAGGAGTTCTTTGGAGGGGTACTTGAGTACCTTGAGAGGTGATAACCGGCAATCAGAGTAGGTGATTGGTGATGTGACAGGAAGTAGGTGGAGAGTATGGAAGTTGACTTGTGTCAGTGAGCTGACAAGACAAGTTGTCCCATCAGTCCGATCGGACATTACCCTTTCCTGATTTATCTTCCAACTCACGCCTTGTCTTTTTGCTACTGGGCTTGGGCCTTGTCAAACGTTGTTGGGCCACGCTGATTTGGTCTTTAGGAATGTATTTTTCATAGTTATCACTTGTCCCCCCTTCGAAGGGTCCGATCAGGAGATTTTTTCAATTTTTTGGCGGGACTTTTGAATCAACTCAAATTTGATAAGTCATGTCCGTTCATTTTGGATAGCCGCTATGTATTTATTGTTGGTGCGCGTGTCAAGGGTGACGCTTCGTT
Organism: Excoecaria agallocha; assembly: GCA_037975025.1. Lineage (NCBI taxonomy): Eukaryota > Viridiplantae > Streptophyta > Magnoliopsida > Malpighiales > Euphorbiaceae > Excoecaria > Excoecaria agallocha. The sequence continues at coordinate 19,817,423 of CM075816.1, forward strand.
CTTCGTAACCGTCATTAATGAGTTGGAGGCACATGGCGATTATCTAATGGATAGGCGTTTGGAGTATTCCATAAGCATTTTGCTTATAAATAGGCATTCTTATGTCAATTTTTCTTATTTTTCAGTGATTCTTAGCGAAGCTCTGCCAAATTTTCTGCGTGAACTTTGATATTTCAGCGACTTGGACTTTGCCCTTTCAGCAACTCTAGAATTTCTGTAAAAATATCCAAGTAAGTAACCGACCCTTGCCTTTGATTTCTCTTCCTTACTCATAACTTCATAAAACCATTATTTGCTTCTTCCCCTTTATCAAGATGACTTTAAGTAGCAACCAAACTATAAATAGGAGTTTTCTTGAAGTCTATAAAGATTGTGAGGCCATAAGATTTTTCTTTCTCAAAATAATCTTCCCCCGAAAGTCTCTGTGATGGCTTAGACTTTTAGTCGTGAGAATGATGAGTGGCTCATTTGCCATTATGGAGCTTTGGCGCTAGGCTGAGGTTTCCCTTTGATGCTTTTGGGATTGCAACTCTCAAATGTTACGGAATTGCCCCTAATCGGCTTCGTCCGAACAAATGGAGAATAGTATCATGTTCCAAGATCCTCTATAAGATGGAGAGAGTGATGCTGTCGTCATCTCTGAAAGGTTTGAAAGATCGAGCGGCCGATCGGTCTATTTATGAAACTTTCGGGCAATCTGATCGCAGGCCTGAACCTTGACGCTGTCATTGATGTGGAGCGGGATCATTGTAATTGGAGTGTGGGAGAAGCACACACATATATAATTATGCATTACAAGTTTATGAAAAATATATCAACTGGAGAAATACTTATCTTTCATTTTCATAATGCAGCTGCGAACGTGATGGCTAAAGGAGACAATATCGCCAAGCAATTAGCCGATCAAGCTAAGGCGAGAATTGAAGCAGATCGTGCTATCAAGGAAGAGAGGAGAGCTTAAAAGAGAAAGCTTGTGCCCTCTTCAGAAGCTCAGGCTTCCAATCCTTTTGCAAACACTCCCACTGCTGCTTCTAGTAATGTCGCAGCTCCTGTTGCCTGCCCTTCTCAGACCCCTCTAGGGTCCTCTTCCGATTGGCCATTGCCCGAGGGTCATTCCTATAGTCGTTGCCGACCACGGTAGATGCACGAGTTGTCGCAAGAAATGAGGGGTCCATCCAAAATGTGATCGCAAGAATTATCGAAGGACGGGCCTCATCACTAGGAGAGGTTTTGAAGAATCACTTCGGTGACGGCTGGTCTATTGACAATAAGGCCATATCAAATTATTTATGCTGGGGTATGCTTCAAGAGGGCGATTTTAAGGCGATGGGAAATCCTGATATACTATCCCGAGAGTACAGCTTTTTTTAGTAGTAAAGTTTGGAGGTACCTTTTCCATATTTTTGTTCTGAATAATGTCTATCAATTTCTCTTCATCTGACCATTATTTCTTCGATTAACCGACCCTTCTGCTTCCCCCTTTGTCTTTTAGTTAATAAAGAGGGGTTTATGCTTGCACGGTGTGGCTAATTTTTGCAAAAAAAAATGGAAAGATTTCGATCGGGTAAGGAGAGAGACGAAAGATAAGTATGAAGCTACTAGGAAAGAATCCTCTCGTGCCCAGTCAAAAACTAAAAAATTAAAGAAGGAGGTCGCTTATCTTTCCCAAGACCTGAGAGTTCGGCAGAGGGATGTTGATCACCTTAAAGGGCAACCAAACTGAGGGAAGAATGTACACGTCTGTTTGTCGATTGCTCGAAGGTCAAAGAGGAGCGTGACCTTTTTGCAGGGTAAGCAGAAATCACTAAAAACAACCTTAGCCAAGAAAGAAATGGTGTGGGGTAAAAAGCTTAAGGACGAGCTTGCTGCCCAAAGAGAAAAGCTGATGGACCAAGTGGGAGAGGCCCAGGGGCAATTATTAACTCGATTGATTTATGTAGCCGAGCAATGCTTTCCTGAAGCTAACCTTAGCTGGATGAAGGACCTGGAAGTCTTGCCCGACCCCCCTCTCAGCGATGATGAAGAGGAAGCTCTCCATAATCTCGAGTCATCCCTGGATATCCCTGTGGAAACAATCGATCCATTACTGCTATTTCAACACCGACAGACCCTGCTCTTAAAGATGCCCTGGAGTCCCCACCATCTTTAACCGATAAGGATGTGCCTTCCATAGTTATAGAGATTACAGATACAAAGGCTTAGATTTTTGTCTTTCGATTTGTAAAAAGTTCTTCATATCTGAAAAATTCGACGTGTCAAAATGTTTTTCTTGTAATTGCTTTCGTATTGCAATTTCACTTTAGGCGAAAATCTATTATGAAATTATTAAAAAGAGAATAAACATTTATCAATCTTAGAGATTTTGTAACATGAAGAATGCGTAAAATTGACTAAGCAAAATGCTTTTCTAAGGAGGATACTTCCTGAATTTTATCATGCTTTTCCAACATTTACAGTTCGTAACTCTTTGTGACTATTTAATCCGATCGGATTAAACTTGTCATTCAAACGCGAGTTATTACTTAAATTATCGTGCCAAGAGCGTTAGGTGACTTTATTGGTTTAGAATATCAGTCAATCGGCTATTAGGAGAGTCATCCGTGATGAATGATCTTTTCGATCTATGGTAGGAGACAAAACTCCATTCTCACTCCCAACTGAGTACTTTAGTAGCTCAGTGGTAGATCACCATTTATTGTCCTCAGGCAGCTCCTGGTATTTCAAGGATTTTTTCTTAATGGAGAAGACATATGGCCTTTAACCTCATTCTGAAGATTTGGCGATTTCGTACTTTGAGGGAGACAATTAACTCAATTGTCGTCCTTCGCATTTTGGGCTCGAGATGGACATCAAGCCTAGCGAGTGAGCTAGCAGAGGTTAAATGGAGATGTCTTGCATCTTTGGTTCGGGAATCACGTCGAACCTAGCAGACAAACTTCTTAAGGAGGAACATTTTCGTATGCTCGGAATGAACATCGAGCCTGGCGAATAGATTGATGAAAATTTGAATGAGTACGCCTCGTATCTCGAGCTCGAGATGAACATTCGAGCTTTAGCAGAGGGACTTATTTCATAAATGAGTGTATTTCCACTATCATATTTTCGGGTGTGTCAAGCCTGGCAAATAAGATAAGAACGACTGGTTGTACTTTTAATTCGAAATAGACGTCAAACTTAACAAATAGTCATCATCCAATTCCAATCGGATTTATTCAGAGCAAAAGTAAGGAGTTCCATCGAATAGAGCCAAACAGATATCCTGCAAATATACATTTAAACCAAACAAATAAAGAAAAGAAAACATACCTTTTTTCCAAAGATGGAGAAGAAAATGAGCCTACTTTTTTTAATGAATGTTAAGTTATACATGATTATACTCAATACTTCTTCAGAAATGCAATATCCTGGCTTCTAGAGATGTTTGAGCCTTCAAGGATCCTGGGTCTATAGGTATTGGAGTTGGTGTGAGCTTCCCCTTTTTGGTGCTTCCCGTGCTTATACATGTTTCTTTAAGCACAAGAGTAATCATATTAAGGGCTCTTGTCTTTTTGAGTTACATCTTTTAGCGAATTTTTGTTTGTAGGCAGCGATCGTGGCGTAGGCATCTTTCCCTTGCTCTTCTATTGCATCCGAATGTTGGCATCTATCTGATCGACATATAAGCCGGATCCTTATATTAGGATTGGATAAGGTGGCATACTCCGTCTGTAATGCCCGCTCTTATTACCATTTAAAATACTTATTATTTTATTAGATTACTGGTACAAAAATATATTTATACATATGGCATACATTACATTTAAAGTATAATTACAATTTAGTTCATTACATACAGTTCCAATCTTTTACATTATACATTTACAAATACAAAAATATATTGACAGAATTATTCCTTCACTCGCTACCCTTCTAGTGGCCTGCAGATGTTGACTCTAGCAAAAGCACTTTCGCACACTTGAGTACCTACACAGGAAAACACCCGTGCTGAGCAATAGCTCAGTGGAGAGTAAACAATACAATTGACTTCTTATCGAAGTCGCAAATACAATCAATGTAGCATGGCAATACATATAACATAATAACATGTCACTCTTATTCAGTACATGCATTAACCACTCTCAATAGCAATTATACATTCAATAACAATCATACTACAGTTTTTCACTTACACTTCAATATTCACTGAAAAGTACTAACATTATCATAAAGCACTAACACTAGCATAAGCCCATGTAACACTTAAACTATTTGTCACTTATCACTATTCATCAATCAAATCACTTTCATTGCCTAAATTCTCATAAATGATGGATATAGGTACAAACACTAGATATTGCACTAGAGACATAAAAGTCTCGGTCCACTAGATACCAAAAGGTATCAAACACTACACTAGTCACCTTTCGGTGACAACACTAGCAGCTGCGATCACTATCCCCTTTATAGACATGCCTATCTATCCACTACTATGCGAAATTCAGGCTTACAAATAGTATTTAATCACTTTACATTATCACACTTGATACATTCAAATTCAAGGAGATAACACATCAAATAGAGCATGTAACAAATCACTAAACAATAACTTGAATTACACTTAACATTAACAATAATATAATTATTATTTGTCATGCAATTAGTAACATTTTACTTACAATTTATCATGTTCACTTTCATTCGCTACGTGTACATTTTATTGCATATTTTCAGAAACATAATATTGACACATGTCATAGATCATGCCTTTATTTCACTAAATCATGCCATTCATGTTCACTCATATTCATTTATTGTATAAATTCTTATGCATTAATATTTAGTATATGTTTAACTTTACTTCATTAATTCACTATGTTTTACACTCATTTCACATCATTTCTTACTCTCATTGCGACACTTAAAACACTATAAAAACATTTAGGAAGGCTTAACATACTTTAATAACAATTTGAGACTTTAAAATCAAGTTTAAGAAAAACAGGGTAGGGTCACGGTTACTACCGGGCTCCCTGTAATCCGTCTGGATGATAGAGCTCGGTCGAATGATCGTTCATCTGGATACTGTAACCTTTCCATAATGCTGCTCCTTCGGCCTTGGTTGGACCTCAAGGCGTCATCCAGCTGAATATGTTGTCTAGCTCTCTTCATTAAATCGAAAAAGCTGACGGGCTGCCTTGTTGTGATTAATTCAAATAATGGCCTATCAATAGTGCCATTGGTTAGGGCGGTGGACTCCATTTTCACGCTTACATTTCTTATCTCCGACACTGTGGCTTGAAATCTGTCAATGTAGTCTTGAAGACTCTCATCAGTTCGCTGGTAGAGGTTGCACAGATTGCTCACAGACTTTGGCGCTCATGTCTGCACGATGAATCGTGTAGTGAATAGCTCCTTCAATTGTCGAAAAGAGGTGATTGAACCTTGCGGGAGCTCGCAAAACCATGTGAGAGCGTCTCCTCCCAGCGTGGTAGGGAATATCCTGCAGGCGATCCTTTCGTTGTAGGTGTATACCTGCACTTTTGTTAGATATTTAGCAAGATGAGTAGCAGGATCAATTTTACCTGTATACCTGTCCATTATCACGTCTCTCCATCTAGGGGGTAGCTTTGACTCCGTGATTTTCCTACAAAATGGTGAGGTCGTGTTGCCACAGGTGTGGTCCTCAAATACTCCTTTTTTGGAGCCCATCAGGCCAAACCACTTGAGCTTCTGTTTGAACCATTTGTCTTCCCTGCTCAAGGTAGCCGGGGTAAATTCATCTCATCGTCCCTTGGTGCAGCTGCGATTTGGTGTGCACATGAAAAATAAATCATCCTCAATGGACGAGGTGGAGGATCTACTGGGGGTGTACGGGGAATCCCTACTTGAGGACATCCTGTCCTTCCCCTTGTCACACCTGCCTGGAGTTCTGGCGCTCATCCTCCTACTGTCGTGAGCTCTTGGCTCGTCGACCATGTAATCAGTTTTATGGCCCCTTTCATGAGTTCTGGGCATTTTTTTCTTCTTCAAAGTTTGGACTATACTTTTAGTGAAGTCACTAAGAATAGCGCGCATGTCCCTGACGGTGATAGGGGTATCTTTCGGTTGTCTCATGACTGCGGCGTTGGAATCCGAGGGAAGGTTACCCCTAATAAGTGATCCAAGAGATCTCTCTCTTCTCCCTGAGGGCCCGGATCCACCTTGACTAGCGAGATCGTGGTCTTCAGGAGTTGGATTCCTGCCAGATCTTGGATCTGTCATGACTCTCAATGATAAAACCTAATATGTTTTATCCGTAAAGGAGAACTGACAGCAGAAGTGGCCGAGCCGATCAGATCGCTAGACCTGCAAAAGGGAGTGTGCAATCAGAACCGGGCTTTAGCACTCCGAAATTTAAGTCAATAGCTTTATAGAGAGAGTAATTTTAAAAAGAGAGAGTCTCCGATATTCAATATCTGGTGTCATTGTGTTTTAGGCTACTTATAGGAGTTCTTTGGAGGGATACTTGAGTATCTTGGGAGGTGATAACCGGCAATTAGAGTAGGTGAGGGGCGATGTGACAGGAAGTAGGTGGAGAGTATATGAGTTGGCTTGTGTCAGTGGGCTGACAGGACGAGTTGTCTCATCAGTCCGATCAGACATTACCCTTTCCTGATTTATCTTTCAGCTCACTCCTTGTCTTTTTGCTACTGGGCTTGTACCTTGTCAAACGTTGTTGGACTACGTTGATTGGGCCTTTAAAAATGTATTTTTCATAGTTATCACTAAATAATAAATATGTATTTTATAGCTTGAAATTAGAAAAAAAAATAAAAATTTCATTTCGAAATTACTAGTAGGTTGTATTTGTATATAACTTCAATGAGAGAAATCCCGAAGGAACTAGTTAAATCATATTTTTATATGATTTAAAAAAAAATTGTTTCTTCTTTCACAATCAAATAAATATAATTTCTTTATATAAAAAAATAATAAAATATAATTTACATCTCTTAAAAATTTTGACTAAACTTCGTCCAAATAAAACATTATAATATTTTTATTTGTTAATTAAGGTAGACAGTGATCGGTTGCTATTGTTTACGGTAAAAGAAAGAAGACATATAGTTTCCCATCGCATTCTTGTACTTTGACTTTTAACATTATTTATTTTCGCCCTCATGCTTTTATTATTATTATTTTTTTGTTCGATATAAACAATATTATGTGTCGAAATCAGGTAAGTTGCATAAGGTTTAATACTTTCCCGTATTATTAGTTTAGTTATTTTATTTATTTAAATAATATCGCAAATATCGGCTCATAGTTCCTAACAGCCTTATACTTCTTTTTAAATAAATTTAAACGTGGATTGATTAATTCACTTTTTTAACTAATAATTAGCATCCACTGCTTGTTCACATTACCCTTATGTGTTATTGTGATATTTTGTTATTTATTATTTAAATTTTTTATTCATATACTTTAAAGTTTTTATTAAAATATTTATGAATAATTTACCAAAAAAAATAATTTGTACCGATGGTCACATAATAATCACCAATTTAAAGTTATGATCACAATAAAATGTACCGATAAAATAATATCGATATTATTTTGTATCAATAAAGTTATAATAGTCTGATTTTGAGCGTCTTAATCATTGAAATTATATTGCGTATTATAAATTTATTTGTGATTTTGGTAGAGAAATTTAATGCCCAAGTTCTATCTTTCAATTCATAATTCAATGAATATTTTTCAAAATCACAACTCAATTCGTAACTTGTAACGTAATTCTAATAATTGGAACTCTCAAAACCCAACAATTATGATTTTATTGATGTAAAATATATATAGTTGTGTTATTTTATTAATATAAATGTTATTTTATTGTGATCGTAATGTTAAATTGGCTAAGATTATTATATAAATATTAAATTAAAATTAAGTATGCACACTAATTCAACTTAATCTAATCTCATAGTGAATAAAAATCAAATGTATTTCACCCTTGAAAATTGCATACGCTCCACCAATTCTACTTCGCATGATTATTTTAGGAACTCATAAACAATGAAAATTTATTATTTAACAGTTGCTTGAGATAACTCCTGAGCTAGCGTATTAGCTTGTCGAACCCAAATCAAAGAGATATCAGGCCTCAGAAGAAAAACTCTTTCCAATCAGCAATAATCACTCCAAACTCGGACAAACCCATTGAATCAAACCCAAAAAGTAAAGAAAGACAATATTTATTCAAAATACTAATCGTTACTCCCTCCATTCTATTTTATCAGTTACTTTTGAATAAAATTTAAATTATATTTATCTATAACTTTTAAAATTTTATCGTTATTTTTTTTTAAATATTAGTATCATAATTTTAAATTTTCTTTTCTTTCTTTTATGTGTTAATTAAAGTATCATAATTTTCATAAAGAGATGTTTTTGAGAACATTATTGTTGTATGTTATAAAATTACAATTTTTGTTTTAGAAAAACACATTTCATATTTCTTAAACTTTAATGTTTTCTACATTAAATTTCTGTACTGACAACTAATATCTATATTTGTCAAATTTAGATGAAATTAATTTAAAATGATTATGAAACCCACCAAAACATAAAAATTTTGATAAAAAAATTAAACTAATCGCCTTTTGCATGTCTGAAATGATTGTATATTTTTCAATTTTTTTTTTTATATTTTGGTAGATCTTTTATTTATTTTAAGTTGATTTCACACGAAATTAACAGTTACGCATTTTAATTTCATCAATTATGAAAAAGTGCATAGATTAAATATCGAATTTTAAAAGAACAGATATTTAAAATAGAAACACGTTAAAATTAAGAAACACCACCAATTCATTTTTCCTTTTGTTTTTGAGCTACAATTTTCATAATTTACTTTTATATTATATTATTATTTTCCTGACTCTATTATTAGTTTGCTGATTCTATATTTAATTTGTGGATTGTATAATTAATATTATTAGTTTTTCCATAAAAAAAAAACGTATAGAATAAATCTAGTGTAGATAAAGTATTATTTGGAGTCAACAAAACAAAATAAAAATATTTGAGTGACTTGAACAGCAAATATTTGCGACACGAAACGCAAATATTAAAAAAATATGCTCCTTTCTTTTGGATGGTTTAAAAATGCATATCGTGCTACAACAAAGTGCCAACACCCATTCTCTTTTTGAATAAGTCCCCGTCAAATCGGGATTTTATGTGTTAGCAAATTAATATTTTAGAATTTAGAGGAAATTAATGATAAATTAAGACTTGATATTTTATTATAACATCTTGCATTTTTTTTATTTATAATTACATATTATTAATTTAGATATGGGAGAATTTTTCAATTGACAAAATCAAATATATAAGAAATAAAATTTTAAGTAAAAATATTTTTGAAAAATCCAACATCCCTAACCTAAAGAGGGATTCTCTCAACTATCCTTTTTCGCGGAAGCATATCCCAGCTTGAGGAGCATATCATGGCACATAATCCACGAAAAAAACGACACCGCATTTATTCCAACTCTCGTTGGCATCCGCAGCTCCTAATGCACAATAAAAGCAGTAGAAAATGATGTTTAAGGAAAAAAATTAATTTGGCACTGGCAAATGAATATTATTTGCAGCCCTTTATTACACTCTTAATATAATGTACTGTCCCAAAATTTGCCATGAAAAATCTTCGATTTTCTAAATTTAAATGTTAAACTTAATTATCTTCGGTCTAATCTCATCTCGTGACTAAATTCTTACAACAAGTTTATCTATATTATTATATTACATTAATAAAATTAAGCAATGAGTATGCCATAAAATACAGAAGGAATTGTACATTGTATTGCTGATTGGCTTATGTGCTGGCAAATGAATATGATGCAGTAGAAAATTAAGGTGACTTGACTTGGAGGGAAATAAAATTAATTTTCTTGTCATTTAATGAATTGAAAAGTACAGCAACCACCTACTTCGGTAAATTAAATATATACTTATTGTTAATGAATATACAAGATTGGATAAAAAATACTCCCCCTTTATTTTTTATGTGTCATTTTTTAATAAAATTTAAATTTTATTTATTTATTCTTTTTAAATTTTTAATGTCATTTAATTTAATTTTTTAATTTATTTTTTTTAATAAAATTATAACCAATTAAATTTAATAATTTAATTTTAATCACGTAATTTAATATTAAATTTAAGTTTATTTATTATTTTTTAATATTAGTGAAAACAATAAAAATGATAGATAAAAAAACGGAAGGAATAATACATTAAAGTATCTTTCGTAGCAAATTTTTTATTTTTTAATTAAATCATGAAGTATTCTGAGCGAATACTTAAACCATCACATTCAGATTAATTTTCACTCGAGTCGGGTAGGACCTTTAGGATGGTGAAACTCTCTCACTTGAAATTTAACACAGTTACGTTCTCAAAATTCGAACTCAATACTACTGGTTAAACTAACAAAAAACTTTCACTATCTCAACTATGTGCTTGGTGGAATAGAAAATTTTTATAAAATATTTGCCTATTTAAATTAATTAACACTTAACAAAAGTTTAGAAACTAATTCAATAAGAACTAATCCAGGGGTGTGGTTGAGTAAAAGGGATTCATCCATTCTTAACCAAAGGTCAAGGGATCGATTCTTGGCTTTGGGTACGAAGCAGCCTTAAATATCCGGCCCAGCTGTTCCACTCTTTGATGTACCTACAAGTTCACGAATAAAAATTAGTCCCTGTTTCACTCTTTGATGTACCTACAAGTTCACGAATAAAAATTAATCTAAATGTAGTATGGTTTAAAGGTATATTTTTATCCATTGGTATATGTTTGTTTAGGATATCTCATGGTTAAACCAAATTTTCTTGTTGAGGATATTGTAAACATATTTTCTATAAAAATGTCCTCTGACGCCAAATAAATTCCCATTAAAAACTTGGATATTGGTTGGTAGATATATCTCAATTTTGTTAATTTAATATTTAGCTTATAATGCACTGATGGCTTTTAATAAAATAAAAAAAAAAAGTTTGAAAATTGCCGTACTATTCTGGGAATTGAATACCTCTTTGACGAAGAAATTCCCCTAGCTGCACTTGCAAATAGATGTCATCATAATGAAATTTAAGTATCCAGAAATTGGAAAATCAAGTGGTAAATAGTTAATTGAATAAAATAAATTCCTTTTTTTTTCTTGATTTATTTTTAAGTTGAGTTTTCTATAGTTGACAAATTACCATGGAATAAAATAAACTCCTTAAATTTGCCATGATAGTTAATTGAATTATTCATAATTTGATTGGACCAATTTCACATTTTATAAATGAAAATTTTGGTTGATTTTTTCATGGTATATGCTGTTATTTCACTGTAGAGTTGACATTAGTTTAACAATGCAATTAATGAAATTTTGCCTAATTAATTTTTGTGTTTGATGTAACCTACCCCTAAAAGTTCACGTGATGCCATTTCCAACTAACTCCAATTCAAAGTCAAGAATACTGTTTTAATTTTGGATTTAATAATTCCAGTAATTCTTGTGAATAGATATGCTAAACGCTACATTTATAACAGTCATAGCAAGTAGGGATGTTAAAAAATATATTAGATAAATTATGATTAAACTTTAAATAAATTTATTAAAGAAATATAAATTTTAACTACGCATCACCTCACAAAATATATTATATAAATTAAATTTAAATTTATTTTTGAACACGGTTAATAGGGCCACTCATAAAAAAATATTTTTTTTAATTAAGCAAGAAAAATTGAACAATAACACAAAAAAAAGGTCCCATCAAAATTTATATATATACTTCCTCCGTTCTCTTTTGTGTGTCATTTTTAAATAAATTCAAATTTTATTTATCTGTCACTTTTATATTTTTAATATAATTTAATTTATTTTTCAATTTATTTTTTTTAATAAAATTAGAACCAATTAAATTTAATAATTTAGTTTTAATCACGTAATTTAATATTAAATTTTAATCTATTTATTATTTTTTAATTTTAATAAAAATAATAAAAATGACAGATAAAAAAAATAAAGAAGTATATATATATATACGGTTCTGGCCAAGCCTATTCCCAAAATATTTAAATCTCACTCTTCTAAGTAATACCAATTGAACCAGTCCAGTACCACTTGTGCACATTTGACAATATTATTGGGTAAGACCCATAATTTATTTTAAAATTTCATTCTCAATCCATAGCCAATGTAGGTGGATGTATTTAATTGCTACGCATGTACATCAACATATTAATTAAAGCATAGCTACCAAGTATTGACAATTTTCTTCTGATTTGACACATCAAAAAATAATTTTGAATATAATTGCATACTCAATCAAAACGATTATATATATATATATATATATATATATATATATATATATATATATATATATAAACATTTGTCTTACAGGATAAAATGTTTTTAAATTACCTTTTTACTTTAATTGAAAAATTGTGGATAGTTAAAAAAATGAAAGCATATAAATATTAATATTACAATTATAAGAAAATAAATATAATTTATAGAGTTGAGCATGCTGGTCCATCAACAATTTTATTAAACCAATCCATTAATTTTAATTAATCGTTTTATCGGTTTCGGTTCTTAGCTCGAATTTTCGGATCGGTTTATCGGTTAATCATTAAAAAATTTTAATATATAAATTTTATAAATTATACAATTTGTAATATTATTTTTAATAGTAAAAAAATACTTTATAAATGAAAAAAATAAATTAAATATAATATCCATTAAAAGAATCAAAATAAAAATAAAATTTTCATAATTAATTATAAGAATTAGATATATTCAATACAAAACTGACAAGAGAGCACTTATTATACACATATAATGAATAAATAATAATAATAATAATAAAAAAGATAATTTTAATGTTTATTTACTAAAAATATATATTTTAATAATATTTTAAAAAATTATATATCATAATATTTATAAATTATACAAATATTAAAAAATATAAGTATAAAATTTAAAATATAATTTATAAAATATATATAGATTGATTTCATATCGATTTGATTAATCATCAATTTTTAAAAGTAAAAATTATAAATTTAAATTTTTTATTTGATTAACTTAAAAATTAATTTAATTTGAAATTAATTTTTCGATTTTTTCTTTTGCCTACCGATAATAATTTCATTCTTTTGACCCTTTTTTTTTAGTGTAAATAAAGGAAGATCCGTATTTTTGGCGGGCCAAAAGTTGTCCTTGGAGGAAAGAGGTGGCCGACAAATGAGCATAAATAAATGAGATTTTTTTTTTTTATACATTTTTTCTCTATCCATTTTTAAATATATTATTTTTGCTAAAAATAAAAAACTTTATCTATGATAAAATTTTCTTTTAATACCTATACTTCTTTCTTTTTCTTTATCCTTGTTATCTCCTAATATCATTTTTAATTGTAATTAATATTATTTTAATTTTTGCAATTAATTTTTCTTTTCTATACATTTCTTATAAAGATGCTTATCTAAAATTTTCTGTTATATCTTCTTGTGTTTGATATTTATTTTTATTATTATATAAAATTTCAAGTTGTTCATTCATTTCATTTATAATTTCATTAATATTTTCTATGGAATTTAAATTTAACAAACTTAAATATTCTCCAAATTTTTCTATTATGCTTGTCATTTAATTTATTTATTTAACAGAGTTTATAAATGTTGTTTAGAAAATTTTAGATCTTCAATTAATAATTTTATTATGTTTTGATTTGCATTTATCTTCTTTAAATAATTTATTCTTTTAATTATTTTTGTTATATAAATTTCTTGTTTTATAATTTTATGTTCTGTATCCATTATATATTTTGTATGTTTTGAATAATTATATTTATATCTTCTTTTATTTTATCTAATTCTATTTTTATTTCATTTTTTACTATAATTAATTATTCTCTTATCGCTTGTAATCTTGGTATTCTATATTCTTCCTTAGTATTGTTTATTTCCATATATATATACATTCATTTTTTATTTTTCTTATCTTTTCTTTATAGAATCTTATTTTTCCTGAAATTTCATAAAAAGATTTTAACATTTTGTCTGTAGTTTCTTTAATAGTAAAACTTACTATATACGACATTTTAATTTTAAAATTACTTCTATAATGCTCTGATACCAAGAAACGTCGGAATTCGTTTCGGATCGTTCATAGAAATAATTTTATCTTAAAAATAAATTTAGCTTGAACAAATTTTTAATAAAATGTCTATATTATTGTTTCTAATTTTATTTTTTTAAAGGTACGTGGCAAAGACCATGATAACTAAGTTATCCTTTGAAAACTAGTAGCCCACAGGTCTATCTTGCAGTCGATATACCTTTTAATAAAATTATTTTTTAATTTCTTCTTTTTCTTCTGAAATTATTACTATTTGAATTTCTATTTATTTATTGAAAAGTTTCTATTATTTCTGATATCATAGTATTTTTAACAAAATTATCTTTGTATAAATTATCAATGATCTGTGTTTTTATATTATTTTCTAAATTTGTAGCTCCTATTATGTCTAGATTTTGTTGAAAATTAAGATTTATATTATTTTTTACCATATTCATATCATTAATAACTTGATTTATTTCTCTTTTTTCACTTAAATCTTTTAAGTTTAGATAATTAAATATATTCATCCTAGGGGTATTCTATTTACAATATTTTTTAACATTCGAATTCTTGATTCATTAACTCTAAGCATATATTTTTTAGCATTCGAATTCTTGATTCATTATATGTAGGAATAAGATTTAATCTTACTATAAACCTATACAAATTTTCTTCCTATTTCAATTGTTCTTTTAATTGACGATTATATCTATAAATATCATTTATAGTTGTTTGTAAATCACCAATTCGTTGTTTTAATCTTTCCATTAAAAACTAGAAAATTTAAAACAATTTCATGTTTTAAAAATATTCTTTCTTTTCACTTTTTTCTTAGCATGCAAAATTCATAATAAGAAATAGAATTGAAAATTATAACCATAACTAACAGAGATCAGGGTTTCAATATACCTTTAAATCTCCTTTAGTGGTCCGCTATGCTTCCTTTAATGCTGCTAGTCTTCTGTTATCACTGATTTCTAATAACAATTCACCCTTAGATGGTTGACGTTCTGGGTTAAGCTAAGCTTCTCCACTTGTACCCTTCTGCCCTATTTTCTAAGATCATGGGCTTAGTAACACCAGGAGAGACTTCTGAAAAATATTCAGCTAGCAACAAAGTTGTAGACATTTGAATTTTCTGATGAGGATTTGTAGGATATGAGTGATCTGACTCTCTTAATGTATCAAACATAATTTCCTATATTTCTTATTGAACTGCAAATTGCTAAGTACTATGGTTACTTAGAAAGAATAATTTCTGAAATTAGAATTTCATTTCTGAAAAAAAAAAGGATTAACAAAAGATAAGCAGGCTAAAAGCTTTTTGAGAAATTTTAAGCTTTAGAGATTTCAGTCATGCCTATAATGGAGACATGAATGGATTTTTATAGAGGTTGCACCCTGCCTCTATTACATTATTGAATTACATTATTACAATCGATTATTGCTCTATTACATCATTGCTTACGTTTATATTTCTGTCTTCTTTCTTCAATTATTTCTTGATTTTCTTCAAAGGGGGTCCAGCTCCACCAAACCTTGTCGCGAGCTTTTGCTTTCGGCTGGAGATTCCTTTTTTATCTACTTTTTGAAAAGTTCTTTGGTTGTTTCTGTCATTGATAAGCTGCCTTCAATTATTGTGTCGAAATATCCTTCAAGAAGATATTTCTGATGCTATTCCGTAGATGGATTGGTGATAAGAATATTATCTTGAAAAATAGTATAACATTTTTTATTATCTGTTTATTCTCATTTCTGGGATATTTTGGAGAATTAATGGATGTAAATTGAAAGTTTTATGTTCATCTAGAATAAGTTTCTGTCTGGTAATGCCCATTCTGATAAAGGTTTCTGTAGGAATTTCAATATTCTTAACATCATCCCATTCAGGAATAATGCTAAAAATTCGAATATAAATTTTATTTAATTTAGTAATTCCATTAAAAATCTCAATTTGAGACTTAATAGTTGCTGGTAATTGCTGTATTTTTTCGAAATTTTTTGTAATGACCTCAACACCAGGTCAATCGTGAACGGTACTTTTTAACAGTAAATAGTATTTTTCGGATCCGAAAGGACACCCGAAAGATAAAAATATTTTATTTGAATGTTGGAAAGTATTGGTCATGGTAAGTCCGGGGTTGAAATTTGAAGTGAAATAGAGATCAAATGGGCCTCAAAAGGTCAAAAATACGAAAAAGGTAGCGAGTCAATTTTCCTGATAAAGAAAGAGATTTGATTTTGCATAAATAATTAAAAATAATAAAAAAACTCTGAAAATTTTCAGATTTTGCATGCCTACATGAATTTTTATGTAGAATATTTTGGTGATGAGAATTGAATTTTTCGGGGATACCGATAATTATCGAATCGGATTGATAAGTTTGTATCGGATCGATAATGGACTTCGATTGAGCCAAAAATTTACGTCCTAGCTATTTTTGATGTGATAAGAGTGATATAATTATTTTTGGAATGATTTTCTAGCTAAAAGAGAGAGAAATTTGATTGGGCTTTAAAAAGCTATAAATGGGCCTTAAGAAATAAATGGGCTAAGCCTATTGGTTTGATCTAATTTTGGGCCCATTGGAGGAGTATATAAGAAGCAAAAATCTGAAGAAAACTCCTGAAATTTGCTCATCTCCTTCCTCTCCCTTTCTTGGCCGAAATCACTTCCCTCTCTTCTCTCTCTCTTGCTTCTTAATCACTCAAAATCTCTCATAAATTTCAACTTAGGAATTGTAGTTTCATCTCTATAGAGCATTAAAATAACTTTTATTGTTTGATTTGGGCAAAGAAAGTGAAGAAAACAAGTAGAGAAAGAAAAAGGGGTAAGTTGGATCTTAAGAATTTTAATGATTTAAATTGATTTCTTAGTATTTTTTTCATAGATTTTGAGGTGTAGATTATGATTATGAGCTTTGATTTTGCATTTGAGAACAAAAAAAGGATACCTAAGGATTAGTGGCCGGCCTATTTAAGTGGTGAAGAAAGGAAAGGTATTTCAAAGAGCAAAGATAAGAAAAAGGAGGCTTGAACTTTCTGAATCAAGAGAAAATTGTAAGTAACTACAAAATCCTTTGATTTCCCTTTGATTTTGAATTTATTCCATTTATGTAATTAGGTTAAAAATTGTTAAAGTTGTTAATTGATGAAATTGGTTTAGGATAAATGAAATTGGACATTATAAAATATGAAATGAAAGTTTAAATGGAAGAAAGAAAATTTTTAGGAGGGTTTAGTGTGGTGGCCGAATTATGTAGTAAGGAAAAAATATGAGATTTTTGCATGAAAATAAAATATATAAGCCTAAATTTATTTTAGAGATGATAAATAGTGTTCATGAATTTTTATTGAATTATTGAAATTTATTTTAGAATTTTAAAGATTATGTAACAATTATGTATATAGTGAAAGTTGTGAAATAATTGATTATTTTAGTGAAAAATGATAGTAAATAATAAGTAATGCATAAATAAATTTTATTGGAATTTATTGAAATTATTAAAATTTTATTGAAATTCTAATGTTAATATGTGTATTGAAATTAATTGAATTATTAGTGAATAATTGTGCAAAAATATTGAAAAAGGTGAATTTTTATAAAATTAAATTATAGTCAATGAAAACGAAATAAAAAGTCAACCGATGAATTTTTTAGAATAATTATTAAGCTATGAAAGTAATAAAAATAATGAATTATTGGTAAATAATTCATAAAATGAGTGAAAAAGATAAAAATTATAAAATAATGTGCATACGAATTTTCGTAGAATTTATATGCTTTACTAGAATATTTTTGAAATAAAATATTGATTATGTTTAACTAAAATATTAAATTATTAAGAAATAATTCAATTAATAAGTACATAATGATAAACTAATGTGAAATAAATTACTTCAGTATAAAAAAAATGAAAAAGCCAATTTATACATTTTCGAAAAATAAAGTAATGAATTATATCAATATAATTTATAATTGTTTAAAAAGTTGTAAAATAAATGTTTGACTAATTTATCAAAATAGATTAGTCAATAAAAAATATTAAAAGAGTGAATTATTATAAAATAATTCAGTAATAGTAGCGTATCCGAATGGCAAATATTTCGGACATAAAAAAAAATCTTCAAAAAGTTAATCATTGCATTGTTAAGAGATAGTGTACAAAAGATTACATAGAAAGAATAAAAGAAATTGTGAATTATAATGCTATAATTCATAAAGTAAAAAAAAAGACTGAAAAGTCTCAAGTGTCCGAGTGAATTATTAAAGAATAATTCATAAAAGTGACTTAAAAAGATAAAGTGAAAAAAAGAAAAAAAAAGAAAAAAGCTACTGAATAATCAAAAGCACTAAAAAGTACGATTGACAAAAATGTATTGTATCAAGAAATAAAAGTAAGAAATTAAAGATTTTTAAATATTTAAAAATTATTTCAAATATAATTGATTGTTTTGCTCTTAGCGATATGCAGGTAATTATATTCTTTTTTAGGATATAATTGGCTAGTCATAGGGATACCCTATATCGCGGTACAAGTCATGATGACTTGCTTTGCTATGGGCAGGATCTTTGATCTCCACAGCTTCAGTGTTTTCAGTGAAAATGAAAGTTAAATATTTTTTGAGAAATGGTCCATTGGGGATCACTTCTCTCTCAGTGAAACCTTTGGGTCCAGTCCCGAGTATCATTTTTGAGAATCCTGTTATATTGCACTAGGAGCGTATTGTAATGAATAAATCAGTATTGTTCAAATGAATTGAATATAAAAAGTTATAAACGAAAAATGATTCGTTTGGAAGAAAATAAAAATTCGAAATAAAACTGTAAGGTTTTCCAAAAAGTGTGATTAATAAGAAAAAGGAAAAGAAATGTTTTATAAGAATAAAATAATAAATGAAGATTAAGTTAAGCTTTTATAAAGAAAAACGATTTAAAATATATTTTTACATGAAAAAAGATAAATTAAATTAGTTGGTATTTCATGTACCAATTATTATTTTAAAAAGTAACAAGTTTGGAAAATAATATTAATTTTCTATTTAAAGTCAAAAAGTGATGACATTGACATTAAGTGAAATCTTATGCTTAAGTAATGCATTTCTGAAAGAAAAGTCAAATAAAAAGTAAAACGATAAAAAAACACATAATTGATCAATTGGAAAAGGCAAAAGATATAAGTCCTAAACAAATATTTGAATATGATTAAATGTATAAAGAAGGAAAAAAATTGAATGCAAATTGTCCCAAAATAACTGTATCACTTTGCAATAAAAACTTAAAAGCCTTTAAATAGTAATGTGTTTACTAGTTTAAATGTTAAAGTAAAATAAAAAATATATAGCAAGAAGTGTAATTATAGCACATATTGGATAACTGAACAATAAATCAAGGAATAAAATAGTCTATAAATTTGGCACTATTAAGGACATGAGTACCAATATACATTGTTAAATAAAATGATAATTATATCACTGTAACTAAAAAGATAAGACGAAAGTTAAGTAAAAGTAAAAGATATAGTAAAGAATAAACGTAAAGGTAAAAGTAAATCTGATATCGATTCACCTAAGAAGGTAGTGTAAAGTAATGATGAAAGATTGAAAATCAAAGAACAATAATTACCAAAATATGAGTTAATAATGAAACTAATGTTGACTGAAGTAAAAGAAAATGTTTAATAAAATAAGAATAAGAGTAGCATAATTTATGTAATTATGCTTTATTTGGGAAATTCTAGGAATAGTAGTCACCACTGAGCATATCTAGTGCTCAGCACGTAGTGTTTACTGCGTGCAGATTATAAAGTGTTGCGGGAGCATAGTATACAGTGGAGCCAGATCGAAAAAGAAGAATTAGTGATTTATCGAGTTGTATTTTGGCATGTATATACGTAGGCAATTAAGGCAAAAGATTAAATTGTATTTTGATCTCTATTATTATGGTTATTGGTGGGTTAGTGTTTATGGCTGCATGAATGTTATTAGTATATGATTAATTATTTAAATGTTTTCGGATGAAAAAAAATTATCGTTTTTGCTGTCTTTGCTTCGGAAAGGACCGTTACATGAAGGGTGTTACATTTAGTGGTATCAGAGCAAAGGTTTAAGAGATTATAAGATCAAAGTGGGATAAGGTTAAGTAACATGTTTATCTATATATACATGTCAATTATAAGTGGATAAGTATTAAGTAATATTACGTATACTTGCTCCCTTACCTGTTTTAAAGTAAAAAAGTTGATATTTGACTGAGATTGTCAAGTGTGAAAGGATTGATTTTGCACAGTAAAGATGGTAGTGAGCGAGAATGGAAGTATTGCTGCTTGAGATCTCATAGGGGTTAAAGCAGGAAAAAGAAGAGTGGACTGAAATTGAGTGTAACTATGAGAGTTTAAGTATCTATATGGATGAGAAACAGTCTAAAGAAGGACAAAATAAAGAGTGTGTCGGATATTTAAACAGAAATTTTATATTGAGTACAGATAAATTTCGCAGGATGAAGATATACCTTAATTGAATTGTCATGATTTAAGAATGCTAGTGAGCAAATTGTTATAAGTTAAGGTTGTTTAAGATGCTCTATATACCTGTCAGTGATTTCTTTATAGGAGTGGGGATTTGATTGTATCTTTCATAGTAGTGGGATGGGTTATGATATCTACATCATATGTGAATACGTGACAGTATTCTACCTGCATACATGAAATCATACATTCATTGCATAGCATTTCATATTATTTGACAGCATCTGATATGCATCTTACCATATGTATAGGCCCCACTTGATAGGACGAAACTAACAGGAGATATGATAAGCATAGGGACAACCTAAGAATGAGACGAGAAATAGTGTGCTTAAGATTATTTTTCATTTTTATTGTGGCCATTGCAAGTTATTGGTCATGTCAATTAGATTTGTTAGTGCACCGACTCTCTTGATTAATCGATGGAAAGGATCATTTACCTTTACTTAGATCCATATTAGAGGATTTAAGTAGTAACCATCTGATATGTTTTGAGACGTTGAAAAAGTATGGTGAGTACTTGGGTAATGTGAGTGTACTTAAATACGTGTGTCTGAAGAATCAGTATGAATGATCAATGATAATATTCTTAGTTTTTTAAGCTGTGAGGGCCGGTTTAAGTTCGGCTCCAGATGGGACATTATTAGCTGGAATATAAGTGAAACCGATATTGTACATCGGGTAAAAATAATAGTTCTGAAGGAGAATATTTGTGTGATAGTCATTGTGAATAAATCGAAAGATTCTTATTAAAGTCTACCGAGATAGTACTACCTTACATCCTGGAAGTCATCAGATGTATTAGGATTAAAAGCTTAGTTTTGAGAACCAGATTGAACGTGTGATGTGACAGATGTAAATAAATGTTAAATGTGTTAACGAATGGAAGCAGAGCATTAGATTTTTTCAGAAATTGCTTCGACTTGTAATGATATTTATTTGAAAAATGGAACAATGTGATTAAGGAATCTGTTATCGGATTGTTTGAGCGTCAAAGAGAAAAGATGTTATATAGGAGATTGATAATAATTTCAATATTAACATAGTGATTCACCCTTGAACTAATGGTTAGTCAGAGTGGATAATTCAGATATTGAAAGAACGGGTATGGTAAAGTGTATCGGATTGTGATAATGGCTATGAAAAGTGTTTATCTATAGTAGAATCTGACTCTTGTCGAGGCATTGGATTTAATGGAGTGCAAAGAAGTCAGCAAGTCTTGATTTGATTTAAGATATGAAAGGAATCTGCACTCAGGATGATACGATCTAGAAAAAGAGATACTAATAAAGATTTTTGATATCAAGATTGTTTAGCTTAAGAATAAGTAGGTTCCATTAGCAAAGATGCTTTAGAACTATTGAATGTGAAAGAGCTATCGATAAGATCATTGTATAGTATCGTCTACTCTTTGATATAAGTAAATTTTGAGGACGAAATTTCTTTTAGTAGAAAAGAAATGTAATGGCCTCAACATCAGGTCAGCCGTGAACGGTACTTTCCGACAGTGAATAGTATTTTTCGGGCTCAAAAGGACACCCGAAAGTCAAAAAAATTTTATTTGACCGTTGGAAAGTATTGGTCATAATGAGCCCAGAGTTGAAATTTGAAGTGAAATGGAGATTAAATGGGCCTCAAAAAATAAAAAATATGAAAAAGTTAGCGAGTTAATTTTCCTGGTAGAGAAGGAGATTTAATTTTGCATAAATAATTAAAAATAGTAAACAAACTCCGAAAATTTTCAAATTGTACATGCCTACATAAATTTTTATGTATAATATTTTGGTGATGAGAATTGAATTTTTCATGGATACCGGCAGTTGTCAAATCGAACAGATAAGTTTGAATCGGACCGATAACGGACTCCGATTGAGCCAAAAATTTATGTGCTAACTATTTTTGATGTGATAAGAGTGATATAATTATTTTTGAAATAATTTGATGGCTGGAAGAGAGATAAATTTGATTGGACTTTAAAAAGGCATAAATGAGCCTTAAGAAATAAATGGGCTAAGCCCATTGGTTTGATCCAATTTTGGGCCAATTGGAGGAGTATATAAGAAGAAAAAATCTGAAAAAAACTCCAGAAATTTGCTCATCTCCTTCCTCTTCCTTTCTTGGCCGAAATCACTTTCCTCTCTTCTCTCTCTCTCTTGCTTCTTAATCACCCAAAATCTCTCATAAATTTTAACTTAGGAATTGTAGTTTCATATCTCTAGAGCATTAAAATAGCTCCTATTGTTTGATTTGGGCAAAGAAAGTAGAGAAAACAAGTAGAGAAAGAAAAAGGGGTAAGTTGAATCTTAAGAATTTTAATGATTTAAATTGATTTTTTAGTATTTTTTTCCATAGATTTTGAGGTGTAGATTATGATTATGAGCTTGGATTTTGCATTTGAGAACAAAAAATAAGGATACCTAAGGATTAGTGGCCGACCTATGTAGGTGGTGAAGAAAGGGAAAGTATTTCAAAGAGCAAAGGCAAGGAAAAGGAGGCTTGAACTTCCTAAATCAAGAGAAAATTATAAGTAACTACAAAATCCTTTGATTTCCCTTTTATTTTGAATTTATTCCATTTATGTAATTAGGTTAAAAATTATTAAAGTTATTAATTGATGAAATTGGTTTAGAGTAAATGAAATTGGACATTAGAAAAGATGAAATGAAAGTTTAAATGGAAGAAAGAAAATTTTTAGGAGGGTTTAGTGTGGTGGCCGAATTATGTAGTAAGGGAAAAATGAGAGATTTTTGAATGAAAATAAAATATATAAGCCTAAATTTATTTTAGAGATGATAAATAGTATTCATGAATTTTTTATTGAATTATTGAAATTTTTTTGGAATTTTAAAGATTATGTAACAATTATGTATATAGTGAAAGTTATGAAATAATGTGAAATAATTGATTATTTTAGTGAAAAATGATAGTAAATAATAAGTAATGCATAAATAAATTTTATAGAAATTTATTGAAATTATTGGAATTTTATTGAAATTCTAATGTTAATATGTATATTGAAATTAATTGAATTATTAGTGAATAATTACGCAAAAATATTGAAAAAGGTAAATTTATATGAAATTAAATTACAGTCAATGAAAAAGAAATAAAAAATCAACCGATGAATTTTTTGAAATAATTATTAAGCTATGAAAGTAATAAGAATAATGAATTATTGGTAAATAATTCATAAAATGAGTGAAAATGATGAAAATTGTAAAATAACGTGCATACGAATTTTCGTAAAATTTATATATTTTACTAGAATATTTTTGAAATAAAATATTGATTATTTTTAACTAAAATATTGAATTATTAAGAAATATTTCAATAAATAAGTACATGATGATAAACTAATGTGAAATAAATTACTTCAGTATAAAAGAAATGAAAAAGTCAATTTATGCATTTTCGGAAAATAAAGTAATGAATTATATCAATATAATTCATAATTGTTTAAAAAGTTGTAAAAAAAATGTTTGACTAATTTATCAAAATAGATTAGTCAATAAAAAGTATTAAAAGAGTGAATTATTATAAAATAATTCAGTAATAATGGCATATCCGAATGACAAATATTTCGGATAGAAAAAGAAAAAAATCGTAAAAAAATTAATCATTGCATTGTTAAGAGATAATGTACAAAAGATTACATAAAAAAGAATAAAAAAATTATGAATTATAATGCTATAATTCATAAAGTGAAAAAAAAGAATGAAAAGTCTCAAATGTCCGAGTGAATTATTAAAGAATAATTCACAAAAGTGACTTAAAAAGATAAAGTGAAAGAAAGGAAAAAGCTACTGAATAGTCAAAAGCACTAAAAGAGTATGATTGACAAAAATATATTGTATCAAGAAATAAAAGAAAGAAATTAAATATATTTAAATGTTTAAAAATTATTTCAAATATAATTGATTGTTTTGCCCTTAACGATAAGCAGGTAATGATATTTTTTTTAGGATATAATTGGCTAGCCATAGGGACACTTTATACTGCGGTGCAAGTCATGCCGACTTGTTTTGCTATGAACATGATTTTTTATCTCCATAACTTCAGTGTTTTAAG
The DNA here is from genome assembly GCA_037975025.1 of Excoecaria agallocha. Classification (NCBI taxonomy): domain Eukaryota; kingdom Viridiplantae; phylum Streptophyta; class Magnoliopsida; order Malpighiales; family Euphorbiaceae; genus Excoecaria; species Excoecaria agallocha. Next base: position 19,842,176 of record CM075816.1, read on the forward strand.
TGAAAATGAAAGTTAAATATTTTTTGAGAAATAGTCCATTGGGGGATCACTTCTCTCTCAGTAGAACCTTTAGGTCCAGTTTCGAGTATTTTTTTTTGAGAATCCTGTTATATTGCACTAGGAGTGTATTGTAATGAATAAATCAGTATTATTGAAATGAATTGAATATAAAAATTTATAAACGAAAAATGATTCGTTTGGAAGAAAATAAAAAATTGAAATAAAACTGTAAGGTTTCCCAAAAAGTGTGATTAATAAGAAAAAGGAAAAGAAATATTTTATAAGAATAAAATAATAAATGAAGATTAAGTTAAGCTTTTATAAAGAAAAATGATTTAAAATGTATTTTTACATGAAAAAGATAAATTAAATTAGTTGGTATTTCATGTACCAATTATTATTTTGAAAAGTAACAAGTTTGGAAAATAATATTAATTTCATATTTAAAGTCAAAAAGTGATGACAATGACATTAAGTGAAATCTTATGCTTAAGTAATGTATTTTTGAAAGAAAAGTCAAATGAAAAGTAAAACGATAAAAAGGAACATAATTGATCAATTGGGAAAAGGCAAAAGATATAAGTCCTAAACAAGTATTTGAACATGATTAAATGTATAAAGAAGGAAAAAAATTGAATGCAAAGTGTTCTAAAATAATTGTATCACTTTGCAATAAAAACTTAAAAGCCTTTAAATAGTAATGTGTTTACTAGTTTAAAGGTTAAAGTAAAATAAAAGAATATATAGCAAGAAGTGTAATTATAGCACATATTGGATAACTGAACAATAAATCAAGGAATAAAATAGTCTATAAATTTGCTACCATTAAGGACATGATTACTAATATACACTATTAAATAAAATGATAATTATATTGTTGTGGCTGAAAAGATAAGACGAAAGTTAAGTAAAAGTAAAAGTTATAATAAAGAATAAACGTAAAGGTAAAGTAAATCTGATATCGATTTACCTAAGAAGGTAGTGTAAAGTAACGATGAAAGATTGAAAATCAAAGAACAATAATTATCAAAATATGAGTTAATAATGAAACTAATGTTGACTGAAGTAAAAGAAAATGTTTAATGAAATAAGAATAAGAGTAGCATAATTTATGTAATTACGCTTTATTTGGAAAATTCTAGGATTAGTAGTCACCACTGAGCATATCTAGTGCTCAGCATGTAGTGTTTACTGCGTGCAAGTTATGAAGTGTTGGAGGAGCATAATATAAAATGGAGCCAGATCGGAAAAGAAGAATTAGTGCTTTATCGAGTTGTATTTTGGCATGTATATACGTAAACAATTAAGGTAAAAGATTAAATTGTATTTTGATATCTGTTATTATGGTTATTGATGGGTGAGTGTTTAGTGTTTATGATTGCATGAATGTTATTAGTATATGATTAATTATTTAAATGTTTCCGGATCAAAAAAAAAATTTACCGTTTTTGCTGTCTTTACTTAATGAAAGGACTGTTCCATGAAGGGTGTTACATTTTCTCCTGGATAAATGGTGTGAATTAGTTTAAAACGATAAAGTTTTTGGACTTTTCTTGGTTTTGCTCCTTTTTTATGATTGCTTTGTTATAGGTGTTGTTGATCGAAATAGTACTAATTTCGACTGCATTAGTAACCTTTGTTAAATATTGCAGAGCTTTAAAAAAGTTTGCTTCCCATTGCTTCCGAATTTCTGTATTATTTAATTGAGATCTCTCATCATCATTCCATTGCTAAGATGATAATGAAATATCTCTGGGAGTTATCAATTGAGAATTAATATTCCCAATTGAAGAAGTTCCCAAGTTTCTCAAATTTACTTCCTGTGATGATTCAGGATTATCCAAATATTAAACAGAACGTTTGATCATCATATTTCTCGAAATTTCTTACTTTAGTTCTTTCTTAGCTGTAATGCCAAGAATAGTAATTTTTTTAGAACTAGTGCTTTCTTCCTTAGATTTCTTTTAACGCAGAAGCGCCTGTGCATAATTCATTAAAATTTGACTAATCTCATTATCTATTTCTAGAATACGAGATATAATCTTTTTCATAGATTCCATTACTTCCCTTTTTTCTGCAGTGAGTTTTGCAACTCTATCTGCATTTCTTTCCATTTCTTTATTCCTGCAAGAAAAAGATTAGTCTTCTTCTTTAGTTATTGGTCTGCTTAAGAGATCCGCTAATATATTGTTTTTTCCTGGAATATACTTAATATCAAAGTTAAAGTTAGTAAAATATTCTTTTCATCCCATTTTCCTCCTTTGAGCTAACTTTTCATTATAATTTTTTGTAATAAAAGATTTTACCTGAGTGTTATCAATCTTGACTGTGAATCTTTTTGGTAATAAAACTAATTCAAATTTTTTTATGGCATATTTTACTGCTAATAATTTCTTTTCATTACTATGATAATTCTTTTCTGAACTTTTGAATGTTCTCGAAGCATATCCATATATTTTTTTTCCATCTTTGCTTTTTAAAATTGCTCCCCATTAATCATCTGAAGCATCTATCTCTAATAATAATTCTTCATTTTTTTCTAGTAAGGGTAGCTTTAGTAATTTTTTACAATATTCCTTTATTTCTTTTACTGCCTTTGTGTCAATAATGTCTGTCTAAGTCCATGGCTTATCACCTTTTAATTTATCTTGTAATGCTTTTCTCTTTTTCGCGCAATCTTTGATAAAGTCACTAGCATATGTGATGTGTCCTAAAAATTATTGGACCATTTTTCTGTTTTCTAATTGATCTAAAAACTTTAATAAAAATTCTGCTATATGTGCCTGTAATTCAATTTCTTTGTTATTGAAAATTCTAAAAATTCTATCTTTCTTTTTGTTATATATATGATTTTTCTTTAGATAACATCAATTAATACATCTTAATAAGAATTGTTTTATATGCTTATAATGTTCTTCTAATTTTTCACTAAAAATAATTATATCATCTATATATATAGGACAAGAATGTCTTAAATCTTTGAACATATCATCCATTTTTCTTTGAAATATTTGAGGGGCATTACAAAGTCCAAGTGGCATTACTAACCATTCGTAATGTCCTCTTGGTGTACTAAACGCTGTATATTTTATACTTTTTGGATGCATTTTTATTTGCCAAAATCCCGATTTGCAATCAAATTTTGAATACCTTGTTTTTCCTTTTATATTGTTTAAAAGAATTTCTTTATTAGGTATTAAATATCCATCAAATTCTGTTGCTTTATTTAATTTTTTGTAGTTAATTACCATTCTAGGTTTATTTCTTTTTATTTTTTCATGATTTCTAACCATAAAGGTTGGATTACTATAAGAACTTTTACTTGGCCTAATAAGATTTTTATTTAATAGTTCTTTTATTTGTATATCAAATTCTTCTTTGTCATTTTTATTATAAGACATTCTTTTGCTTCGTATTGGTATATCATGTTTTAAATTTATCAAAGCACAAATACTATTTTTCTCCCATTTTTCTATAGGATTTGTGCCTATACATTTTTTTTAATAAAAAAGATAATTTCTTATGGAATTTGTTCTATAAGAGTTTTTTTATTTTTTCGAATGGGTTCTTTTTCTATAGTCTCACCACGGTTCGCTATGCGAGGGAGTAAGGGTGAAGATTTCCATTTAAAAGCATGTTGAAGTCGAGGACAAATAATCCTATGTTTACAAGGTATGGTTAAGCGAATATATTGAGATCCAATACTTAAAGGATAATAATTTGTTAACTAATCATTTCCTAATAAGATATTACATCTATGATTTGTAGATTGAAATACTTTAGATATTTGAAGTATTTGGGATTGGACTTGAATTATTACCTTTTCCGTGACTAAATCATATTTAGTAGTATTACTTGTAATATCAATTCCTGATTTATAATCAGTAGTTTTCTTCCATAAGTGTTCTGGGAATATATAAGGTTGAGCTAAAGTTATTGCAGATCCTGTATCTATAAAAGCATGATATGAAACTATGTGATAATCTTTATATATAATTTCTATATTGATATAAATACTATAAGGACTAGTTTCTATGTCTTGAAATTTTGTATTTAGTTCCATCATATCTAAACATAAGATATTCATCAGTAAGGTTATATGGTGATATATTTTCTAAAAAATCTAATCCCAATAGAATTGGAATTTGTGTCGATGATATTGTATCCATATTTATTTCCATTGGTATAATTACTATTTTTCCTCGAATATCTGTTAAAGCAAGATTTTATTTTGACATATTTTGTAATTGTATGTTTCTATCCTAAATAGTCTAGAAATTCATAATTTTCATCTAATTCATATTTTTTGAATGAAAAAGCTAAACTTTCGTTTATATGACTTTTTGCTGCTCCAATATCTATTAATGTTTTTAAAAATTTTCATTCTCCTCCAATGTCTAATTTAGCTTCAATATAATATTGTTTTGCTTTTAATGATGATCTTAAATCAATACTTCTTCGAGATTGAATATGTATTTTGCCTTGGTAATCTATTAATAGAGTATTATTTCATTTTGATTACTGTTCTTTAAAACTTTCTCCCGATGATATTAATAATTTTTATCCTATATGTTGTATTCTTGGTATAATTCCTATATTTTTATTTTTATTTTGTCTTAAATCCATTGTTAATTCATCTAAAATTGTCATATTAGATGGTGTTAATTGTCTTGGTGGTATATATTCTATTAAGTCTGAAAATGTATCATCGATATCTATTTGTAATTGTATATTATTCTTTTGTAGTTTTTTATGATGACTAGTAGTAAATGCGTATATTGTTCTATAAGTTACAGAAAATACTTTTGAGCCACTTGTCATTTCTATTGTATGTAATTTATGATATAGATTAAGTGCTTAATCTATATTTTTTATCTTGTAAACTTACTGAAAAGTCTGATATTATTATAAATTTTAATTTTTTATATACTAAATTTCCTGATACTGCTCCTAGTAGAGCGTTTACCGGGTCATTTAATATTCTATCATCCATGCAAAATAGTTGAATAGGACTATCTATTTCTTATCGAAAATGTGCTTTAATAATTATTTGTATTACTCCTAAATATAGATTTTTATATCTATTTTTATCTGGTAATTTTGCTAAAACTTTATTTATTTCATCTTTATTTATCAATGGTATTACTGTATTTCCTTTAGCTTGATATATATCTATAGCTGATTCATAATGTTTTGTAATATAAGTTGTTTTAAGTAGTCTATTAAACCATCTTCTTTTAAATATATCTTCTTCTTTAATATTTAATCTATGATTATTTAATTGACCAAACTTTTCTTCATCAAATGTTTTATTATAACTAAAAATATTATTATTATCTATAATTTCAAGATCTTCATCATCTGAACTTATATTTTAAAGTTTTATGTGTCAATGTTAACTTTATATATTTCTAATTCGGTTTCAGTGTTTGATTTTGATTCTGTATCAAATTCTGAATAATAATCACTATCAGAATTATATTGAGAATCTATTTCATATATACTTTCATTTTCTGATATTTTACTATTTTCTATTGGATAATAATTTTGTTCTATTAGGTTTTCATATATCCTATATGCTTTATGATTTTCTTTATTTTTCTTTTATGACATTCATTTGCATAGTATCCCTTTTGTTTACATATCCAACAGGTATATGTCTTCGGATTTTTCTTACTATATCTTTGATTTTTTCTAAAATATCTTCCTTTATTAAATTTATTTTTATTGAAAGGTTTAAATTTTTTATAGGATTTTTTATATCTAGATCTATAATTTTTTTTCTTTTTGATATATTATACTTGTTATATTTATTATATCCTTTATTTTTTGTATAGCATCCCCAATGTGAAGGTTCAACTAAGATTGGACAACATAATCCTTTATTAATTACTTTTCTTATTTTTCTATTTTCATATGCTTGATTACACATTTCATTTATTCGTTTGAATATATAAGTTTGATAAGATCCTAAGGTTCCTTCTAATAGTTCATTATTATTTTGTATTTCGTTAAATAGTTTTAATCCCCATGGTTTTGGTAATTTTGTTACATAAGATTGTTTTAATAAATTAATTTATGATCTTTGTAAAATGTCTGCTTTTGCTATATTATAATAGTAGTTATTAAATTCACATGTATATTGTTTTAGATAACACATATTACATATTGTTAAATTTTATATTTTTCATACATTTTCTTGTTCGAATTTCTTTAGTGATTCAGTAGGGTCCAACCAGTGACCTCCTAAAAATCCTTCTTTTACTGCAAATTCAAATCTTTGTAAAAGATCTTTTATAGTGTCTGTTGCTGTAAAATTTTTATTATTTAATCCATATTTTATAGTTTGTCTATCTTCTAATCTAATTGCATTCCATCATTTTTCTACATTTCCTGTTAGGGTACTAATTAGGAAATTACTTGCTCTCTGTAAATCATATTCATATAATATTATTGCTAAATTATTCATTTTTATCCATTTTTTGATCTCTTTTTGTATATCTTCTTTACAATCTATGTCTAATAATATTTCATTTGGATAAACATGTTCTGTTTCAGATGTTTTTATTGAAAATTTTGAATTATTATACATAGGTCTTTGCCTAGGAATTTTTCTTCCATTCCTTTCATATTCTCTTGTTCCTATATCATCTGTCATTATATTTTATTTGGTTTCATTTATTGTTCCAGAATATTCCCTTGTTTCTACTTTAGTTTGAGTAGATATTGGATTAGTATTCATTTTTAAATTCTCTAAATTATAAGTTAGATTTAACATATCGTCTTCAGTTATTGTATTTTCTTCATATAACTTTAATCCTTCTTCTATCATTAGCAAATGCGTTTTTATTATTACTCCTTCTTGTGTATGTTCTTTAACCTTTTCTTTTCCTTTTTTAATTTTTTTATTATGGTTTTTAAGTCTGTAACTTCTTCTTTTATTTCTATTAACATATTAAATATTTTTTTTCATTTTTTCTTCAGTATTTTCTTGTTTAGGTTTTTTGAATATTATTGATGGTAAACTCAAACTTCCTCTTCCATATTCTTCATCTCCATATAGTGTACTTATAAAACTATATTGTTTTGTATTCATTTTTCTAATATTATGATTTAAGAATTTTAAATTATTATTTATTTGATAAAATTGTTCGTCATATGTGTATTCATTTATGTCTCTTATTTCTTCCATTTATTTTATTCATTATATCCCATTTTTCTAGCCACATATTTTAAATAACTTTCTATTTGACTTAATTTATCTAATACTTGCTTTTCTAAATTTAATTCACTTAATATTCTATATTTTATTAATTCTAAATTTTCTATTTTATTGAGTAAATATTTTATTTTATCGGCTTTAAAACTTAATTGTACTCTAATATCTTGTATTAATTTTTTATTATTCATATTTATAGTATTTATATTGTTTAATTATTTTATTAATTCGATATATTCTTTATTTAATTCATGTATTAGAGATTTAGACATTGTTTTGGGATTTTTATGTAATTATTTAATTTTTTATGTATATATAGTGTTAGTTGTATAGTTTGACTACAAGAATGATGATATTTTTGAAATTTGACTTTAAAAAAGGGAGTTTCACAAAAATACCCAAAAAAAAGGAGCTCCCCTAAAAAATACCCCCTTCCTTTTTTCCTTTTTAAAATTACCTTTTTTTAAATTTTCATTTTCAAAAATACCACTTTTTTAAAATACAGCATTTAACTCAAACTCTTCCTCTCCTCTCCCTCTCCAACATCAAGGACCACTGAATTCATATTTTACCTCCATTCCTTTGCAAATAAATGAATCAATTGTCGACGTTTGATTTGATTTTTGCAGATTATGCATTACATTCCAAGCAAGCATCTCACATAAAGGATGCTAGGTATACGATTGATTGCTATATAATATAAATGAATCATTTTATCAAAAAATTTCATTAGCTTGATTATATTTTTCTTTTTTTCGTTAATAAAAATAAATTGAAATCGAATAACATTTATTGCATTCAATATTTGAAATTTAATAATTTAATTAATTTTAATTTGCATCGTTGCAGGGAGTATGCCAATAAAATGCATATTTTATCATTAGGTGAATGGTTAAGTAATTAATGTTGGCTCCAATCACTGCAACTATGCATGCACTTAAATAATGTTTGTTGAGCAGATATATTTATTTCCTGTTAAGTGCGTTTACCACCAACTACCATCGAGATTGAGTGTACGGCACACCCTTCTTGGTATACGGCACTATAGCAGTTATTTTCATTGATATCAAGGTTGAATTTTTGAGAGAATTAGCAGAAGCTACCATTGAGTCCGATTGGGTAGAAATCGGTTACTGTTTATACATATTACTATATAATTAAAGAAAATGACATAATATAAGTTTACATTAAAGTATTATATAAATTTTATAGAAAAATATAAAAAATTAAGATACAAAATAAAAATATAATTTAAATATATTTTCAAGTATTATTTTATGTGAATTTTAAAGAGAAATAAAACAAATAAAAGTTTTTAAGGTGTATATATATATATATATATATATATATATATACACATACATATCAATTAACAATGATCTAACTGTTAATCAGTACCCAAAAATTGAAACCGTAACAAAAAACCAAAAATATAGAAATTAAAAACTATAATTAAGTCCATTAGATCGGTTAATTGAAAAAATCGATTTTATTTCAGATCGGTTTTGCGGTTAATCTTTTTTTTAGTTTTTTTGTCAGCCACATGAATGCATGTTTATTAATTAAAAATTAGTCATAATCCTAGCAAATGTGCTGGTGAGTTATAGCATATCTCCCGTGCTGGGCATTTAAAATTGTTGACTGTGTCAACCTAACTTTGATGTAAACCAAAGCGTCTCCTTTTCTTCCTTTAATAGTAAACCAACACTTTCCATATTATTATTATTATTATTATTATTATTATTATTATTATTATTATTATTATTATTATTATTATTATTATTATTATTATTATTATTATTATTCTCTAAAATATCTAATGGTGTGTTTGGAGATTTTACTATCTATATAATTTTTTTTATTTAATCTAATATAACTTGTATATTTTAACTCAGTGTGTGTGTGTATATATATATATATTGTTTTAAGCTTGAAGTCAAAAGATTCCACACCATCTTTATTTTATATTTTATTTGAAGAAAAAGGCAATGAGGTTGAAGTGCGTTAAATAAAATGTTTTAAAAGAGCAAATCAACTTTATATCGATCGCTTGTCTTTATTATTTAGCATAAATTGATATTAAAATGTTTTTAATTTAGTAATTTGTATAAATACATATAAATAATGACAATTAGGATCACAAACAAATAATTTCCTAACCTTGTTATTTGAAGATCAACTGCTTTTTTATATTATGTCGTCTTATCAAGTTTACAGCTCATTACATTTCACTGTAATTCATCATTTGCCTGATTTTTACTTTTGTTGCTTTTTTTTTACTTACCTGAGGATGTGCAATTTGATGTTTGTGATTGTGCCCTGTTGGATTAAAAATATAACAATATTAAAATTTTAATCCAGCAATACACAACTGTGTACACCAAAATACTTCTATGTTTTCAATGAATACTCGAATTGTCTTTTTCTTTGGCCATTCTCTTTTTTAGAATTAATTTTTGTGTTTTATAGAATCACAATAGATTTCCCCCTACATAAGAACTTCAACAAATCTCATAGAATTTTTGCTGTCTGATATCTAATGTCAAAGAAACAAGCAATAACCTGAGAGTTCAATTGGGTTGTGCCTGTAACTAACACAATATCACAATATCATCCATTATGCAATTGTATTAAAAACCTCTTTAATGTAAATAATGATTGCTTTTTCATGTAATATATATATTCAACCAAAATAACATTGATATACCAGGTATACCAGAGGTATACCATGACATACCATGTATACCAAACGTCATACTATTGGTATACCATTGGTATACAGGATGAACCATGTGGTATATCATGTATAACAGGTGGTATACCATGATATACCGGTATACCATTGGTATACCGGATGCACCATGTGGTATACCATGTATACTGGATGATATACCAATAGTATACTGTAGTATACCATTGGTATACTTGATGTACCAGATGATATAACATTGGTACACCGGATGTACCGTGGTATATCGTGGTATACCATTGGTATACTGAATCTACCAGGTGGTATACCATTGGTATACCTGGTATACCGTTGGTATACCTTAGAATGCAGACTACCAATCTCAATTTTGGATTTTGGTATACCGCCGGTATACCAGGTATACCAAAATCCAGATTGTCAATCTCAATTCTGGATTTTGGTATACCGATAGTATACCTAGTATACCGGTGGTATACCAAAATCCAGAATTGAAAATAGTATTCTGAATTTTGGTATACCGATGGTATACCAAAATAAAAAAAAATTAATTTTGATTATCATTCATAAAAAGAAACAGCTCATCAATTTATTTTGATCCATCTTTATTTTGCATAAACATATAGTATGATTAATCATCTTATATTCTTATGTTATTGTTCATCTAATTAATGGTATTCCGGTACTCAATATATATATTGCTTATAATTTATTTCTGAATTTTTGGGCCATTAGCCTTAAAGATCTAAAAGCATGTTATACAATATTCTCAAAGTGAGAGTTCTTTTCAGTTTCTTGATCCATTTTTTTTCTTTCTTTAACTCTTCGGGTGAGAATGAGAGCTTGTTGACTCATTGTGCTGATTGCAGGCTTATATATGCTGGTAAGCAGCTTGGAGATGACAAGACAGCTCGAGACTACAACATTGAGGGTGGCTCTGTTCTTCATCTTGTTCTTGCGTTGCGGGGTGGCAATATGTAGATAGCTAATGATACCAGGAAAATATGTATTCTTATGTTTTGCTGCAAATTACGAGTTAATGGGACAATTATTGGGTTGATGTGCTGATTAAACATGAAAATATGACGGGAAACATGTTTTGGTAAGTATGTGAGACAAAGCTCAGTTCTTGCACTACTGCAAAGACATCTCTAAATTGGGTTTTTCTTAGTTTTGCTCAAGAGCCAAGATAAGGAGATGCCAGCAATTTTTCTTTTTGGATTAATTTGCATTTTGCTTCATAAATGGAGTTGCAGCTCAAGCTCCAAATAATTTTCAATCTGAAACTGTTGTCCTTCCAAAAGAAAACCAGCCTTACAGAACCTCTTACCACTTCCAATCTCCTAGGAACTGGTTAAATGGTATGATATTTAGGCATTTCTACTATTTCAAGTTTTTCAACACACGAACATATCACTGAATAAATTTAGATAATTTAAAAATTACTACTTTGTCAAGTTTTTTAACACACGAACGCACTCGAAATCAGTTTTCAGAAATTTAATTATTATGCTTCACCTGTATTTATGATAATTTCTTTGTTAAAAAGCATCAATCATAATAAAACAAGTCCATCAGCAATTCATTGAGCTTACTTTGTCCAACGGCCTCAACCCTATCCCAGTGACTTGCTTCTAAAACCCAAATCTATCACCAAATGGAAGTTTAACCAAGGTGTGTTGCAGCAAGCTACATTTAAATAGTTTAGACGATTACATTCCTGGATTCATGTCCATCGCTGGTGACCTTTTCTGCAATTTAAGCTCTCAGAAACCAAGCCAACATTAATAAAATCGAGCAAAACCCAAATGGGAAAATAATACAAAACAATATCGAATGAAAAAGAATTTAAAACTGTATCACATATGCACATTGTACATAGAAAAGAATTTTCTTTTTTTATAAATAATTGAATTTGTGTACTTTAAAGGCCAAAAGTTTCCATTACGTGGTAGCAAATTACACGAATTAACTGGGTCTTCAACAATACAAACAATACAAGTCATCAGTGTGCAACGATAAGGTTGATCATCCTATTGAACTGTCAATTGTCTTCATACAAGTATCAAGAGTCAACAACTACGCTTTACAAACTTCTTCAAGTATCTAATTCAGCAATGAAATTAGTCGACCAAACTAGCTCGGCATTGCAATTGCCATTGCATGCAATCTTCAAAATCAAAGCTGCACACTTGCACAATCCAATAGAGCATCTTGCTGATGTTCGTAACGACATATGTAATTCAACCCAACAAGAAGCTCACAAATAGTTGCCTCCATCTTTTCCCTGTCTGCAAAATACAATGTCTGAAGCAGAAGAACATTTGTCCATTCTGAGAAAAACATAAATTTGGGTATTGGAATTAAACAAGAAAATCGATAACAACTGGATGGATAAATCAAAGAAAACAAAAATTGAAGAATGGACCATGTTAAAAAAAAATTAAGTGCGTAATAGAATGCAAAATCCAAAGTAATCCCATTCCAAACCTAACATCAAATCAAATCAGATAATTATAGAGCAAACAATAAAACAAATGCAGATACCCCACTTCGAAAAGCAGGGGAAAAATGAAGGAAAAGAAAAGGTAACCTGCTTGACAGCTGAGAGTTCTCCAGAATCCAGATTCATGCCTATATAAACCTAACCAAAAGCACCACAACCAATCAACTCTCCCTTACGGTATCGGATCGGGGGTGCCAATTGAAGCGAAGGAGAAATTTTCAGAAAATCAAAGCTAGATGAAGAGAGGAAACGATTGAGATGGGAAACTATACTTAGGGCTTAAAATAAAAAGGGGTATTTTTAAAAACCAAAAATTAAAAAAAGGTAATTTTAAACTTCTTAATTGAATGGTTGTATTTTTAAAAAATAAGGTATAAAAATGGGTATTTGGTATAAATTCCTCTCTAAAAAAAGGTATATGGCATAATTATCTCTTAATAAATCTGAAATCCATATGGTCTGTCCACTAACGGTTGGGCCTTATTAATGGTTCTTTACCAAACGTGGCCTACCGCCTCCTCCATAACTAAAGCAAACATGCCAACTAGTACTAACTACTAAGATTTTAAAACCAAATAATTAATAACTATATACCAATACATTCTTTATCCAATAATTTTTGAAGATTTTTTTTTTCTAATTTATTGAAAAAAAATAAGTGACTTCAGATTTTTTCTTCTTAAAGAGATTGGAAGAAGAAAATGGATAATTTCAAATTTGAAATTTTTATTTTAATTTTAAATTAGTATACTCCTTTTAGAGATGTGAAAAATATTGGATTTGAGTTCCATGATTAACATATAACCAAAATTTTACTCAATTTCATTTTTACTAATTTGATCGTCAATTCTATTTAATGAGAAATTCAATTTATCTTTCTCTTGAATTTGCCCTATTTTGTTAAACTTTATCCATTATTAATTATAATATTAATAATAACAAAATTATTATTTTTTTAACTAAATGGGAATTTATTAAGCAAAATCAGCTAGAAAAACTGAAATAAGGGGGAGACGAGTCCCAAATAATAAGATCTAACATAAAATAAGCAGTTTTAATAAGACAATTAGTGGCTGTACCGACAAATTTTTTCACACAATTAAAACGGATGTTAGATAAGAATTTACATAAATCCAAATAATTACAAAACTTTCATAATCCATCCACGACCTTTTAATCCAGCTCAAAACTTTCAAAATCAAAATCAAAATTTTTAATGAGTTTTACTTAGATCTATTATGAACAGAAATCAATATTAGAGTCCGTCAATTATTTAAAATTACTGATTGGGCAGAAAGAAAAGCCTACCATTTCATCAGCCATTGGGGGCTTAAAAAGATGGCATTTTTCCTAAATAAATAAATAATTCAATTCATGGACATGCTTTGAATTTTGAGGTCTGGGCCAATTTGTTGGCCTTATTAGACCTATTTGGGCTTTATATGTTTTAGCCTCAATTCAAATAGTCAGGCTGGCTCTTAACATTTGGGTACTAGCAGCCATCATAATCTAGCAAAACCCAAGTCAATGGGAATGTTTTCCAAATTCAAATGATGTAAAATAATAAGTAACAAGAAAGATTAAAACAAATAAATAGAAAATTAAACTTCAATTATGTTCTGATTAAGAGCAATGTATCTCCATCTCTCCTTTTCAACAAAATCTGCATCTAAAAACCTCGAAGTGAACGACCAAAGTCTATAAACATCCTCAAAATTAGTCAAAAATCCAATTGCAGCAGTAACCACAGAAACACCGTAACATTTACTTCCTCCATTGCTTGTTCTTGTCTCCAATGTTTTCTCCTTCTCTTCTTCGTCAGAAATCCAAATATGCTGCAAAAATCCACAGCTTAAAGAAATGTTGTTCCTATCAGCAAGTTTCTGTACAAGTGCAGGATCAATTTTTTCTCCTTTCCAATCAAAAACATTGAATGCCAGAGCTGGTCCTCTTTCAAACCTGATTTTTGGACCATAGATTTTAATTGGGGCCTGCCCATTTTCTGAATGTGGGTGCTCAAGACTCATCAATGCATGGACCAACCAGTTTATTAAGTACCTTCTTCTTGCATTAATTAGTATTAGTCCCAATTCATCTGCATGATCTAAACCTCTAAAATCCATTTCTTGATCCAAATGGATAGATCCAGTTTCAGATTCTTCAATTTCTGTTGGTTGAGATAGATCAGAGGGTCTAATAGCAGGAACAAGTTTCACTACGCCAGTAGCCATGGCTGAATCTTTTAGAACAGAAAGACTTGATTTTTTGACAAATAGACACCCAAATCCAGATGGGTTTTCTCCAAAAACCTTGAAAAATGAACAAACAAGAAAATCAGGCTTGAACAGAGAAAGCCCAAGAGTCTCCATTTCTTTAGGAGCCAAAGCAGATGCATCAAGCAACACATGCCATCCATTTTCTTCAGCCATTCTCATCCACAAATATGAATATCTAGCTCCTGTAATTCTTGACTGTAATGGAAAAACAAATAAGCCTTTTTTCTTGACTTTTCTCTTGCTCACTATCTTCTTCTGTAATTTCCCCGATTGGATTCTCAGTGTTGGCCATTGGAACTCAGCTGACATGGCTTGTGCGCCTCTTTTTTTACAACTTTCAATCATTAACTTCACTGCCTCGTTTTCATAGTCATAAACAGTAAGAATGTTCTTAAAAGATTGAAATTGATAAGCCTCTGCTATAAGTTTGAATGCAGAAGATTGATTAGCAGTGAAAACCATCGTATAATCATCTTCAGAAACATTCATGAACGCCATAATTCTTCTCTTTATCTTGTTCTCAGCTTCTGATTCCGAGCCGCCGTAGAGCAACTGCGAGTTCAAGCTCACTGGCTTGCAAGAAATATCGAAAAATGAGTCGGAAACAGGAGGAGGAGAAGCTGAAGTTGAAGGTCCATAGAGATTCTGTTGTTGAGAATAAGAGAAAAGACCATGGCCAACATAATCAAGACAGACATTGTTGGACAGAGTTAGATGATAGTAGTGTTGTTGTCTGATTTTATCAGCTTGATCAGTTTGAGAAAAATGAGGAAATGTTGTGATTAAATTGGAGAATGATTGGTGCAAAGAAGGAAGAGACTCGTGATTGGTGAATTTGGAATTGGGGTGAATAGAAGAAACCATAGCAATTTCAAAGCCATAACGAGAAGAAGCTGCAGCGGTAGTTGTGTGAGTCGGAGTTTTAGATGGAGGAAAGCAGCCATGGAAACAAGATTCTGTGGCCTCTGCAAGGCATGGTGAGGACATCATTAAACACCCAACTAATTGATTTGCAGAGTTCTAATTTAATTGGCTACTTTTTTTTTGTTTTTTTGTTGTGTTGATTAATTCCAAATATTTGAAGAGCCTTCCAATGTTCGTAACATCCTTATCCGACTTGTCTGCTAGCTTTTGGTTTAGAATTCTAACTGTTCAATTGCGTGTACTCCATGCCACAGATGTTCATTTACTCCTAATCTGTTTAGAAAGGTGTGATAACAACCGGATTATTAGATCGGTTTAATGATCCGATATAAACCGAGCATCTTGTCCAAATAGGACCTGATGAGCCAATTAAAGGTCAAGTTTCTCAGGGAGACATGGCCGAACCATAGATTGGCAAAAGGCTGGTTTCGAAAACAACTCCATCACGTTAAACAGACAATCGCCACTAACCCACGTTCCCTCGAAAATCGTCGCTACTGGGTTAGTGGCCGGAAAAAACGGAAAACTCCTCCCATTAACTCCTAAAAACGTGGTAACCCCACCTATAAAAGAAGGAGAAACATGTATGAAAAGGTTACTTAATTTTCTTTCACTCAAGAACTCTTATTCTCTCACTCAGAATCTCTAACTTGACGGTCGAAGGCTCCCTTATCGGAAATCCACCGGTCTATTGTTTGTGTTTGCAGGTGTTCATAGTCGCAAGAAGCTTGCTGTACATTTTCTCCTGTCATCATTTGGTGCGGTGAGCGTGGAACATGGACCTTTTCCCAAATCTCAACCCAAACACTTCCCGACCAGAAAACCAAATGTCCAACCCCACTCCGCTAGGAACACTGCAATTCCTCCCTCAACCTAACGACCCGATCTCAGCTTCCCCAGTCATGATAATCCCAACCATTACTCCTACCATTACCCTGCAAATGGCCTAATCCCTCATCGTCGCGCTATCAGCAATCGTAGCACAGGCTCAACCTCAGCCCTTACCCCCGCAAAACACCAATATGTCTCACCCTTCTCAGCCTCCTGCTCGGAAAACCTTCTTCCCAGCAGTACCACAAAACCCCAACTCCACTATCACCCTAACTATCGAATAATTCAATCGCCTCTTGGACAACAGAATTCAAAGGCAGCAAAACCGAACTACCCTTCAATACCAAGGCAGTTTTCGATCATCCCTCTCTCGCGAAATATTAGCCGCTCCATTTCCCAATATTCGCCTCCCTCACCTCAAAATCTATAGTGGAAACACCGATCCCTGAGCTCATATTGACTAGTTCCAGCACACTATGCTGGTCCTCACGGCTGACGACTCCGCCTTGTGCAAGATTTTCCCCCAAACCTGGCCAACTCGGCCCAAATCTGGTTTCGAAACCTGCCATCACATTGTATTCAAAACTTCGAACAGTTCAGTGACATGTTCGTCGCTAAGTTTGTGGCTGCCATTCGCCCGAACAAGGTGTCTATCGATCTGAACCTGGTACAGCAGGAAAAGGGCGAATCACTACGCTCTTACGTAGAAAAGTTCAATGATGTAGCCATGGATATACAGAACCTGAACTTGGAGGTTGCCATTAACGCCCTAATCCGAAACACAAGGTGTCAGGATTTTAGCGACTCCCTAAGCAAGAAACCCTCGAACGATTTTACCGAGCTAATGTCCCGAGCATACAAGTACATCCGCATGGATGAAGCTTGGCATCTCCGTAATGCCTCCCATAGATCATGGGCATCGGAGAAGGAGGGTGGAGATAGCACAAGGTTCACTCGAGAAGGAGGAAATCCCAGCAGGGCAGACCAAAAGAAGTACCGAGGAGGCAACTGGACTAACAGGTCATATGCAATCACCACTCCCCGCCCGAACAACAAAAAAGATGAAAGACTCACACCCATAACGACATCTCGGGAACAGATTTTATCCTGGTTAAAACATAACGGACAAGTTAATTGGCCAAGACCCATGAGGAAAGATCCGAATCGAGACCAGAACCTCTATTGTGCTTTTCATAGAGACAAAGGCCACGAGATCAAAGAATGCAGGCAACTCAAGCGAGAAATCGAGCACCTAGTTCGGAAGGGAATCCTTGCTCGTTTCACAAAGCAAGACGAAAGAGGGAAAAGATAGAGGTCGCCATCTCCTCAACCGAACCGAGCCAATGGCAGAAGATGAACACCAGCTGGAGTCATACATATGATCGCCGGAGGTGAGCAAAGAGACCATTCCCGAAAGAGGAAGTCCAAAGAGGTCATGTCCGTCGGGTGGGGGACAAGCTCGACCACAAGTATGATCCAATTTACAGTGGCCGATGGTACACATGTTCGACATCCGCACACAGATGCCCTAGTTGTTGAAGCAGTCATTCAAGACTTCCTGGTTCAGCGAATACTAGTCGACACGAGAAGTGCGATCAACCTTATAACAGCTCAAGCATACAGAGTATTGGGGATGTCGGACCACAGGCTCAAGGAAGTCAGTGTCCCCCTTATTGGTTTATCCGGAGTACCTGTTCGGGTAGAAGGGCTAGTAAATCTACCCATACAGCTCGAAGACGATGCGGTGGTTTGTGCTTGCCGGGCAAATTTAATGGTGGTTGATATTTTGCTGTCTTACAACGTAATATTCGGCTGACCCCTACTGTCTAAAGTGGACGCCTGTGTCTTCGTGAAAAACCTGGTGCTTAAGATCCCCACAGAAGAAGGAGTGGCCAT
Organism: Excoecaria agallocha; assembly: GCA_037975025.1. Lineage (NCBI taxonomy): Eukaryota > Viridiplantae > Streptophyta > Magnoliopsida > Malpighiales > Euphorbiaceae > Excoecaria > Excoecaria agallocha. The sequence continues at coordinate 19,860,535 of CM075816.1, forward strand.
TTTGAGAGAAAATCAGAAAATGGCTCGGAAGACGTACTTAACCATACTCAAAGGGGTAAATCAAGGCCTGCCCCTTGACGCGATTGATGTACCAGAGAAAGAAGAACGAAGGGCAGAGCCGGTAGAAGTGCTGCAGGTAGTCGAACTAGAGCCAGGCAAGAAGATTCAGATATCTGTGGGAAAGATAGGGGTGGAGAAAGAAGCTCTACTCTCAACCCTCAAGGAGTTTATGGATATTTTTTTCTGGAAAACCTCGAACATCCAAGGGGTCAAAAAGGACTTAGCAATTCACTCACTGAATGTCCGGCCAGAATGCAAGCCAGTAAAATAAAATAAGAGGAATTATGCCCCAGAGAGACAGTTGGCATCGAGCAAGAAACGATAACTTTGCTCGATAGTGGTTTCATCAGGAAAATATTCTATCCGAACTGGCTGGCAAATATGGTTCTTGTCCGAAAAAGCAGCGGCAGGTGGAGGATGTTGGTTGATTTCACCGATCTAAACAAAGCATGCCCTAAAGATTGTTATCTGCTGCCAAACATAGACACACTTGTGGACTCAACAGCAGGGTTTGAAGAGTACGCATTCCTCGACGCTTCAGCAGGCTACCATCAGATCCCAATGGCCCGCTCAAATGAAAAGAAAATGGTGTTCATCACCCACAAAGGAACTTACTGTTATCGGGTCATGCCCTTCGGATTGAAGAATGCAGGGGCCACCTACCAAAGGCTGATGAATAAGCTGTTCGCCTATCAGTTGGGGAGAAACATGAAGATCTATATGGATGACATGATCGTCAAAAGCTGAGCCTTAACAGACATGTGCACCGAGATGAAGGAGACCTTCCAAAGACTTCGGGAATCAGGCTTGAAGCTCAACCCCGAGAAGTGTGCCTTTGGAGTCCAGTCCGAAAAATTCCTTGGCTTCATGATATCGAAAAGGGGGATCGAAGCAAACCCGGAGAAGATCAAAGCGATCATGACCATGGACCCGCCCATAACAGTCTGGGAAGTACAAAGGCTAAATGAAAGGATAATAGCTTTGGGAAGATTCATTTCATGCTCGGCTAAACGGTGTTTGCCTTTCTACAAAGCCATCAGAAACCTCAAGAACTTTGCCTGGACGGAAGAATGCCAACAAGCATTTCAGGCCTTGAAGCAGTTCCTTTCAACCCCCCCACTGCTCAGCAGGCCATTAGCGGGTGAAGTTTTATACCTCTACCTGGCTGTTTCGACTGGTGCAGTTGGTTCGGTGCTGGTCCAAGAAGAGGATGACCAACAGTTCCCCGTTTACTACACTAGCAAAGTACTTCGGGGGGCCAAACTCAATTATCCCATCTTAGAGTAGCTGGCCCTCGCACTCATTACAACAAAAATAAAGCTTCGACCATACTTTCAGGCGCACATAATTTCGATATGGACAAACACAAACTTACGGAAGGTGTTATAAAGGCCAGAATGTTCGGGCAGATTGACAGAATGTGCCGCCTGTCTAGGAGAATTTGATGTTCGATATGAGCCACGGACATTCATGAAAGCACAGGTGTTAGCTGACTTCGTAGCTGAGTTACATAAACCTGTTCCCGAACTAGAGAAAGTATCGTGGAAGTTGTATGTTGATGGGACCTCGAGTTCGGAGGAAGCAGGGATCGGAGCAATTTTGATGAGTCCGTTGTTAATCCAGATCCAGGCCAGGGCACACCTGACCTTTTCAGCCTCCAACAATATGGCAGAGTATGAAGCCCTTTGTTACGGGCTGCAGCTGGCAACAGAAGTAAAGCCAGACAACTTGGAAATATTCTCCGATTTCCAACTAGTGGTCAGTCAGCTAAAAGGAAATTTCGAAGCTAAAGATCGAATAATGATCCGTTATAAAGAGCTAACCTCTGCCCTGTTAGCCAGGCTTGAGGAAAGGAGGAAGCTTGGTCCATCACTCAGATACCACGATCAGAGAACTCAGAGGCAGATACTCTGGCAAAGAAAGCTAGTATCAATAGCTCAGTTGACAATATAGATATCGTTTCCATCATTATCTCGCGCCCCACCTATGAGACCTATTGGGTTCAAGTTCAGGAGCCAATGGAAGGTTGGCGCTTACCCATCTATCAATACTTGAGGTCGGGAACTTTGCCGAAGGACCGAGCCCAAGCCTAGAAATTAGTTCGAAAATCGAGCTTATATGCCGTGATGGACGACAAGCTGTACAGGAGATCTTTCTCCAATCCGTGGTCTTTATGTGTGAGCAATGAAGAAGGGGATTATATCATCAGAGAAATTCATGAAGGCATCTGCGGGGCCCACGAAGGCGCATAAGCCATAGCCCGAAAAGCTCTCTTACAGGGATATTATTGGCCGATCATGGAGGCTAATGCGAAGACTCTGGTGCAAAGATATGACAAATGCCAAAGATTTGCAAACATTCCACACCAGAGCACGACAAAGCAGAAACTGATCCATAGCCTGTGGCCTTTCGCCTAGTGGGGAATTGACATACTGGGCCCTTTCCCCCGAGCAAAAGGACAGAGGTGGTTCCTAGTGGTAGCGGTGGACCACTTTACCAAATGGGTGGAAGTAAAGCCGCTTGCAACCATTACACCGGCGAAAATTCTCAAGTTTCTGAATAAAAACATTATAACGAGGTTCGGTATCCCCTACTCAATTGTATCTGATAATGGAAAACAGTTTGATTTTCAGGATTTCAAGAACTTCTGCTTGGAGCTGAAGATTCAGTTGAACTTCACCTCGGTTTACCATTCGTAATCCAACGGGATGACTGAAGTGACGAATAGAACTATCTTATCCGGACTCAAGAGACGGCTTGAAGACGCCAAAGGCCCGTGGATCGAAGAGCTTAATAATGTATTATGGGCCTACCAAACATCACCCCGGTCAGTAACAGGGTTAACACCATTCGCGCTCACATACGGTACTGAAGCAGTCATTCCCTGTGAGATAGGAATATGGGAAGTACGAGCATCTTCCCCCAATGCAGAGAACAATGCGGGTCTGATGTATAATTTAGATCGGCTCGAAGAAAGGAGGGAGTACGCCCAAATACGTTTCGCGACATACAAGCAGCGCATGGCGGCTTACCACGATCGTAGGATCAGGCTGAGGTCCTTCAGAGTCGGGCAAATGGTACTGAAAAAGGTGGTATCTGCTCAGACATCGGCAGGGGTAGGCAAGCTGGATCCCAACTAGGAAGGGCAATACATAGTCCGGAAAGTAAGTCAGAATGGAGCATACAGGCTAGAAAACGTCACAGGAAAATGACTCCCGCACTCCTGGAACGGAGTCAACCTCAAACCATACTACCAGTAGCACGGCACTCATCGCGCCATACCTTGTACTGGTTCATGTTTCACCTTCTTTAATTTTTTATCGTGTCATTGTTTCTTAATCTCTATCGCAGTTGATTGCCATGATGTTCTGTCCTCAATGCAAGTCCGGCAGATGTTTCTGCCTGCCGAACACAAAATTAATGAACAACATATTCTGTGCAAAATACTTTATCAAATTTATAGCAGGATATATCCGCAAGCTCGGCATTGTCATCAATTAAGCCCTATTTATAAATCAAGTTTGGTACTATACGCCGCTAAACTTATCAACGAGACTAAGTACTCCTATGGTTAAAAGGCTCGGCACCTTCGCCAAAATCGCCTTATCATCGAATCAAGTTCGGCACTACACGCCGCTAAACTTATCAACAAGGATAAGTATGCCTACAGTTAAAAGGCTCGGCACCTTTACCAAAATTGCCTTATCATTAAATCAAGTTCGGCACTACACGCCGCTAAACTTATTAACAAGGCTAAGTATGCCTGCGGTTAAAAGGCTCGGTACTTTCGCCAAAATCGCCTTATCATTAAATCAAGTTTGGCACTTTACGCCGCTAAACTTATTAACAAGACTAAATATGTATATGGCTCGGCATCTCCACCAAGATAGTCTAATCACTAAATTAAGTTCGGCACCATTCGCCGTAAAATTTAACTCGCAAAATCAATTACACTTAAGGAAGAGGCTCGGAATCATCGTCTTAAAAGCCCGAAACTCTAATGATGCTCAATCCCTCTAAGTATGCTGACTACACCAACCTAAGGCCACAGTCAGCCCGGTGTTCCAAATCCCTTGCGTCGAAGTCCCGAACACAAGGTACGCGTCATGCCACACTTATTATTTAAATAGCTGTTTCACCGAGCAGTATCTTTATTTAATTAGCTAAGCTCGGGTGGGCGATCTTAGGCTATACCTAAAAACCAAGGTAACCTACCTCGCCACGCGCGAAAATTTTACAAGTATTAAAAATATCAAGAAAGTAAGCACGAATCGCAAATCGAAGCACAATAAGGAAAGAAAGAGTGCGGACTTTCATTAAAAAGAAAGATTGTTACAAGGAATCAGTCCTCATCTGGATACACATCATCCAGAAAGGACAAATCAAGTTTGGGGTATTTTCCCTTTATAACAGAGGATATTTTGGCGCTAAACGCCATACATTTCTTAGCTAAGACCTTGGCATCCTTTTCTTCCCGAGCTTCCTCTCTCCTCTTCCACTCAGCTTTTTTTTCCTTAAACCGATCAAGTTTCGCCTGAAGAGCAGAGGTAGACTCCTTTTTCCGAGTCAAAGCGGACTCCAGCTCAGCCTCCTTCGCTACAGCCTGCTCTTGGGCCTTATGAACTTTTTCTTCAGCTTGCTCGTGGGCCTTACGGGCTTTCTCTTCAACCTCAGCCATCCTCGATCGTAGAGATCCGAAGTCAGAGTCAGCTCGTCGACGCTTCGCGATGAGATCGTTCATCTTCGTTATAGTCGCGTCGATCAGTTGGGATCCCTACAAAACACAAAAAGATTAGGGCATATTCAAGAGATTAATACTTTCAACAAATCCGAACCACTTACCTCAAGCTGATGCCTCTTCAACCGATCAGCCAAACGTTCGGTACTCAGGGCAGCGAGGGGAGCGACCTCCTTCGGCACGCAAGAAGCTACGTGAGAGGAGTATTTGTCCCCCATAGTCTCCCACATCTTGCATATTTCGCAGAGCAAGGTTCAGAGGTTTTTCAGCTCCTTATCGGCCTAGCCTCGTGGCTCGGAGGGTGCAGCAACCTCGACCTCGGCAACCGAAGTCCCAGAAACCTCCGCAGTGGTCGTCAAAGGCTGAGCCTCGGGAGGAAGATTCGCCTCCACCTCCTTTACAACAGGAGGCATGCTCGGAGAACCTTCGGCTAACTTCTGCCTTTTCGCCTTCATGATCTCTGCAGCCCTGCTCATCTTCCTCATGGTTGCAAAAAGAAAACAAATTAAAACAACGCATCAGTATCACGAAATAAGGAAAAACGAACACTACCTTTTGTTCGGCGAGGAACCAATTTCGGACTGCAAGGGTCCAATAAGTTTTTTAAGTCCCACTTGTCCCGGGCCAGTTCCCTTCAGCGAGACAAGATTAACTCCTCTTCATTGGAGAGCCATAAGTTCCCATCGTTTCGATTTGTATATCTCCCCCAGGTTGTCCGTACTTGGAAGTCAGCCCGCACTCTCTCCACTAGAAAGAATCGATCCTTCCACTTCTTCAAAGACTCCGGGTTTCCAATAGACACCCCATATCCAGGCCGAGCTTGTATGTAGTTGTGATCCTCGATACCAGCTCGGAGACCGACCACATGGATTGCTCGGAACAGATTCACAGTAAGATCTATGCCTTATTCCACGGCCCAAATCTGAAGAACGGAAAGAGTTCGCCAAGCGTTGGGGTGGAGTTACCCGACATCTATATCAAAATACCTCAGCACGCCCACCTCGAAGCTCGTCAAAGAAAGACGGACACCGGCCTCAAATTGCGCCTCGTAAATGGTTGTCTTCCTCTTGTTAGCGAACTCAGTATTTGCCCTTTGTGAGGTGCTGGGTTTACTGGCGAAGTAGTCCGGCTCTGAAGTTAGTTGAGCAAGGAGAGAACTGAGCTCCTCCTCTTTCACTGTCAAACTTATGCTTCCAACTCTAGGCAGTCGACGAGGAGCCTTCTTCTTGGACAATGTAGCAGTCCGGCTTAAATCGATAGGCTGAACTCCCTCGCTCGAAGAAGAACATTTACTCATGCCCGAGACACTACCACTGGGAGCATCCCCGCTGGCCCCGACTCCCTCATTTGAAGATCTCTCCGAACTCATAACGAAAGAGCTAAACACGAAATATAAAGAATGAAAAAGGGGGATGAGGGACAAACCTGGCAAAAATAGATGAAAGATTGCGAAAAGAAGATAACAACCTCGAAGCTCCAAGATAACGAGCGCTGAAGAGAAAGCAAAGACGGAGTAAAATGAGCAAAAACGAAAGAGAAAAGATGGAGAGGAGGTTTATATAGGAAGTCACGATAAATCCGGGCCACACACGTGTAGGCTGATCCATACTTGGGAGAGCGCATTTAAAGCAGCACACCCCGATCGAGGCGCTCCTAGCCGTTACGCATGGTAAAATAGACATTACTCCCAGTAAAATAGGGAGCTATAAGTGCTCCCCTAATAAATGCACGCGTGGAAAATGACATCACCTTGTCGTGGCGCGTATGACAGGGCGACCCTGGGTATAGGCCCCCCAACACCTGAACGAGTATGTCGATCTTTTGCGCCGAACTTCGAATCATAGTTCGGTAAACCCTAAGGCCTCAAGTTGTCGCAACCAGCTCATTCGGCCCAGTCGCCACTAGCTCAGATCCAGCATTATTAAGTAAACTTGTTCGGCGATTTTCTGTCAGTTGCAGACATAAATGTCATCCACTGGGGGTAAATTATGATAACAACCGGACTATTAGATCAGTTACGGTCCGACATAGACCGAGCACTTTGTCCAAATAGGATCCAGTGAGCCAACCAAAGGCCAAGCTCCTCAGGGAGACATGGCCGAACCATAGATCGGCAAAAGGTTGGTTCCGAAAATAACTCCACCACGTTGAACAGACAATCGCCACTAATTCACGTTTCCTCGAAAATCGTCGCTATTGGGTTAGTGGCCGGAAAAAACGAGAAACTCTTTCTATTAACTACTAGAAATGTGGTAACCCCATTTATAAAAGAAGGAGAAACAGGTATGAAAAGGTTACTTAATTTTTTTTCACTCAAAAATTCTTATTCTCTCACCCAGAATCTCTAACTTGACGGTCAGAAGTTCCTTTATCGAAAATCCACTAGTTTATTGTTTGTATTTGTAGGTGTTTATAGTCGTAAAAAGCTTGCTGTATATTTTTTCCTGTCATCAAGGTGCATTATAGACTATGATAAAAAAAAAAAAAGTCAAGTCTTTACTTTATAATTATATACGAAATTTACCACATAATATATTTCAGCGGTTTGTTTATGGGGAGAAAAATGACAAAACTTAAATGAGTGTACGAGATTTTACTTTTGAATATTTATTTAATAAATTAATGCTACTATGAAATTATCAATTACATAATAATTTATAATGGATTTAGTTTATGTAATAAGAATTTTATCGAAAATAACGGGACATCGAATGGAAATGTCTGTGTGGGAAGAAAAGAGCGGAGAAACTTTAATTGGTGGTGGCCGGCAGTAGCAAATAGCAGCCAGAATTTTCTTCGGGAAGATCTATAATTGCCAACTTAAAAGTAAATTTATGAAAACGAAGAAAAATGGAGTTTCTTTTTTTGCATCTTAGTCTAAAATTATATAATTAAAGTCGTGCCATCGTCCCTACCATCTTAGTCTAAAATTATATAATTAAAGTCGTGCCATCGTCCCTACCATGAGGCATAAAGTTTTTTTTGGTATGTTTAATTATGAATCAATTTCATTCGTAATCATTAAATATATATATATATTTTTAAAATAATTTATTTATTTTTTTTAATAAAAATATCACTGAATATAATATTTTTTTAAATAAAAATTATATTTATTAATTTTCGATGAGGATTCTGACTGAAATAATAATATGACACATCACATCATTTATCACGTTACGTGAAAATATCATATTAGCTGTTATATCACTTGTTAAAATAAACAAATGAGAAAAGAACACATATTAACCCATTTATTTTAATCAAATCCAAATTGAATTATAAATTGGATCATCCATCTAAATTGGATCTTGTTAAGGTAATGGACTTCCAAATTTATAAAGCCATATCACTTTTTTTTATCTTTTCAACGTGAGATATGAAAAAATTGAGAATATAATATTTTCATAATTTTATTTTATTTTTTTAATTATTGAATACATCACATTTTCATGATTTTTTTTTATTTTATCCATTTTTAATTCTTTCATAATCATAAACTGTAAGAATGTTTTTAAAAGATTGAAATTGATAAGCCTCTGCTATAAGTTTGAATGCAGAAGATTGATTAGCAGTGAAAACCATCGTATAATCATCTTCAGAAACATTCATGAACGCCATAATTCTTCTCTTTATCTTGTTCTCAGCTTCTGATTCCGAGCCGCCGTAGAGCAACTGCGAGTTCAAGCTCACTGGCTTGCAAGAAATATCGAAAAATGAGTCGGAAACAGGAGGAGGAGAAGCTGAAGTTGAAGGTCCATAGAGATTCTGTTGTTGAGAATAAGAGAAAAGACCATGGCCAACATAATCAAGACAGACATTGTTGGACAGAGTTAAATGATAGTAGTGTTGTTGTCTGATTTTATCAGCTTGATCAGTTTGAGAAAAATGAGGAAATGTTGTGATTAAATTGGAGAATGATTGGTGCAAAGAAGGAAGAGACTCGTGATTGGTGAATTTGGAATTGGGGTGAATAGAAGAACCCATAGCAATTTCAAAGCCATAACGAGAAGAAGCTGCAGTGGTAGTTGTGTGAGTCGGAGTTTTAGATGGAGGAAAGCAGCCATGGAAACAAGATTCTGTGGCCTCTGTAAGGCATGGTGAGGACGTCATTAAACACCCTACTAATTAATTTGCAGAGTTCTGATTTAATTGGCTACTTTTTTTTTTTTTTGTGTTGATTAATTCCAAATAATTGAAGAGCCTTCCAATGTTCGTAACATCCTTATCCGACTTGTCTGCTAGCTTTTGGTTTAGAATTCGAACTGTTCGATTGCGTGTACTCCATGCCACAGATGTTCATTTACTCCTAATCTGTTTAGTCAGGCGTAGATATTCATGAAATTATAGACTATGGTAAAAAAGTCAAGTCTTTACTTTATATACAAATTTTACCTCATAATGGGGAGAAAAATGACAACTTAATGAGTGGACGAGAGTTTACTTTTGAACATATTTGTATAAATATTTATATTTATTTAATAAATTAATGCTACTATGAAATTATCAATTACATAATAATTTATAATCTGATTTAGTTTATGAATAAGAATTGATAAAACTTCCGATTTTATGAGGTTCATGAGCTCCAAAATCGGTTTCAAGTAAAAATCTACACATTGAAAGTCTAATCAAATATGTGTGGCTTTTCACATGAAGCCTGCCAAACGCCGTCGATCCGATCGATCTGACAAATTTTGACTATATGAGGTGAATTGATAAACCTCACAGGATATAATTAGTCTAATTTTCTTCAAATCACATCCTCTATATACCTATTAGGTCCACTCCAGAATACCTACTCAATAGGCTTAATCCCTTATAAATTATTTAATCTCCAAAGACTCTGAGTACTGAGGTTTGAGCTTCTTTTATTATATTTTTTCTCTCAAAAAATCTTTCACTAACTTAAGTTTCGAAGTGTTAACATCCGAACCGACCAGATTAACATTTTTGCTGATTTCAAATTGTTGCTAACTAGATCGGCTCGTGCGCGTTCACTTGTTTTGACAATTTCAATATTATCAAGAGTTTTATCGAAAATAATGGGATATCGAATGGAAATGTCCGTGGGAAAACAAAAAAGAGAGGAAAGAGCAGAGAAACTATAATTGGCGGTGGCCGGCAGTAGCAAATAGCAGCCAGAATTTTCTTCGGGAAGATCTATAAATATTGCCAACTTAAAGGTAAATTTATGAAAATGAAGAAACATGGAGTTTCTTGTTTGCACCGTAGTCTAAAATTATATAATTAAAGTCATTTTCAGTAAGTGTCGTGCCATCGTCCCTACCATGAGGCATAAGGTCCTTTAGTCATCCACCGAAATTTCCTGAATTATCGTTACACAATCCTCGCTTTTCCATTCACAATAATATTTTAGACCATAGATCAGTAATATTATTGATTTGATTTATAGACCAATCAATAATGAATTGATTTAAATTAATCGGATTTTTTTGAATAAAGTTAATACTAAAAAGAACAAAAGGAATTTTCCAATAAAACAAGTTTTATATCGTCCACACAGGAAAAGAATTTTGGTCAACGAATGAATTGAGCATAAAAGTATAGACTGTAGACTATAGACTAGTATATTGTTTTAGTCGTCTTTGGTTTCGTCTTCCATTGAAATGTATAAGCTATGACCCGAATATTCACCAAAAGTTTCAACTGATTATTTTGAATAATTAATACTCAGACGGTATAAGATCGACCAAAAAAGGTTCCATTAATTGGCAGTGTCATATTATATGTCAATTTTGTATTTAAATTAATGGGTCACATGGATTAGACTCATCCGCGAGTTATTTGTATACGTCGTCCAGGCAATATTATTGCCTATATATCATTACATTAGCTATTTTTTCTGTTATTTGTTTTTTAAAAGCATCATCGTTTTAGAATTTTGAATGTTCATATTTTTTTTAAATGACGAACATTTTAAACCGTTAGAAGTTTCATATTATTTTTTTGCTCAAAAATGTGTTTTCATATTATTTTTTTTCTGCTCAAATGATCGGATACAAATTGAATGTATTTCAATTTAGTTGAGTTGATCGGAAAAAATTGATTTGATTGGATAGAATTCTCAAAAATAATTAGGATTGCTTCGGATGAGAGGTCTATCAAAATTTCGACTCTTGAATTGTTTGGGTTGGATTGAGTTTGACCCGAATCCGTATACAGACACCCCTATACTATAACTTAAATTATTTTTTTAATAGAATCATTTGCATGTCCTCACTCCTCATACATGAACATGAGAGGATATTTTAATTTATTTAAAATAATTTAAATTTGTAACATCAAAACAATTCGATTATCTTGGTGGTGTAAAAGATAATATTAAAAATTACATGTGCTCCGTGTTTTTTGCAATCCCTTTTCTTGTTTCCTTTTAATTTAAATTGTTCACAATTAATTAATTCCAAATTGTCGCAAGATTGAAGAAAGTCCAAACTTTATCCAAAAAAAAAAAAAATTTTTGTAGTTGTAAAAATATAAATAAGAACGCAATTTGGAGTACTCAACCTCTCGCTTTATATTGCAATTTGCAAATTAGAAAAAAAAAAATACTTTGTTGAGAGTGGGATTTGAACCCACGCCCTTTCGGACCAGAACCTTAATCTGGCGCCTTAGACCAACTCGGCCATCTCAACACATGCAAGAATATTGAAAATTTTAATAAAGATTAAATGTCATAGCAAAAAGCTTAATAGATTTTCTTTTCCACTCCAATCAAGTTATCTAATGCACAATTCAGTCATCGGGAATCGAAACTCTAAACTTCAATGCATTCAAAATTTGGCCTTCGGATCTACCAAAAAAATGATTCGGCCATTGGAGCAAGGATAGGTTATATAAATATACTTGAATTTTTCCTCCCTTCACGAGTTCATATATAATTATTAAATAATCATCTTTTTACATTTAAAATAAAAAAAATTGAAAAAAAAAATAAAACAAGAATTATGATTATAAGTTCTGGCAAAAAACTTGTGTTTACCAGATCCATGATACTTGTGCTGGTTAGCATATATAAAGATGATATTTCGTGATAGATTGATCATAAAAAATTGTAGATCGAATCTAAACAAAAATTTTCTTTAAGACTAGAAAACACTTGTGCTTACCAAATCCATGATACTTGTGTTGATTATCACATATAGAGATGGTATTTCGTGATTAGATTGATCATGAAAAATTATAAATCGAATCTAAATAAAAAATTTCTTTAAGGCGAGAAAAATTTATATTCACCAGATCCATGATACTTGTGCTGGTTAGCATATATAAAAATGATATTTCGTAATTAGATTGATCATGAAAAATTATAGATCGAATCAAAATAAAAATTTTGTTTAAGGCAAGAAAATATTTGTGCTTATCAGATCCATGATGCTTGTACTAATTAATACATATAAAGATGGTATTTCATGATTAGATGATATTTAAAGCGAGAAAACATATATCATCGTTTCTTATCAGCACAACATAATTTAGCTGAACGACATCAAACCCAGTGAAAATATTCCTTTCTTGTAAGCAAGAATATACCAATCATGTCTGACTTTTCTTCAAAAAATGACTCAAAAGCTTAATTACCTTGCGCAAGAGATGGAAGAAAGTGGTTGGCTAATGAATTAAATAGCTCTTGAAATTTAAGTAATTATCAAGTAGAAGAAATTGTAGGGCAACTCTCCTTTGGCGTAATGAAACAATAGACCAACTACTTATACTATGATCTCTCATATATAATCACCATCTGCCAGAGGAGAGAAGCCCCACAACTAGTTCACTTAATGATTTTTTTTTTTTGAATTATCGTGTTGTTTTACAGTGAAACTTCAGAAAATAAGGAAGGAGCTTTATACTGTTGAAGAAATAGGATATGCCGTATGGATATCCTACTTTGTTTTCGTGCCCTCTTTCTTCGCATTCCATGCAATATATATCTCCTTTCAATTTTCAATCTTTTTTTGGGAAAAAATAAAGTCTAATATATATTATCATCAGATTCTATACTTACCCATGATTTTGACCCCACCTCTGTAATGTTTTCTGTTTCTCTACTGTGCTTAACCTCCATAGTTTTTGATGGGCGTTGAAGGAGAAAGAGGAAGATTATCTTTAAATATATAGATCAGTTTATAAAAGCAGTTACGAGAATGGACAGAAAGATGCCTCTTTTCTTCTGCCTATGTGAAGGTGGCACCAAACCTGGGGCCTAGAGGTATATCCTCTGTCATATTCTTTCTTATGCTCAATCATTTCTCTCTTTTTTTCTTTTTTATTATTTTTTCCTATTTTCTGAAAAGTAATAGATAATTCAACTGTGCTAATCGAATTTCTAAACTCAGAAGAAATTTGAGTCTCCATTATTCAAATATTACTAGTATTTAAAAGTCAGTTATACTCGAATGTCTAAGTTTGAAAGAAATTCGAGTCTCTATTCGAACATTACTAGTGTTTAAAAGTCATTCATAATTGTTTGCGCTACTAATCTAGTTATTAATTAAGAAGCATTACAATGATCTCATGCATTTAAATACAGTCTATTCAAACACTATAAAAATAGCTTCACTACCATCAAGTATGTAGATCTTTAAATCTTCTATATATTCATATTACCATTTGTTATTTCTCTTTCTGTACACTTACTTGGCTGTGGAAATAATAATAATAATAATATCCCTTATTAAGAACTTGACGATTTTTTTCTTTCAAATAACCGGAATTATTAGCAGTCATGGCACAATGTATCAAGCTTCAATTATAGATTTTAGGTTGCTCTAACCAGAATTCAACCCAATTATAGAACTGCGTCTTTGTTTATGTTTGCATTTATGTAAATTGATCTCTTTTAAGTCTCAACACTTTTAAGATAATCAAGTTATTGAATTCAAAACCATTCATCAATTTGTTAGGCTGTTGCCTAATACAGATTTAGCTCCGATTTGTTTAGGTTATTTTCTCTCTGAGATTACATCATAAAAACCACTATGATTCCTCAGTCGCCAGTCTCTCTTGCAATATTCTAACTCCCATATACCTGCACCAAATTAAATCCAAAAACAAATACACGTTAATTTGCAGTACCGCGGATTGTATTATGCACCCATCAGAAATATATAAAAAAAAATTTACATCCTACCATGCACCATAGCAATACTCCAAAATAAAGAAATCGGTATAATATTTAAATGAGTTAGAAAATAATATAGTGGCATAGGTACCTGCCAAGCATCATGACAGTGGCTTGAGGATTGGTACCAGGAGAGGCATTAAATGTAGAACCATCAATAACTCTTAGGGAATCCACCCCAAGAACCTTGTAATGAGAATCAACAACACTACCCACTTGGCATCCTCCATGGTAATGCCATATAGTCATTACAGTGTCCTTACAGAACTGTTCTAATGATACTGAGGTATTAGAATGTCTGGGTAATAGATTTATTGGGGAATTTGCTGTCAGGTTTAGAAGTAGTTGTGTGGATTCATTTTCATATCTGAACTTAGAAAATGATTTGGAATCAATTATTCTCTCAATTGTTGAAATCCCATCTACACACCTTTGCAAATCTTGAGCTTCTTTGAAGTAATTGAATGTAACTGATGGATTATCATTTGGGTTTTTTGTTCTTAGCTCTAAATGACCAGTGGATATTGGACCCGTTGTTTTTTCTAAAATGAATCCTCCTCTAAATGCTACTGGCTCAAGGGTTTCCATTAGTTCTATGGCTTTGGCTAGGGCTTCTGGTGTTCTTTGTTTAGGTGGCACTGTTGATAGCTGGCCAATCTGCATAAAAACAATGTCCAAATTAACTAGAAGCCCTCAGTATATATAATTCTCTACATTGATAAATGATTTGTGTGCATCATTTATTAAATTAGCTTGGTCTATGAATAAATTCATAAATAGATAGAGCCTATCTAAAAGAAATATAAAGAAAAATAGAAAGTGATTTTTACCTTAGGGGAGAACATGCCAAAGTCAGAGGTGGGATGAGGAGCAAAGTTAGCACCACTAGCAGCTTCAATGTAGGAGCCAAAGTGAGTGATACCAACTGTTTGAATAAGAGAAACCTCAACCGGAAGAGGTGAGGGGATAAAAACTGCATTCATTGGATTGTCTGACATCAGTTGCCCAACCATGGGCTGCTCCATCACCACACTTATGTTGAAGGCCTTTAGTTGGTCTATTGGTCCCAATCCACTTAGCATCAGTAGTTGTGGGCTTCCTAATGCACCTGCTGAAACTATCACTTCATTTTTAGACCCTCTCTTTAAATAGGCCCTATGTCGAACACCTAATTGGTCCCTATACACCACTCCATGGGCCCTTGGCCTCGGTCTCCCTGCTCAAAAACATAGGGCAAGCTTATCGATACTGGTTAAGGAATCAGAACTGCTCGATTTCAAGTCCAGAACAGTCGATTATTAAGTCAGTTTTCTATTAAAAAGCAAAAGAAAGGACTTAATTATCCAAACCCACCTTTGATTTGAAACAAAATCTTATGGACAGAGGCGTGCAAAAGGACAGTAAGGGCAGAAGAGTTAGCATAGGAAAGTAAATCAGCAGCGGTATGTCTATGGCCAGATGGATCAAAAATGGTGCCGCCAATTTTAGTGCCATAAATGTGGTCATAGGTGAAGCCATTGTTGGGCAAAACCCCAACTTCCAAAAGTGCTTGCTTAACAGCCGATTGCCATGGCCCCAATTGTGGCTCGAATGCTACTTTCTTCTCCACCCACCTGTATGACTCGTTCACTAGCCCTCCATCCCACCCCACTTCCCTGCCATCGTAATTACAAAACTATATTAAATTTCAAAATTAATTTTTTTGGCAAAAACACCAGTAATTACAAAACTTATTATTGTTTGAAGGCTTACCTTGCATATTGGGTGCTAGCTCGAGTGTAAAATCCGGCATTGAGGCAACTTCCGCCGCCCAAAACGCGGGCACGGGAATTGATTACGCCGTCTTCCGAGACGAATCGTTGAGATGGAGACGTCGGAGAAAGATCCGATAATGCCGCTCCGAAGCTCGCCAAATCGCTGATGTTTGAATTGCCATAGGGGGAGCCACCGCGTTCCAGCAGCAAAACGCTGGCGTTTTGCGACAGAGTGGCGGCTAATGGGCAGCCGGCTGTGCCGCCGCCGATAATTATGTAGTCGTAGTATGATATATCGGGAGCTGAGGTTGCGTTTTGCAGAAATGAGAAATTTGGAGCTGTTCATAGAAACGAATTTTGTTATTTTCGTTTTTCTATTATTACTACTATTATTTTATTTTTTAAATCATTTGAGGACAAAGATATATACATATACACACACACAATTATATTAGTGGAACTCCTTAAAAGATAATTTTAAAACAAATTTATATATAAAAAAAAAAGATTAATATCACTCTTAAAAAATATTTTCATGTTTCTATCCAAAAAAAAAAATTCCATGTAAATATTTATTTGCAGAGAAATTTTGTTTTAATTTTTACCATTTATAAAATTAAAATTTAAAATTACCATTAAAAAACTATACCAAATCGAATTACTTGAATCAACTAATTAATATTAAAAAAATATGCATAATAGTTTTATTTACTGTTTTATCCTTGCCAAATAAGCAAAATTCTTTTTTTTTTTCAACCTATATAAGCAACTAACTTTTCGGTGAAGTGATTAATCTCACCTTATCTCTCCAAAACCAAAAGCAAACAATAAGTGATCAAAAGAGTAACTCATTTCTTTAGAAATCATAAATGCATAATTACTTCTTATTTGATTCAAAGGCATTATAATAGCAAAGCAAAGCACTCATTTAAACTGTAATTTAGAATAAAAAGAAAAAAAAAATATGAGTCAAGAAGAAGGTGAGGATGATGATATTCATACCTGTATCAGAAGCACAGAAGCCATGAAAGAAAAGAAATCCAAGAAAGAATCTCCAGAATGCAATAATAATAACAAGACCGCCCATATTAAATTTTCTTGAAAAGGTAGAAATAGATACACAAGAAAAGCAAGAAAAGCTTATATAAATTAGAAACTCAACAATTTCGACGGCTACAACTTCTGTGGGTGTAAAGATTTCTTGCTAAAGATTATGATTTATTTAAGACATTAAGAAAAATAGGACTATATAATATTATTTATTCCTATTTTTATGCTGCAGAGGAGTTGGGCAAGAGAGCTGGGTGAGACAACTTAGCAGCTTCAACTAATCTGCTTTCCTATTTATCTTGTACATGTGAATTAGAAAGAAGGGGAAAAGGGGCAGTTATGTTTGATTTAATGCTTCCAACAACTACCGGATTAGCTTTCTGGAATTTAATTCCCAATTTTTTCTTTCTTTTTCTCTAAAAACAATTCCTTTTTAAAGGATTATAAGAATATAGTTGTTATTCAAGCCCCATGTAAAGATTGCAAAATACTTATTTTTGAATTTTTAAAAATATTTCGCAAGGAAAATTTAAACTCGAAATCTCAGATTAAAAATATTCTCATTGTATATTTTCAATTATGAAATTTTTAACCTAAATTGAGTTCAAGTTGATGATTTTTGGGGTTTATAAATAAACATGTAGACCTTTTTTTTAAGGAAAAAACTTTCATAAAGAACTTTAAAGAAATCCAACTACTTTAGGGGATGAAATTAAGTTTAATATCTGTATGATTTAACACAAAGAAACCTAACAAAGAGTGGGTCTCCTTCCTACTAACAAACTTACACATTAACGAATATTGTCCAAGCATTTTCACGTCCCACTCAGTACCCACATATAGGGGTAAATAGATACCGGTTAATCAGTTTATTAATAATTTTATTAACTAGTTTATTAATTTCGGTTTATACAAAAAAAAACATATCTTTATGCAAAAAAATAAAAATAAAAAGCAGCTTAAGTGATATGCATTAATACTTTCCATTTGGGTTATATGGTCATTTAATTAGCTAAGTAGGGATGAGTAATGTACTTATTCATGATTGAAAATGTAAAGCTTTTATTGTCATTTAATTATTTGTTATCTAACCATATTTTTCGGCGATTACAGCCAATATTTATTTGTGTGGGAGCCAATTTGTATATGAAACTTTCACAAAATCAGAACATAATGCTTAATGCAATAATTTATGTAACCAATTGTGGTTGGTGTGAGTGGTAAGGCACTCTCATCCCTTAAGTGAGGTCAGGGGTTCGATCCCCCTCACGTACGGAGCAACACATTGGCCAGCACACTACCCCTTAATTGGGCCGACACGGTGCGAACGAGGATTAGTCTGGGTGTGGTACGGGCTTAAAGGTGCCTTCCACAGTTGGAGCCCATCCAGGATACCCCGTGCATTTCGCAAAAAAAAAAAATGCAATAATTTATGTGGGCTTTCTTCACAAATGCTCTTAAAAAATAAACCATATCCATATGACACAATTTGAAGTAGATTAAATGTCGACAAAAGCTGTAAAATCATTTGCACCGTGGAATCTCATACATCTATATAATCGAACAGTTCAAATACGCACGCGTACATCTTGTCTTATCCCGCAAAATGTCAAAACTAAAAGATTTCAAAAAGTACATACTTCTTTTCAAATGGAATTATCAATTAGTTATTCGTTAAGC
Organism: Excoecaria agallocha; assembly: GCA_037975025.1. Classification (NCBI taxonomy): domain Eukaryota; kingdom Viridiplantae; phylum Streptophyta; class Magnoliopsida; order Malpighiales; family Euphorbiaceae; genus Excoecaria; species Excoecaria agallocha. The sequence continues at coordinate 19,878,962 of CM075816.1, forward strand.
ATGGTAATCAATCAGTTAAAAATAATATAATAATAGAACGCTAAACCAATCAAAATTCAAAACTCAAACTCACTCCAAAACAATTTAATGGCCCCACGCTCTTATCAATTTGGTCCAGCAATTGTTAATCTATAAATAATATAGACATCCAATGTAATAATTACTCATTCCATATTTTTAATTTCCCCTGTAGGGATGGATACAAATTATAATATAAAATGATTTTTTTTTTTTTTTATAATCCATCTTCGAGGGTAATCTTTGAACTACAATTTTTTTTTTTGAGGAATAATCTTTGAACTACATGATTCCCAGAATATAACTATTTAACAAGCCAACTCCTCATTATATTGTCCTGTATCAATTTCCAATTGAATTGGAGAATAAATTAACTAGCCAACTAAGAAATAAAAAAAAAAAGGAACATTGTTGAAAAAATTGGACTGATACTAATAGAGCATGATAATCAATAGAGTGAATTGTAGGTAAAGCATGTGGCAACGATGGAGACTACACAAATGAATAGAGAAGGAAGAAGTGTGACGTTCAAGAGCTTATCTTGGCCTAAGTAACCAGCTAAGGTTATTGTGCCATCTGCAATTACACGAGCTATTGTCCCTGCTTCAGTAGACAGAAGTCCGCCATTATAGGTTCCACGGGAAAGCCTGGACGACATTACTCGAGAAAGCAGAGACAAGTTTACGCCTGGAGGATAGGAAGATTGTCAACAGTCATGGAATTATTGTACTAGAATCCACAAAAACAGTGGCAAAAATTAACACTTTTCAGATGAGAACAATTTTAGCATCCATTTACGGGAAGAGAAGTTGCCAGGTACGATTTCTTATGAGTGAAAACTCTGAACTGAATAATCTCTCACCTTCGAGTACTTCAGCAGAAACAAACATGATTAGTCCCGAGCACACATATTGTGGAACAGTGTAGGGACTAATAACTTTGAAGCTCAGGAGTATTCCAATGCAAACCACAATTTCTGATGCCAATAAAATTTGTCTGCAAGCAGATCAATTGACAATAACCACATAAGTACGATAGAATGCTATACAAGGAGAGCTGAAAAAAGCAAGCAGCCTGTATGAAGACTTACCTATCCTCAAACATATTACTAATGTAGCTTCCAACAACAATATTTACAGGAAGAACTGTTAGGCCTAGACATGCAAGAAAAATAGCCACTGCACTTGTTGACCAACCGAAGTAGTATTCGGTAATGACACTAGATTCTGAAAGTAAAACCTCCATTGCATATTTTAACATGAAATATATCAACAACTGAACCTGATGACATCAAAAAATATTTAAATAAGTAATCCTGTGTACAGGATAGGATAAAATGGCAATAGAAAAGCTGTACTAGATTGGCATACAGAAGCAGATAAAATACAAGGAGATGTCCTTGTATTTAAAACACTAAATCTATGATGTCAGGGAAGCCTTTGACTAATCATCACCGGCATTACAAAAGTGAAATTTCATTCAAAAATCAACACTATACAAAATTATTCATGCAGAAATCAGTAATGGGCTAAAAGCAGTATATCATCTCCTTTAGAAAGCCTCCCCATATATAGGATGGACAAGCTCTTTCTCTTTCAAGACAAAGCCAGAAACTAAGAAGATGTATCTTGCAGTCTGTCCAGTAAGCCAATCAGCCCATGTCAAGACCCTAATGGCAAAAGTTCATATATCTCAAGCTATTCCCTTCTTGTTCCTAGCAACTAATTTCTAAACTAACAATCTTCATCATTTTTTCCCCAACTTTAAGATTTGATTAAGAAAGCAATGCATGTTCATTTGTTCAGCACATAATGATGAAGGAATTTTTTGGCTAGTTATTTCAGGTTTAGTCTTTCTGATTCTTTTTAGGTTACTAGGTGTTTGAGTTCTTCACTAGGGTTGGTGAGTCTAATATCATGCATCCCAACTTGCAAGTAGCCTAGAACAAAAGTCTCATGTGCCTTGAACTAACGAGGATACTCTGCTATGTAGAAATTTATCTGTATGAGCACATGACCCGTGCATATTCAGTAAATCTGTAATTTCTTAGCACGCTGTCAATTCGCTCTCCAATTTCTTTTCTATGCAACCAATATCTATGCCTATGTTGCACAAGTGCTCCTACAAAATTTTATTCCTTGGTACCAAGCAACTTGATTGAACTACACAGGTCCAAACATTCACAAACCTTTACTGAGGGCGTAAGTAGCTTATACGCTGATACGATTGAAGTGGCAGGTTGCCGAGAATCCTCAGGTGCTTCTTCACTTTCATCATATTCCCCATCACCATTATCATCCTCTTCCTTGGCTTCTGACTTCAATAGTAATGGTTCTCTAACACCCTTCTCAAGGGCATCACTCTCTCTTGGTCCTGATATTGGAAGGGTCAAGAAGTAGCTGTTAGCAATGTCAAGAATTAGAAACATTCTGCATTAAAAAATATGTAATAGAGATACAAAAGTAAAGTTGGCATACCAGCATTTGATTCCCGAGCCCCATTAATCTCTTCAGTCTCAAGAGCAGGTTCTCTAAATGTAATCCACAACAGAATGAGATAAAAAAGCCAACCAACAGCCATAACCCACCCTGGTAATGTGACTTCATTGAACGTAAGCTTGTAAATTTTAAAATTTACTTGAAGTAAGCCAGCAAGAGCTGGACCACATGCCATTCCGAGGGCACTGGCACTAACAAAGCCTGCTGATGACTGCATGCGAATTCTAAGTGGCACACAATCACTGATGTAACGCCGGTTAACAGCTCTAGCAGAGCCCAACCTGCAATATGTGAAGAAAGCTTATATAAATCTGATGATGGGAAACAAATAATAAAATTCACCACCGTCTGCCATGAAGTTCTTAAGGACCTTGGATTATTATTTTTTTTTATCAAATTAAAATTCCAGAATGATTAAAATGGGATTCAATTTAAATACTGTAAAACCAAGGATTTCCATATCTGCCTTAACTGAGCACATTAAACTATGTCCTCTTATGGCTGCTGAAGTCAATATTAAAATCCCAATATGTTCGAATTGCTTAAAAATTTAATTTCCTTGGGAAAATATATCATAGATTTCCTGTCTCAGAGAAATCACACACTGAAGATAGCACTGATGCAAATAGACGTGAAAAGTTGAAGAGGATTAAAATGCTTACCCACAGAATAGACGACCAAGTAAAAGAAGTGCTATTGACTGAGCATCAAGTGCCAGTGCATACATGGCATTTCCCACCAAAAGAACAATACTGCTGAATACAAGAGGTCTGAAGTAAGATTTATTTGACCAAGCACTGAAATACACTGAAGAAAACACCTGTGCAACAGCCATTGCCCCAATTACGACACCACAAACTGTTGCTGGAGCTCCAAGCAATGTGGAGTAGTCATCTGCCGTGGGGACAACTATATATGTATTGACCATATAAAGGAACGTGTTCAATAAGTTCAAAAGAAGGGACATAAAATGGTATCTCTTATCATCAAGGTGTTCCTCGACTGGAGAAGGTAGCTCTTCTTGCATGATGAGCGCATGTTGTGCCAAGAAGTTAAGGAAATTTGTAGAGTGGGTTAACCTGTCTACAGCTGCTTTTAATGAATCAACAACAGGATCCTAAAGATCAAACAGGAAACACAATAAAGACCTCAAGTTAGAGTCTGCCACCCAGAAAAAACACCAACAAAAATTAAAATTATATGCAAACATGTAACAAACAAACAAGACCTGGAAGGGAAGAGCTGGTTGATCATATATAGATAAGTAGCTTCCTTGATGTTCCTGAAGTTCATGAAGATTTCGAGAAATGGCACCAACAACAGCTCCTAACCCCTGCAATTTCCAGCATTGTTCAGTAGAAAATCATTCACATGTAGGCTACAGCACTCTAACAAGAATGAGAATGAAACAATACCACATGCTTGAACACTTGCTGCAGCAGGGAGTAAGGATGATTAGCACGAGTTTTGACATAGTAATCAGTAAATCTATATCCAAAGCGTTTATCAAACTTCTTCAGTATCTTACGTAGACCAACAGCATTTATCTCAACGAAAAAGAGAAGCTTCAATAAATCCTGCCCCACTGCTCTATATGCTTCTCGCAATTGGTATATTTGAGATATCTCAGGCTGTTGTGCAAGGGCCTCTTGCTGTTCATTGAGCTTTGCAATCCTACTTGCAAGTAGTCCTTGTTGTTCCAACAGAAAAAGAACAATTTTCTCGATCTGAAAAAGATTTTTACAAGAACAAGATTAACATGATTCCAGCTAAAGTTAAAACTTTTATTTAGATCTTTTAAGAAAAGGAAGACCAAGCACCCATGTACAATTGAGAAACAACTGTCATAACACAAGAGCTTTCTCTTTCTTTCTTTCTTTTCTGTTCTCTCTCTCTCTCTCTTTTTTTTTTTTCTAAAAACAGAAATATGCTATTATGGTATGCATGCAAATATTGCAACTTCATTCCAGTAATAATCAGCTTCTTAATATGGTTACCCTTGGGAATATTAATCAATTTCAGCTGATCTCTTTCATCAGAATGAAATAAGAAAGACATGACCATCCAAATAATATTCACAAAAAATTGTCCCTAACTGTTGTACTTAGGTCCTTAGAAAACAAGTCTCATCATTCATGCCATCAAGGAGATATATGGGGTCCTACTGGCAGTTAGCACAGAAGTGACTATTTTTCCCCTTGAAGCTCTTTCATGGAATGAAGGAAAATATAAAATATAGGGTCATATTTCATGATAAGTTGCATCAACAATATCTTACAGTTGTACATTCAACAGAGGAAAAACTATATAGTCAAGTTGAATGTCTAATTCAGAAAACAACTCCACATGAAGCATCTCAAATAAAAAAAATTAAGAAGACAAACCCAGGAAGTTTATCAAATTTGAGATTTCTATGTCAATTCTGCATAGACACAGAGACAGATATGAATACCAAATGCACAACTCTGCACCTGATTATCAAGCATTCTTGAGAAATCCTTAAGAACGTGCTTGCGGTCTTGTGTTCCAACTTCGATCTGATGAGCATACTGTCTCACTTTTTTCTTCATTAATTTATAGTTGATATAATATCTGAAAGAAAAAAGATGTATGAGAAAAATGAAACAATACCATACGAGGAGCATAAAGAAAATGCTTCATGGCATACTCTATAGTACGTTATTATGTACATTGATATATGAACCATACCCTTGCCATTCTTCAATTTGTCGTTCCTTCAACTTTTTCCCAAATGCAACCATCTTTCACTATGAATTATCCAATACCTGCATCAGTTTGGAGAAGAAGAAAGAAGAACTATCACCATAAAACTGCATACACTATACAGTCAAGCCGATGATACCACTATAATAAGAGTTATTTGCGCACATCTCTGTCATGGAATCCACCATAAAGCTTTTGCTCTGTCTGAGCAATGGCTGTTATGGGAACACATAGCTCACATACAGAACTAGTACAAAGATTTTACCATATTAGTCCACATATTTCAGGCCGAACACTAACCACAGCAACTATGATATAAATCTTCCACCATTTAGTTGACAGTTTGAATATCACTAATCTATAGTCTAGAGCAATAAGCAAGAAACTTTGTTACAGGAAAAAAAGAAACAATGATACTGTATGTACAGAAGGCTACCTTAATGATATAAACAAGTAAATAAACTCTGAAAGGACATGGAAGACATAGGAATGCCCTGTGGCCTTTGCATCAGAAGGCACCAAGTTGCGATATGTTACTAGAAAGCACATATAATAAAGGCAGATACGGCAACCTATTTTCATACTAGAATGCATAAAAATACATGTCACTATATCACATGGTTCAAACTGATGACTATCTTCATATTGGAACAAACTGGCAAAGGAAATAAAACAAGAGAAGCTGATGTGACAATCTGGTCAAGAATTCTTTTTGCCCAACTATTTTGATGTTAAACTAGCTGCAGAATCACACACAGAACAGCACCCTGCAAATGCACCTCACCCAGATAACACCCATTAAAGATAAAGTGGTAATACGGTTATGCAGTTATTTATACACCTAAATTAACTGATTGCTACTCGTCTTCCACTAGTCTAGAACTCCAGACGGTAACAACAACAATCTCCATCTAAAAACTACCCTCTTTTTGGAGGAAGAAAGAACAAAAGGAGATCAAAAAAAAAAGAGAGAGAGAGAGAACAGGGTGCAGCCGCTTGCAAAACATTTCAATAGATTTCTGAACAGAGCTAATGAAGCTGGCCATTCACAGCTCATTATGAATCAATCTCAACCATTACCTTTCAATATTTTTTCGTCATGTTAAACAAACTTAATCGCATAACAACTTCCTGAACGGGTGCCACTGCTTCATTACCCATATTGGGATGAGAATATTCATTAGTGAGACTGAGACCATCTAGAACCAAGACCCATTTTGAAAAAATACGATAAAGAAGAATTATTTCAACAAATTTACTTTCACCAAACTTCTTCCGTACAAGTATTCAATTTCGAATGCGTAATCCTGCTATATAGGCCAGCTTTCGCTTTTTGACTGTTGGTTGCATGAATCTCTTATAAGGAGCCAGACGTATCATTTTCTTAAAAACCCACCAAACTTGACCATGTTGGCATAAATGAGCGACTGGCACTGTCACGAGGGAAGCAACTTCGTTAACCTTTCTTTCTACCTTCTTCTGCTTCTTCTTCAATTTTCTTTATATATATATATATGAAATTTAAGGTATCATAATCGTCATAATAATATTAGTAAACTAGTTAACTTTTACAGATTTTCTCGAATAGGGCGGCGTTTCTGAAGCTATGCTATGTTTGGCCAAGTTAAAAAATTCGAGAACGGAGATAAAAAGAATGGCCTTCAAATCACCACCTTCTTTTTATCCCATTGAAAACTGAACTCATTTGAGCACCGTATGAAAAATTAAAGTTTGAAAATCATCTTTTTCTCTTTTATGAACGATTAGGCAGTCTTTAAGTTTGAGCCAGCAAAAATGGCTCTGTCTGGCTGCCAAGAAAAGTATAGAGGAGAAAACGACAGAAAAATAAAGCTTAAACAATTAAAAAAAACATATTTTAATCAAAATTCCGGAAAATTCGAGTTTTCTCTTTTTTCTTTTCCTTTCTTCTTCATTTTCCAAGTAAACAAACAGAACAAACACAAACACAAACGAGAAACTTATGCAAATTACCAGATTGAAAATCCTCCAAGCGGTCTCTTGTTGAAGGCGCCGAGTTTAGAAGACCATCAACGAACAAAAAGCACTGCATTGACCAACAAAAATAAAAAGAGGTGTGAAAAAATAAATCGTTTCATTGCAGATAGAACAACTGCGATTCCACGAGGCAATAAAGATTTACCTGTAATAGAGACCCAGAGAAAGCTGGAAAGAGGATTCTCTCGTATTAATAAAAAAAAACAAAGAAAAGTGGATCCTTATATGCCAATTCCAAATAAATTGCAACAAATTCTTGAAACTGAAGAGAAGTAATATGGAAGTGAACCGAGAGCCACGTTCTTTGCTTGCGCAGAGGATTTATTGAACGGGCCAAAATCTGAAATCTCTTTGTCTAGAGAATCAGAGAGTTGCCTTGTGCAAATCAGATAACCATGTACACATGAAATGAGAGCCGAAGAAGAAGAGATTTGTTTGTGGATTGTGTTTGTTTTCCTGACTGCGCGCACAATCAGACTTTTTTTATTTGTAGCTATCGTGTAAGCTCCTTTTTGCAAATATTGAAAACTATTGTGGATGTTTTGAGTATTGTGATAAAATTAGGGGACCATTTTTCCATTTTTACACAGGATATGAATTGCTGAAACGACGCTGATTGATTTAGAGCACTGAATATTTTTAAAATATTACTATTTCAGACACTAACAAACATACTAATTTGCAAGTAACTACTTTTTTTATTCTATCCAACCTGGTAATTTTCAATTTTTTACGCATAACACTAATATTATTAATTAATATGAATTTTATAAAATATTTATTATAATTTATTAAAATATCTTTTTATTAATTTTTTATTCTATTAATCATCTTATATATATACATATATATAATTAAAAATATATATATAATTAATATTTTTTGAAAGTTGAAAATTATTACTTAAAATGGAATAAAAGATCTCATAGAACAGAGTAATTTGCAAGTACTTTTTAATTTTAAAAATTACTAACAAAAGATTAATCTTTTTCTTGAAAATGTTCTTCAAGTAAAATGTTTCTTGAGAACAAAAATAAAAAGTTATTCTCTAATAATAAGAAAGGGGTCTAATTGAATTCATGCACTAGCTTAAAAGGTCACATCCTTTTGTACTATCAATATGCATATGCTAATGGACCTTTTTTTTTCATTTATATATATATATATATATATATATATATATATATATATATAAACTTAAACATTGCTGCTTTTTTAATTAAAGGCCTAATTTGCAATTTTTTTTCTGAAATTTTTCGAAAGGAGTAATGTCCCTAAAATTTACTTGCATATGGTATTTCTCCAAATATTTTCAAAAATATGCAATGTAGCCTTTATCCTAATATTTTCGTTAATTTAATTGAAAATCATTAATTGATCGCCTATGTGGACGTGTCATTTGATGTTCACGTAAATAGTCAACTGACAATTTTCGATTAAACTGATGAAAACGTTAGGACATGGGTTACATTGTATATTTTTTGAAATATTCGAAAAAATATTTGATGCAAGTAAATTTTAGAGATAATATTGCTTTTTTTGAAAAATTTCAGTGAAAAATTTGCACGTTAAGCTTTAATTAAACGTTGAGCACACGACATTTTCCGATAGTGGATTATGCTGGTCCACGATCCAAATTCCATTAAGAACCTTACAAGTCCATAGGGTCGAGGCCAAATTATTGCAGATTTGAAGCCAATAAAGTTTACTTGATTGATTTGATGATACTCCACTCTTTATATAATGACAATTACCTCCTCTTCTAATATGATATTTCATCATTATTACTAAGATAATCAATTTGCAATATATAAATAATGGAACTCAATAGTTGATGGAAAACGGTATAATAGTTTAAATTTAATTAACATATATATTCAGTCGGTTTCATTCAATTAAATTAAGATTTGAAACAATGTGGTAGGTGATGAAATGATATTTAAGATAGGATCAACTCAATAAAATATTATAAAAAATTTATACGGTCAGCATGCATGTGAAATTAAATACTTTATTAGTTCTTTATAGTAATCTCGTTGAGAAGTTCCCTATTTAAATAATTAAGGCAAAATTCATAATTTAGCCCATGAAATTTAATATTTTTATACATTTAGTTTCTATATTTTTTAAACTAGATATTAAATTATTTAATTTTTACGTATTTATACATTGAGTCTTTATAATTTCAAAACTATATATTAAATTTACGAACTTATTTATTATGACACATTACGTTCAAGCGGACATAAAAAATCATAGTACTTTATTAAAATATATGCGATTTTAACTACACTTGAATTATACGTCCGTTTATACCGTTTATTTTGAATTTGATGTATTATACACGAAAAATTTAAAAATTTAATATGTAATTTTGAAAATATTGAGATATAATATAAAAAAAATGTTAAAATAGATGAATTAAAGTATGGGTTTTTTCCAATAATTAACAATATTGTTATGGTTGGAATTTCCTTGTCTGATTTTTTTTTTCCATTCTAGTGGTGATAATTATTATAAGAAGGAAAGAAAAAGAAAAAAATCATGTGATGCAGCCTTTACAACCACATAATTTCTTGATGATGGGTAGCAAAATAAATTTGGAAATGGAAAATAATTGCAAAACGGGAAAGAAAAAAAAAACAATGTCTTCTTTTTTTAATTGAACTTTTTCCATGCAGAACTTTACTGCTTCAACTTTTTAGGGAATCCTGTAATTTATTAATTTAATGATTTAAGTTTCATTTCACATGCTAAGCTGACGTTGTTAATTACAGCTTTTTCAGTCTTTTTGTCTTTTAGTTTATTTGCAATCTTGTTTTTTTCTCAATTAATTACAGACAGGCCTAATGTAATAACTGTATTTAACGTTAAACAGAACAAAATGCATCAACAGTAAAAATAAAAAAAACAAAAGCGAGATTAAGACTTTAAATATGATTAATGATAAAAATAAATCTTCACACTGAAATATGAGTAAGATTTAAGAGTACTGGCAGCCGCCGCCAGCTGGCATGACTGGCAGCCATCCAACTCTAATTCTCCACTTTGCCAAAAATACGCGCACTCTCCAAAACGGTGCGTCCTTATCACAATTATGCGGTACCTATCCAAAGATAATACTGTATTTGTACAGTAAATGAATTGCTCATAATCAATCAAATAATAAGCCATCGCGTTATATTAAAAAATAAATTAGAGAAGTTCTTAGAAAAAAAATTAAATTTGTATTGTGTAACTTTTTTTTTATTCTGCGTGCCAGTTTGATATTAATTTAATTCATAAGAAATTTTATAGATTCGATCTAAATAAAAACTTTTCATAAGTAGATAAATTGCTGAATTATGGGGATGATATTTAAATTACGAGAGTCTATTTGTTACAATTCAAAAGTTTAGCGAGCGGAAATTTAATTTACCCATTATTTGTATGAACAGCATCTCATCCATTGCGCATATAAGTGGGAAAGGAAGGGCCTCGGTAGATTTAAGTTCAGGTTGTATTGAATTATAAATTGGTTAAAATTTTGCATTTGAGTTGTGATTTAAATATATTATTGATAAAGCTAAAAATAATTTTATCCTGCAAGGAGAAGAGCCAGCGGCCACAAGATCGGATAGATTGTCTACAAGGAGCAAGCAGATGATTTGGCCGGTCGGACAGTTGGGTTAAACCTGCAAGAAGAGGAAGCGTCCAGTCGAAACCGGACTTTAGTACTCCGAAGCTTAAGTCAGTAGCTTTTAGAGAAAGAGTGCTTAGAGGGAGTCTCAGATATTTCATACCTGGTGCCATTGTATTTTTGCTACTTATAGGATATCTTTGTAGGGGTACTTGAATACCTTAGAGGGTGATAACCAATAGTCAGAGTAGGTGAACGACGATATGACAAGAGATAGATGGAGAGTAGGGATGCTTGCTTATGTCAGTGGACTAATGGGACGAGCTGTCCCATCAGTCTGGTCGGACATCACACTTCCCAGCGTTACCTTCCAGCTTACGCTTTGTGTACTTGGGCTTCCCTGAGTATCATTGGACCATACTAATTGGGCCTCAGAAAATGTATTTTTTGTAGTTATCACTTGTCCCGCCTTCGAAGATTCCGAGCGGGCGAATTTTCAAATTTTGGCGGGATTTTTAAACGACCTTTCGAATTTGATAAGCCGCGTCTTGTATATATATATTTTATTGGGCGGCCGTTATGCATTTATTGACGATGCGCATGTTGGAGGTGCCGCTTCGTTCTCTGTAATCGCCATTAGTAAATTGGAGGCACGTGGCGATCATCCAACGAATAGCCGTTGAAGCATTCTAGAATCATTTTGCTTATAAATAGGCATCTTTATGACAGTTTTTTCTCACCTTTCTGTGATTCTCAGCGAAGCTCTGTCGAATTTTCTGCATGAATTTTGCTATCTCAGCAATTTGGACTTTGTTCTTTCAGCAATTTCAGAAATTTTGCAAGAGTGCTTGGGTAAGTGACCGACACTCGTCTTTGATTTTTTTCTTTTCTTCCTCTTTTTCTCTTTTCTTTTTTTTTTTGATTTCGCAATGTCGTATCTACCTCTCCCCTTACATTAAAATGGCTTTGTGTGACCACTAGCCTATAGATGAGAGCCTTCTTGAAGCCTATAAAGGTTATGAGATTATGGCTTCGATTTCTAAACCAATAGGGGAGACATTGGCTAAGATTTGTCTTTTCCAAAATAATCTTTTCGTAGGAACCTTTGTGATGGCTTTAGCTTTTAGTTGTGAGAATGATGAGTGGCTCACTAGTCATTTGTGGAGCTTGAGCATCGAGATGAGATTTCCCTTTGACACTTTTGGGGTTGCCATTCCCAGAAATTACAAAATTGCTCTTGCTTAGTGATAACACATGACGTCATTTCCTATCCCGTATTGGCTGGAGATGAGCTAAAAATGGTCCTTGTAAGGCCATGGATACCTTCTCCCGATTGGTGAGCGAGCGATCCATCAATTAGTTTCGTCCGGACAAGTGGAGAACAATTCATTGTGCCGCCATTTTCTAAAAAATTTTGAGAAAGGCTTGAAAGGTTAAGTGGCCGATCGGCCTGCTTGTGGACGTTATGGTTACTAGCCTGAATCTCAACGCTATTATTGGTGTAGAGTGGGATCATTGTAGTAAAAGCGTAGGAGGAGCATATATATATATATATATATATATATATATATATATAAAATCATGTATTTTGAGTTCATGAAACATATTTAACTGGAAAAATACTTATCTTCTGTCTTCATAATATAGCTGCAGTCGTGATGGCTAAAGGAGATGATGTTGCCAAGTAGCTAGCCGATCGGGCTAAGGCGAGAATTGAAGCCGATCGTGCCGCCAAGGAAGAGAAGAGAACTAAAAAGAGGAAGCTCGTACCTTCTTTGGAAGTTCAAGCTTTTACTCTTTCTGCAAACACTCCCGCTGCTGTGCCTGGAGATGGTGCAGCTATTATTGCCTGTCCTTCTCAAATCTCCCTAGGGTCCTCTTCCGATCAGCCATTACCTGCGAGCCATTCCTCGGCATGCTTACTTTTCAGGGATGATCCTGACTCTGAGAGGGAGCGAATAGCTCATGAGCGAGGAAAGTCAGTTTAATCGGATGTGGCTGAGATGGGCGAAGGTGCCCAAAAGAGAATTCAAGATGCGGCTAGGAAGAAGGTTGATGAATTGATAGCTGCAGTGATGCAAGAGTTGCTGCCAGAAATAAGGGAGGTGGCCAAGATGTAGTCGCGAGGATCGCCGAAGACCGGGCCTCCTCACTAGGAGAGGTTTTGAAAAGTCAATTCGGCCCCGACTGGTCTATCAATGATAAGGCCGTATCGAATTATTTATGCCGGGTCATGCTTCAAGAGGGTGATTTCAAGGCAATGGAAAACCCTAATGTACTATCCCGAGAGTGCAACCTTTTTCAGCAATAAAGTCTGGAGGTATTTTTACTATATCTTCACTTTGAATAATATTTATTAATTTCGCTTCATCTGGCTGTTATTTTTTCGACTGACCGAACCTTCTACTCCCCCCTCTTTTTTCTTTTAGTTAATAAAAAAGGGTTTGTGCTTACACGACATGGCTAACCTCTGCAAAGCAAAATTCAAAGATTTCGAGCGGGCAAGAAGAGAGGCGGAGGATAAGTGTGAAGCTGTCAAAAGGGAGTCCTCTCGTACCCGGTCAGAGCTCGAAAGACTGGAGGAGGTCACTCGTCTTTCCCAGGACATGCGGGCTCGACAGAGGGAGGTTGATCACCTTAAGGGGGACATAGCCCGCCTGACTGTCGAGAATGCTTTAATGCAAAAATTGGAAGAGGAGACAACCAGAGTGAGGGAGGAATGCATACGGCTGTCTGTCGATTGCTCAAAGGTCAGGGAGGAGCGTGAACTTCTGCGGGGTGAACATAAATCGCTAAAAACCTTTTTGGCCGAAAAAGAAACAATGTGGGGTAAGAAGCTCGAGGACAATCTTGCTGCCCAAAAAGAGGAGCTGATGGACCAACTGGGAGAGGCGTAGGGGCGACTATTAACTCGGTTGATTTATGCAGCTGAGCAATGCTTTCCTAAAGCTAATCTTAGTTGGATGGAGGACCCATGGATTTTTCCCGATTCCCCTTCTGGTGATAGTGAAGAGGAAAACCCCCATGATCCTGAATCACTGCCAGCTACTTCATCAGAGGCGATCGGTCCTAGTGTGATTATTTCGGCACCAACAGACCCTATTCCTGCAGATGTTCCAGAGTCTTCACGACCTGTGGCCAATATAAATGTACCTTCTATAATTGTGGAGATCGTAGACATAGATGTTTGATCTTTCTTCTTTTTTGTATTGATGGTATTTTTATGAAGAAATCCTTATATGTGCAAAATTTAGCGCGTTAAAATACGCTCCTTGTATTATCTTCATGCTGCGATTTTAATTCAGACGTAATCTATCATAGAAAATTGTTAGTGGAGAATAATAGTTATCAATCACGGAGATTTTGGGGACTTAAGCATGGAGAACGCATAAATTTGAATAAGGAGAGTACTTCCTGAATGCGGGTATACTTTTCCAATTATTTATGAGTCGTAACTCCTTGAGGGTGTTTAATCCGATTGGATCAAATTTGTCAGTTGAGCATGAATTATTGCTCAAAATTATTATGCCGAACGTAATAGATAATTTTGCTGATTTTTCGACTGTCATATCAGTCGATCGGCTATTAAAGAGGTCATCTATGGCGAATGATCTTTTTGATCTTATGGTGGGAGACAAAACTCCATTCTCACTCCCAACTGAGTACTTTAGCAACTCAGTGGTAGAGCACCCTTCATTGATCGGTTTTATATAGCTTTTCTTAATGGAGAAGGCTCATGGCCTTTAAACTCATTTTGGAGAATTGGCGATTTCATAAGTGGTAGAGCACCCTTCATTGATCGATTTTATGGAGCTTTTCTTAATGGAGAAGGCTCACGACCTTTAAACTCATTTTGGAGAATTGACGATTTCGTACTTTGAGGAAGGCAATTAGTCCATTTGTTGTTCTTCGCATTTTGGGCTCGGGATAGACATCGAGCCTAGCGAGTAAACTAGTCAGATAGGTGTCTTGCATCTTTGGTTCGAAAATTACATCGAACCTAGCAGACGAACTTAACAAAGAGGAACGCTTTCATGTGCTTGAGATGAATCATCAAGCCCAGCGAATAACCCAAGAACGAATAATTATACTTTTGCCTCAAAATAGACGTTGAATTTGAAAAGTGGTCGTTATTACATTCTCATCAAGTTTATTCAGATCGGAAGTAGGGTATTTCGTTGAATGGGCCGAATAGATATCCTACAAACATACATTTAATCCTAACAAACAAAGAAAAGAAAACATACCTTTTGTGAAGACGAAGAAGAGTGAATCAAATGGAGAAAGTGGAGAAAATATTCTTTATTGAAGGTGAATATGATACATGATTATACATGGTGCTTCTTGAGTATGTTGGCTTCTAGTAATATTCATCCCCTCAAGGGGCATGGTTCTGTATGAGTATCAAAGTTGGTGCGAGCTTTCTTTAAACATAGGAGTGGCGTAAGCACCTTTTCCCTCCTCTTCTGTTGCATCCAGATACTGGCATCTATCGGATCGACATGTAAGCCGAATCCTTGTATTAGGGTTGAGTAAGGTGGCATACTCTATCGCTTGGATAGAGAATACCCGATGAGCCACCAAAGCTTGAATGGAAGCCTAGTGAGTCTCCCCTTAAGTCGTGTTGGATGTCTGGTACGAACCGTCCTACCATCATGGCTTTCTCTTGGTGCTCGATTGCGAGCACATATACTTCTCTGGATGCCTTTTGATCTCCCTTTGGAATAAGGATTCCTTCCTTAATTGGGATCTTCATTGCCATGTGTCACATGTTGGTGGTAGCTCTAGTTTGACAGAGTAGAGGCCTGCCAAAAAAGGTGCTATGGGCGAGAGTCATAATAATAGTTATGAAAGTTACCTTATAGGCATAGACTGAAGCCTTCTGGCCAGGTTCACATGGGAACTCAACTGACCCTGCTTCTGGAATGGCGGTACTACCGAGTCTTATGAATGGTAAGGCATTTGATTTATGTTCTCCGCTCGAAGGACTCATGGCTTCATAAGCTCGTGGAGTAAATGCGTTTACCGTGCTTTCATCGTTCACCCATATCCTTCTCTTGTCGAAGCTGTTGATTCGTGCCTTGATGACAAGGGCGTCCTTGTGAAGTAACATCACATCTTGCGTATCATTGTCAAATATGGTGATTGCGATTAGCCGTTTGGGTGTCTGGGCGATATAAACGCCTTTGCCCTTTGTTAGATTGGCGAGATCTGTTTCATGAAATGAGCCCCCAGTGATCATATTTATGGCACCGACATGCCGTTGACATGGGTGCACATTCCTTTACCTTTTTCTTCCTAGATCTTCAGCCATCAAGTCCATTTCTTGTTCGCCTTCTAAGGTTCATGGTGTGCTTTCTTGTTTCAGGGTTTGAGCCCTGCTCTCGGTGGAGAGACCCAGCATGGTGCATATGCCAATTACTGTGAAGGGGGTGCTACCTTGCCTCCATGCGATGGTATCGTCGAGACTCAATAGGAGGCTGTCTTCAACTGGTGATCCGAGAGACCTTTCTTCTTCCCTCGAAGGTTCAGATCTGTCTCGATTATGGTGATCATGCTCTTCCGAGAGCTGCATGTTTGTAATATCTTGAATCTGCCATGCCTCTCAACGAAAGCATCAAATGATAAAGCTAAAAATAACTTTATCCTGTAAGGAGAAGAGCCAACGGCCACAAGATCGGATAGATTGTCTACAAGGAGCAGGCAGATGACTTGGTCGGTCGGACAGTTGGGTTAAACCTGGAAGAAGAGGGAGCGCCCGATCGGAATCGGATTTTAACACTTTGAAACTTAAGTCAGTAGCTTTTAGAGAAAGAGTGGTTAGAGAGAGTCTCAGATATTCCATACCTGGTGCCATTGTATTTTGGCTACTTATAGAAGATCTTTGGGGGGGATAATTAAGTACTTTAGAGGCTAATAACCAATAGTCAGAGTAAGTGAACGGCGATGTGACAAGAGATAGATGGAGAGTAGGGGTGCTTACTTGTGTCAGTGGACTGATGGGACGAGCTATCCCATCAGTCCGGTCGGACATCACACTTCCTAGCGTTACCTTCCAGCTTACACTTTGTGTACTTGGGCTTCCTCGAGTATCGTTGGGCCATACTAATTGGGCCTCAGAAAATATATTTTCTGTAGTTATCAATTATTATTAAATGAGTTGAATTATAAATAAGTAAAAAATTATTTTATAATATTATTTTTTATATTTTAATTTTTTATTAAAAATAAAAATATACATATATAATTTATAAAAATAATTATTTTTGTATTTACATTATAACAAATAATATTAAAAAGGGTTACAAAATTTATTAAAAAATGAATTATATCATATGAACCGTATAACAAATTGAATTGAATTCGAAAAATTCTGCGAATGGATTGGACTAGATCACCAACTGATTAAATTAAATGTAAGTCACATTTTTATAAATAAATTAAATCAAACTTGTAAATTAAATCAAATTTTTTCAGTTACACGACCCTTCTAATTGAAGATATTATTGTAAAAATTTAATAATTCGATGCTAGATGAAGTGGCTAAAAATATCAAAACTTCAAAATTATTTCGACTTTACTTTTTTGGGTTAGATCATAAGGTGTTCTAAGTAAGCCCGTATAGACTAGGGACTCGAGTCGAAAAGGACCACAAAGGTAATAAAATTTTACCATAAAGTATTTAATACAGCTGTATTTTCAAAATTTAAATTTTATTAAATTACTGATTAAACTGATAGAGACTTTTAGAATCTCACCTAATTGCCGGATAGTTATTTGGACTTGTACTTTACATATATATACACACACATTTGTACTAATTTAATTCGAGGTTGTTGAATTCATTAATATTACTGTACACATAAATGATTGATGGGTTGAGTATCCATTCTCTTCTATTTCCTTTTTTGTTTTCTGTCACTCTCTTTTTTTCTTTAGGAAATTAAGTATAATATTTGACTGCCATAACTTGATCTTTTGCTCTCGGGTAATAGTGAACCACTGGAATAGTTATTCATTCATTGATCATGCTACTGCATTATCCTATTCTTCTTGCATGCATTTAATACGTGAGATAAAGAATGAAATAATACATAAGTTTCTCCTATTATTCTTCAAATTAATTAATCGGGCGTTAGATTATACTCGATTATACTCTTAACTGTTGGAAGTACGAATAATACTTATTGTATTATTAAACGTTTTACAAAGTATTTTACTAATTCATTAAAAATATTGTATTATATGTTTGCTACAGTTCTCTCACATGTGTGTAATTTTTTATTAGCTATTCATGACGCGACATATATCATTGTAAGGAGAAAATATGATTTTTTAATAAATTTTAAAAGGTAAACTGATACTTTATTCATTTAAAATAGTAATTTGCTAAATAATAGTTTAAAAAATAGTTTAATATGTAAAAATACCCTAAATTTTTGCAAAAAAAAAATTCAATTTACTGAATTTTTTTTTATATTTGTTGTATTTTTTAAAAATATTTAGCAAAATGATGCAACAGTAAAAAATGACACCTGATTTATCGTTTTACGTCAGCGTGACTTTCAGTTAATGATGTGTAAAATTTGAATAAAAAAAAACATTCAAAATTTTCTTTTTTACTGTTCATAGCACAGCACCGTTTGACTTTGTACATAGAGACAGATGTAAAAATTTTTGTGGAAGGCTTGCATGCTATATAACATAACTTTTATATAAAAAATGCAAATGAAAAAATTATTTATAAATTTGGTGTGGTATTTATGGGGGAGGGGTTGATGCAATCCCGTAAAAGGACACTACGGGATCAGTAATGTAACACCCGATAGTCGGATATTAGTCCGAATAGCGGTGTCACACTATACTGCAGTGGTCCGTAAATTATTAATAAATTATTCATCTATAACATTCATTATTTTAACCATTTAGTTATGGGTCGCACATTTTAAAATATCTTATTAATTAATCTGTAGAAATTCAGACAACATAACGACTGAAACTCAAATTCTGCCTTCATACAAAAACTACAAAACACTCTCAAAATATTCACAAATATCCAACTCAACCTCCACAATGTATATATATACTCCACAAAATCAGTCAAATACAAAACAACAGTCATTTCTAAAATTTTACATATAACTATACATATATACAGTACAATTTTTGTGCTTATCTCATTTACTTATTTACAATACATAACATATATATATAAGTCCAAAACTATATACAGTCCCTAAAACTAGCCATGTTGTACTACAAGGCAACATCCATAAATACATGCTAACAAAAACCAAAAAAATATTGGATCCTTCTAACATTGATTCCCTTCCAGCACAAACTCAGTCTCTGTCTCCTGCGTGCAGTACAAACCACACGCTAAGTACAAAAGTACTTAGTGGTGAACATAAACTTAAAACCTAAGAATTTTACTACAGTTCATTCGCATATTCTTCATAATTGTATTAAATTGTCTGTTTTTCATCGGTTAATTTCATTATAATACAAATTTTTTTTATTAAAGTCTAGATTTTTACTTTTATTGACAAAATTACTAATTTACCCTTGCTTGAGAAATTCATTCTCAATTATAGCTTTTCAAGTTTTATTCTAAAATTTATCACTTTAAATTCGAATTTTATACTATAGGGATAAATTTTCACTTTAGTCCCTAAAGTTTAAAATATGCATTTCTGTCCTAATTTCTTTGTTTATTGGTATGCTTTTTCTAAAGGTTAAATACCGCAAGTATACGGTGTACCGGTTATAGTACTTCAGATATCGATCCCACGAGGAAATGTGATTTTAATCACCCACTATTACTACTCAATTTTAATCTTGATTACGATGTTCAAAAGTGGAAATTAATTCTAACTACTCTATTGCATAAATTAATTAAATCCTAGATAAATATAATCAAAGAAGACAATAAATATTATGAAGCTAAATAATCATGCATTTGATACCATTATTTTAATTATAATTTTTAATCTTATTAGTAAGCCAAGTTGGAATATATTTATAATCCACTCTCTCGACATAAACTAGATTGCCTAAAACATGCAATTAAAGCACTAATTCTCAACTCTCGTTAATGAACTAGTTGATTTTAATTACACATTTTAAGATTATCTACCAACCTATAGCAATTATATCCACATGTGATCTCTCTAACTATACTTTGATAATGAATTTCCTATTAACTTTCAATAAGACGTTGCTCTCGCTAACTCCCTTATTTATGACCATTATGTTGATTCTCAGAAAAGGAATTGCACATCTAAGGTCGTCTTCCTTAACTTATAATGATACTAATAAAGTTTTAATAGGAAATACTACAATCAAAGATCAATATTATAAATGGAAATAGAAATTTGTTCATACATAATCAAATGCCAACATAATATTCATTTAAAGAATTACAAGGAAGAAAAATTAACATAAGAACAAGGAGAAGGGGATCTCTCAATCCTTTTTCCCTTCACACAAGATGTCTTCTCCCTTGCTTTTGTCTCCTCTTCAAATCATGAAATTAAAACTAAGTACTAAAAGAAAAAAATGCTATTGTTCTTAAGATCACAAAATTAAATTCTAAAAATTATCCATCCCAAAATTTTGTTCACTTGGCATATATATGCCTATCTAAAAGATATGTCCCTTCAAGATAACCTTTCACAAGAGTTGTATTTTTTTGGAGAAAAGTTGCATCTCTTCATAAATTCTAACTCCTCATCCGCACAGTATCGCGCTCGCGACAAGACACGCCTTTGCTTTGCTGGCTCTGCTATATGTCGCGACCTCTCCTTGCTTTGTTGCCCTCGCGACATGGCACGCCTTTTTCCTTGCTTTCTTCCCCGCCTTCTGTCGTGACCACTCCTCCTTGTCACGCTCGCGACACTTCCTTTATAGCTCACCTTTGGCTTTCTTTCTTTCACTTGACTCCTTTAATCTTTAAATCATTCCCTTCTCCTATAAGACAAATAAAACAACCACACACACAAAACACATAAAAGCAACAAAATATAGATAAAACACCAAAATAATAAGCACAATACTAAACAAAACCACACATTAAAACACACTAATTATGAGCTTTTCAAGCTCATATCATTTATCAGTTCTTTTAGGCTTTTACCCTTATTTTTTAGTACGCTTTTGTCCAAACAGTAATTTATTCTCGTTTTTCAAGTTTTACATTTTTACTCATACAATATCTTTTTATGTTTTAGTCAATACAATATTTTAATTCTCTTGCCCCCTAGTATAGCATGAAAATGTATCATTAATTAGGATGAGCAAAACTATGGACCCTATAGGTCCTAGTACTCCGATAGTATCAATTACACACATATTATTTTTTTCTTTCTTTTTTTTTCTTTTTCATTTTTCCCAAACACTCCAATACAGACGTGAAACCATATCAAGGTTATCACTATGCAAGTCGCCATAACTTGCTATCGCGGTTACAGAAATGTCCCTATGACTAGCCATGTACATCCTAATTTCAGATTTCACACATAATACTAAGGGCAAAATATAATTACAATTTAATACAGTTTACAATAATGCATCATTATCTATTCATGGTAATAATTAGTATACATTATTTGAAACACTCTCAGTATTTCAAATATACCAGTTTTTCAATTAAAATCATATGATTCAATTACAATTATTTCATTTATTTACTACTTTCTTTTATAATACATACTCCTTACATGTCATATAGATTAATTATATTCTATTTTACACTTATTCCGATTTATATCTCAAAATTTCATAAATTTTCTTAAGGTTCCTATTCGGTTACCTTATTCCAATTTTCTTAGGAATTGTATTTTTTACTCAATTTAATCACAATAAACATAAAATCATCTATTTTTCAATTATTTTAATTTAATCCAAAAAATTGCATTTAAGTCCCTAATTTTTTTAATGTGACCGAATTTTTTTCTAAAATTAAACTTGTCTAAATTTTAATTAAATATCATAATTTCACTATTTTATCTTCTAATTGCACAATTCTAAGTCCAATTTCATAATTAATTTGTAATTAATAATTAACCTTTTTTTTCTAATTATATATACAACATATATATTGTGAAATTAAAGGATTTAAAATTATTCACTTACCATATCACTCAACAATTTTGTCTTTCCCCTTATTTTTGGTTGATTTGCTTCCTTCTCCATGCTCTTTTATTGGCAACAATTTCATGACCAAAATCACCATAGATTAAGTCAAATAATTTATAAAATATTATAATCAACACTTAATTACTCTAATTATCAAATAAAATTAAATTTTTCCCAACTCACCAAATTATCCACTTGAAGAATTGGACTATATTCATCTTCTTTCACCAGCCATAGCAACCAAAGGTGAAGGAAAGCAAGATGAAATAATTTAATTGAGATTATGGTTGGGAAATCTTAGGAATTAAGCTTAAAGAAACAAAGAAAATGAAGGAAAAAGAAGGGAATGAAGGTCACGAAAAAAATGGAGAGGAATGGCCTTTGACCGGTCAAAACAAAGAGATAAATATCTCTTATTACCACATTTAATTGTTTACTTACTTTAGGACAAAAACAATTAAGTCCTAAGTGGATCCAATGCTACATGTTACCATTTAATTGATCAATACACTTTTAGTTGTCAATTTTTGATAAAAAAATTATACCAAAAATTTTTAAAAATATTAATTAGGCCATGCTTAAAATTTTGGATTAATCCAATATCGTTTCGATATCAAACTAGTCCCAAATATAAATTTTAATTAGTCCAAAAGTTGAATTTTCAAAACCTTCAAAAAAATTATTTTATCATTCCAAAAATTTATATACATAATGTTTAGTCAATTGATTCAATCAGAATGATTTTATGAAGTCCAGGAAATATTTTTAAGCCAGTCAAAGTTTTTAGTCAACTATATCAGTCCGTTAATTATTTTATTTTTTCCTTTTGGAGACCTATTTAACCTATATTTCAACCCAAATTATAACACTAACTTTGTTATGAATAATATTTTTCAATGGTGAAGAAAAAATTTTATGTGCTCGGTGGGCCTCGAGTGGTACTATTCACCTCAAAAAGTACTATTCAAGTGATCGGCAATTCCTAGGGTGTTACAAGTAAAGTGGGGCCCGCCATTCTATGAGTTCTTCATTGAACCCGCATGTCTCTTTTACGGGATTGCTAAATGGGTCCCGCCGGCGATGAAAATTTGGGTGATAAATCTCGTAGGTGCTGTGAATGGGAATAGGTGGGTTCCACAGAATATTAGGTATTATTAGTACGTAATTATAGGTATGAAACCGTAGATAATTAAAACGGATTCAAGCTTTGAACCTATAATTTTACACCAATATATTCAATAATTATTTTCAATTAATATTACAAAATAAATATACAATTTTACAACATATACAAATATTATTTTCAATTATTCTTTCAAATTTCTTACAACAATAATAATTATGGTAACATAACTTATTAATTAAATAAATAAATTATTTCAATAATACATGTATATAAATTTTTTTCGTACCTTAATTGATGAATTCTTTTTTCCAACCAACCACAAGAATTAATTTATTTTTTGATAAGTTATTTATTTTAATTTTTGTTGTTGAAAGAAATTTAAAATAATAATTGGAATTAATATGTGTATATATTGTTGTAAAATTGTAGGTATATTTTGTGAAATTTATTCTAAAACTTATGGTTGGTTGGTTGAACAATATTTATTTTTTTTAAAAGAATAGTGTAGAGCACGCATGCTCCCCCTCACCCAATCCCAAAAAAGAAAAATATGGCTTTTCTTTTAAAAATTATTTTAAATGTATGTGAGTGATGGTGAAGAAATACGCACCGTTTCACTTATTTCACTTACTCTCAATACTCACCGTTTTGTATTTATTGGGTTATCACGTGTTTCTCATGACTTATAGTTAGTTTGTTTTATTAGTTCTTGGTTTTTTCCTTTTTAGCTGATACTCATGTATAAATAGCATTTTGCTCTGTTTTCTTTCTTGTAAATGAAGAAATAAGAGGCATTGTTCATCTTTGTTTTCTCTTTTTTGTTAATGGAGTTTAGGGTTTGAACATGGTATCAGAGCCTGCGATTTCTTGGCTCCATAGAAGTGATTAGCTTCTTTGTTTTCATGATTGGAATTTAGCGTGACTTTAAGTTTTGTAAATTTGTAAAGTTTTTTTTTCAAGATCGATCTCTTGGTTATTGGATATGAGATCTGAAATTTTTTCTTAAAAATAGCGGTTACTGGAGATGATGTGGAATCCACATATACAAGAGAAGAAACTCAGAGATTTATACCACAAGCTCCAAGAACGTGTGTAAAAGATGATCCGCTGTTGTTGCACAGCTCAGACCACCCTGAGATGGTGTTAGTGACTAATCTTCTTAATGTGAACAATTATATGAGTTGGAATGTATCTGTGATAAACTTATTGGAAGCTAAAGATAAGCTTGGTTTTGTTGATAGCTCGATCAAACCACCAATTGATAATGCTCTGGAATATAAGCGCCGGAGGAAGGTAGATTGCATGATTAAATAGTGGATTCTGAATTCTATTACCAAAGAAATAGCAGAAACGTTCATTTACAGTCCAACTTCCAAGATTCTATGGAATTTGTCGGAAGAGAGGTTTGGAGATAGTAATAATACACCTCAGATATATCAAATCCAAAGAGAAATAGCTTCTCTTGAGCAGGGAAACGGTTCTGTGATAAGCTACTACAACAAACTCCATAAATGTTGGGATGAGATCTCAAGGTTGCAACCTATTCCGATCTATTCTTGTAATGGCTGTGGTTGCAAGTTAAGTAAGAGGCTTGAAGAGATAGATACAAGAAATAAGGTGGTTCAGTTCTTGATGGGATTGAATCACAGTTTTGATAATATCAGGAGTCAGATTTTAGCATCTGATCCTTTGCCCAATGTGAACAAGGTGTATGGAATGGTGTTGCACATAGAGAGACAATAAGAGATAAAAATGATGCGTGACAATGTTGATGGTAGTGCTATGCATATTAGAAGTATAGGATCCGATAAACACAGTGGAGGCAAAGGCAGTTTTAAGAAGAAAGATGCTAAAAGAAAAAAAAAGATAAGTTTTGTGAGTTTTGTAGAACATAAGGTCACGAGAGGGACAGTTGTTTCAAGTTACATGGGTATCCAGAATGGTATAAAGATTTGAAGCAGAGAAAGAACACTGGGAAAGGAGTGGGGAAGGACAAACAGGCACATATTATTAAGACACCACTTGAGTGTGATGAAAAGCAGTTAAAGAGTGGAAATATGACTTGAGTGTGATGAAAAGCAGTTAAAGAGTGGAAATATGTAGAATTTACAAGAGCTTATATAACAAGAAATTGCTAGAGCTCTTAAAGGAAAACAGATGATGGATTCTCAACAATTGAACTTTGCTCAAGTGGAATATACAGGTATGTCCTTAGAACAGATTTCATCAACAAATATGAAGTATTGGATTATAGACTCAGGTGCATCCACTCATATTTGTTCGAATAGAACTTTATTTCAAACATTGGATCCTGTTGAAATACCTACAAAAGTCCATTTTCCCAATGGAGTTACAACTCACATGAAATATAAAGGCACTATATAGTTCTTTTCTTTAACCCTACTAAATGTCCTATATATCCCTACCTTTAAACATAACCTTTTGTCTGTTAATCAAATCTTCACTACTTCTTCACTCTTGCTTCAATTTTACCCGAATTCTTGTTTGTTACAGGAATTGAATAGTAAGAAGCTTCTAGCCAAGGCCTATGTCATTGACAACCTTTATGTTTTAGATCAAACTTCTTCTTGTAATTATGATCAATCCATTTCTCTTTTTCCTTCTAAATCATGTAAAAGTGCCTGTGAAATAAATAATGCATCTATGACTATAAATAATGGACAGTTTTGGCATCAAAGATTGGGCCATCCATCATCCACTGTAATGAAACATTTGTCCATAAATAATGGAAATATAAAAGATTTTACTAAGTTTACAGGTGTTTGTGAAATTTTTCCTATGGTGAAATAGAAAAGGTTGCCTTTTTCGACTAGTGTTTCTCGAGCTTTTGCTAAGTTTGATGTTGTGCATATCGATGTTTGGGGTCCATATGCTCATACTTTAGTATCAGGAGCACGCTACTTTCTGACTATTGCTGATGATTACAGTCGATGCACTTAGACGTATTTAATGGCATAGAAGTCTCAAACATCGATGCTTTTATCGTTGTTCATTAAAATGATTAAAAACCAGTTTGAAAGTAAAGTTAAGATCTTACGGTTTGATAATGGAGAGGAGTTCATTGGACACGACTGTCAAGATATGTTGCAGGAAAATGGCATTATTCATCAAAAATCTTGTCCATATACTCCACAATAGAATGGAGTGGTTGAGCATAAACATAGACACCTTATTCAGGTGGCAAGAGCTTTACTTCATTAAGCATCTTTGCCAAAGTTTTTCTGGGGACATGCTGTGTTACATGCTACTACGTTAATTAATTTGCTACCTTCTACAGTCCTTAATTGGCAGAGTCCTTATCGGTTGCTATTTGACAAAGAGCCGTCCTATGCACACCTCAAGGTTTTTGGGTGTCTCTTCTTTTGTACTGATAATAGACCAAGAAAGGACAAGTTTGATTCTCAGGCTATCGAAGGGATTTATCTTGGAGTTTCTCCTGGACAAAAGGCTTGCAAGGTGTATGATTTGAAGGATAAGCGTTGTTTTGTTACTAGAGATTTGGTTTTCTATGAAGAGGTTTTTCCTTTTAAGAAGCCACCTTCAATAGCATCTCCTTTACCACCAATTTTAATTATTCCAGTTCACTTAGAGGATGTTTCAACTTTAGTTAATGCTAAACCAGGAGTTTTTGTTATGCGTCCAGATAATATATCTGAAAATGAATAAGATGTAATTTCAGATTCTTTAAGTCCAGTTGCAGCTCCAATTTCAGTGATGCCTAGGAGAAGCATGAGACAGTCTAAACCTCCAGCTTGGCTTAGTGATTTTCACACTAATTCAGTTCATGAGTGTCTTCCAACTGTTCCTGGAAAAGTGCTCGAGCCTATGTCATATACACCTCTTACTTTTTCGTTTTTGCATTCTAATCACTTTTCACTTGCTTATAGATGTTTTTTGACAAACTTGTCCACTCTTATAGAACCAGCATCCTACACTGAAGCAAAGGGCAGTCCTCATTGGGAGCATGCTATGAATGATGAGTTAAAAGCCTTAGAGAAGAACCATACGTGAGAGATTACTACTTTGCCACCGGGGAAGCATGCAATTGGTTCCAAATAGGTGTACAAAATTAAACTTAAACCTGATGGTACAGTAGATAGGTATAAAGCAAGGTTGGTGATTAAAGGATACAATCAAATTGAGGGTTTTGATTTTATAGATAGTTTTTCTCCTGTTGCTAAGGCAGTCACTGTTCGTGTTTTTTTAGCTCTGATAGCAGCTAAAGGATGGGTTTTGCATCAACTCGATATTAATAATGCGTTTCTGCATGGTCATCTTAATGAAGAGGTGTATATGCATCCTCATGATGATTATTCAAAAGCACAATTTCCTCAAGTTTGTTACTTAAAGAAGTCTTTTTATGGCTTGAAACAAGCTTCATGACGGTGGAATGTTGAACTTACAAGTCAACTTTGTTCATATGGTTTTTTAGCAGTCTTTTGCTGATAATTGCTTGTTTGTTTTCAAAATTGATACAGTTTTCCTAGCAGTTCTCATCTATGTAGACGATATGTTGCTCACTGGCAATTCACCTACAGAGATTTCGAAGGTCAAGCAATTTTTGGATGCTCAGTTTACAATCAAAGATCTTGGTTTTGCCAAGTATTTTCTTGGATTGGAGATTGCATGCTCTGTGGCTAGTTTATACGTAAATCAAAGGAAGTATGTCCTTGATTTAGTTGCAGAGGCTAGATTGTTAGGTGCCAAACCAGTTACTACTCCTCTTCAAAAAGTAGTTAAGTTAACTTCCACTCTTGCCTCTGGTGATCTATTGGCTGATGCACAGCTATACCATCGGTTGATTGGAAAGTTATTATATTTGGGTGTCACAAGGCCAGACATTACATTTGCTGTTCATCAGCTCAGTTAGTTTGTACATGCTCCTCGAGTTTTACATTGGCAGTGTGCTCTTCACCTCCTCAAATATTTGAAGAATGCTCCTTTATTAGGATTGTTCTTTCCTGCAACTAGTTCCTTTGTCTTGCCTGCCTATTGTGACACTGATTAGGGTGCATGTTCAGACACTAAACGCTCAATTACTGGCTTTTGTGTTTATCTTGGTTCTTTATTAATCTCTTGGAAAAGTAAGAAGCAACCTACGATTTCGTGATCTTCTGCTGAGGCTGAATACCGAAGTATGGCCATGACTGTATGTGAACTTCAGTAGCTCGGTTACTTGTTCTGTGATCTTGGTTTTCCTCTCCATCTTCCCATTTCTTTGAAGTGTGATAATAAAGCAGCCCTTCACATTGCTGCTAATCCGGTTTTCCATGAACACACAAAACACATTGACATTGATTGTCATGTTGTTCGTGAACAGCTCAAGTTCGGTTTCATTGAAACGTCTTATTTGGCCACTTCCTTGCAAATTGCTGACATTTTCACAAAGGCTTTGAAACTCCCTTATTTCTTAAGTTCTGTCACAAGTTGGGATTGGTCGATTTTTACCAATCTCCAACTTGAGGGGGGCCGAAGAAATACGCACCGTTTCACTTATTTCACTTACTCTCAATACTCACCATTTTGTATTTATTGGTTTATCACGTGTTTCTCATGACTTACGGTTAGTTTGTTTTATTAGTTCTTTATTTTTTTTCCTTTTTAGCTGATACTCGTGTATAAATAGCATTTTACTCTATTTTCTTTCGTGTAAATGAAGAAATAAGAGGCATTGTTCATCTTTGTTTTCTCTGTTTTGTTAATGGATTTTAGGGTTTGAACAAGGGGAAAAGGATTCCGTGTGGGTTGTCCCCATCTGGTGTTTTTGACCTATCACTAATTTAATTATCTCTCTGTTTCTTCTTCTTCTTCTTCTTTTAGTTGTAATAATTTAATAGCAACAGCAACAACGTCATTAACAGCTAAAAAAGCTACAATTTTTAACAACAGTGGTACCTATTGGCAAACCTAATTAAGTTGAATGAGTCATGGGAGTTATAAGGTATCCCACGTTTAATGGAGAAATAAGGAAGGATATGTACTCATTCAAATATTATCTCAATATCAAGTCAAGGGATACTCTTTGGTGTTCAAGATTCTTGGGAGCAACAACTTCCTGCATATATGGTGATTTAGTTGTGATATAATTACAGAAATCATGTTTTGTTGCAGAAATCACGTCATGTTTTGTTGCAGAAATCACATTGTTTTTTTGGTTATTCTTAAACTAATTTATAGGCTTCAGTTATTGTTCTTATTATATATATTTCTTTGCCTTCTTGTATTTGTTAAGAAAGCAAAAACATAAATAAAAAAACTCTTCATCAAACTCTGTTTTTCTTCTTGGTATCAGAGCGATGATCTCCTTCTTTTTTCCTTTTTCTTCATCATGACCTCGTTATCCCTCAACGTTGGTAACTTTGTTACCTTGAGACTCACTCCATCAAATTATCCATTATGGAGAGAGCAAGTACTAGGCTTAGCAGAAAGCCAAGATCTGATCCACCATCTTAACAAAATAATTCCCATTCCACCCAAATATGCCTCTTCAAACTCAGAAATCTCAGACACAGCAAACACTTCACCAACCTTAACACAAGAATTTATTGCCTGGCAAAAATCTGATCATCTTCTAAGAGGGTGGATAATTGGCACTCTTTCTGAAGAATCTCTTGGACTCGTTATTGGGTTAGACACAGCATCAGCAGTTTGGGAAGCGCTAAAAGAAGCATATGCTCAAGACTCTCAAGAACGTGAGTTCACGCTTCGACAACAACTCACCTATCTGCGCAAAGATGAAACCAAAACCATTTTAGACCATATACGAACTTTTAAAACCTTATGTGATAATCTTGCTGCCATTGGCAAACCCATCCCTGATCAAGAAAATTTTTTTATCTTCTTACAAGCCTAGGCCCACAGTATGAAACTTTCACCACAACAATGTTGAAACCTCCAAGACCAACCTATCCAGAACTGATCTCTTAATTGCAAAACCTAGACTACCGTCGAAACTGGTTCTCAGGTCAGTCTGAAGCCACCTTTTCTCCTCTTACTCCACACCTAGCTTTCTACGGACAATAACAAAAGCAACAACAACCACTTATGTTCAGAAAAAATACAAGCACTTTTACTTCTACTGGGCGTGGATTTCAAGCAGAACAACCTCGTGGTCAGCCCAAGGACAGTTCAGGAGCTACTAATCAACCACGCAGACCACCACCACCTGGAGAACGAAGAATGACCACTGAAGAAAGGGCCCTATATCAGGATGCTACTTGTCAAATCTGTGACAAAAGAGGTCATATTGCTAAAATTTGTTGGTGGTTACCAAAGAAAACAAGTCAAAATCATGCTCTACCACAAGCTCTTGCAGCACTTACACTGGACAACTCAGTCATTGACATGGAATGGACCTCGGATACTGATGCGTCAAACCATATAACTGGAGAAGAAGGTATGTTAACAAATATTCATCAATATAATGGTTATGATTCTATTATTATTGGAGATGGATCTCCCTTACCAATAACTGGTATTGGAAATTCATCTATCAAACAAAAAAACCATGTTCTACCTCTTGATGATGTTTTGTTAGTACCTAATTTCAAGAAGAATCTGCTCTCTGTAAGTCAACTCACATCTCAATTTCCAGTAAATTGTGAATTTTCTAACGTTAACTTTTGTATAAAGGAACGAAACACAGGTCGTCCACTCTTTATGGGGAAACGGAAGGGTAACTTATATGTCCTACCTAAAGAGCCGGAAGCACATTTTTCTTACAGACACAAATCAGGCACTGCAAACATATGGCATCAACGGTTGGGCCACCCATAATTTTCTACAATTCCATTGTTAAAAAATAAAGGACTCATTGACGTTGTAGGTCCTTCAAAAGTAGATTCCTTGTGTGATAGCTGCTAGTTAGGAAAAATAAGTAAACTTCCATTTAGTCTATCTGAACATTCCAGCTCTAATGCTTTTGATAAGATACATTGTGATCTTTGGGGTCCTGCTCCAGTTTTGTCTATTGGAAAGTTTCGTTTTATGCTTGTTTAGTAGATGATTTCACCAAGTATACTTGGATCATCCCTTTGCATAATAAATCTGATTTTTTTGTTGCTTTCTTAGCCTTCGAACAATATGTTGAACGCCAATTCAATAAGAAGATAAAAATCTTCCATTCTGATGGTAGAGGTGAATTTGTAAATTCTCGGTTGTCATCTCATTTTCTTTCTACAGGAATTATTCACCCAAATCTCATCGCCCGTACACCCCAGAACAAACGGGTATGGTTGAGCGTCGCCATCGTATTATACGAGAATTAGGTATGACCATGTTGTTTCATAGTCATGCTCCATTATATCTGTGGTTAGAGGCTTTCATTATTGTTGTTTTTCTCCTTAACAGGTTACCATCATCTGCACTTCATTTTAATACTCCATATTTTACGTTGCATGGCAAGCATCCAGATTATACATCTCTTCGTGTGTTTGGATCTAAATGTTTCCCATACACATGGGATACAAAGAACAACAAGTTTGATCCTAAAACTGTTTTGTGTGTTTTTGTAGGCTACAGTGACAAGCACAAAGGTTACAAGTGCTTCCATCCATCTAGTCGAAAAATTATAATATCACGCCATGTAGTCTTTTTTGAAACAGTCTTTCCATTTAAATCCTCTAACTCTTCTCCTTCAGGCTCTCATGTGGATAATATCTTTAACTCTTGGTTATCTTCTCCTAATCTTGTAACAGGGTCTTCTGCACCGGAGTCTTCTTCTCTTCCTCCTTGTCACATTCCACTACCAGCTACTATAGTCCATAATACCACCTTACCAACTATCACATCTAGCGGTGATGACTCTTCTGCTCACACACTAAGTAATAGTGGATTGACATCGAGTTCCTTACTTCCAGATCCTGCTGTGTCTACTACACCTACTGTACTTGACCAACCTTTACAATTACCCCCTGTTTCTCATCCCATGACTACCCGTTCTAGAGCTGGTGTTGTTAAACCTAATCTTAAATATGCTTTGAATGTTATATCCTCTCCAAAAATACCTCGTGAACCCAAATCAGTTCGCTCTGCCCCTGTCCCATCTCGGTTGGAAAACCACCATGATTGATGAACTTGCTGCTCTCCTACCCCCCATCCAAAATCAAACTTGGAGACTAGTTCCTCGCACACCTAATATGAATGTAATTGGCTCAAAGTGGGTCTTCAAGACCAAACTTAAACCAGATGGCACACTAGATCGACTCAAAGCCCGTCTCGTTGTCAAAGGATATCACCAGGTCAATGGACTTGATTACACCGAGACCTTCTCCCCCGTCATTCGTCCAGGTACAATTCGTTTAATTTTAACAGTTGCTCTTGTGAAGCATTGGTCAGTTCGACAGTTGGATGTCAAAAATGCATTCTTGCATGGTCATATAGCAGAAGATATATACATGGCCCAGCCTCCAGGTATGGTAGATGCTCAGTTTCCAAATCATGTATGTAAACTTCAACGGGCATTATATGGTCTTAAACAGGCTCCTCGCGCCTGGTTCGGTCGACTTAGTACTTTTCTTATTTCTTGTGATTTTTTTTTGTAGTCTTGCTGATCCTTCTCTTTTTATTTGTCATTCAGATCAAGGTACTCTTGTTTTACTTTTGTACGTAGATGACATACTTCTTACAGGATCTTCATCTACTCTGGTTACTTCTTTTATTCACGTCTTAAGCAGTGAATTCTCCATGAAGGATCTGAAGGAATATGACATGGTATGATAATCATGATAGCACAGCGAAAAAACAAAATTTTATCATGCATACCATACATATCCAAAACTAGAATCGAAAACATGCAATTTTAGAGTTTTGAAACTTACAACTTTAGATGCACTTCAAGACTTGATTTTGATGATGACCAGCAACTAAGATGAATTTATTTACCTTAGATCTTCACCACCAATGCCAAAGGAACAACCTTTATGCCACTCCTCTCTATGTTCACACACACTTGCAAAGATAGCTTAAAATCAAGAGTGCTAGCTCTATATTTGTGTATTAGGCAATGGAATTGTTTGAAAGACACAAGAACTCTTCTTGTTCTTTCTTCTTTTGTTTCTATCTTAGTCACCTTCCATGAGAGAATTCAGAGCAAAAGGAATCTCTACCAATCCCACTAATAGTCTCATGGCCAAAAGAGAGAAGAAGAATAAAAGTGGCACACCACCATTATTCCTTTAATTCATTTAATATATATCACTTACTTTAGTCATGTGTGAGTGCCTTAAATTAGGTAGCAATTTCAGCCACTAACACTTAATAATTAAGAGATATATATTTTAATTTAAATTCTATTAGAATTTAAATTCAAATGGCATCATTTAGTTAATCAAAACAAACTTACTTAACTAAGGTAATTAGTTGCCAAATTTAACTAGGATTCCTAGTTTAAACTTTGGTTACTTTAATTCCCTCTCAAGTATTATATTTTGATTAAACATAATTTAGGATTTAATACTCAATTAACTTAATTATACATAGATAATTAATCAATTGAAATTAAACCTAACACATGCCAGTAAATTTCTCTCGTGACCAATTGTTAACAGTAAAAAATCTGTTCACCCATTGCATGCATTAATTTGACTTTAAATAAAAGTCTAAATTAATTTCCAATACAATTTTAAGCCCAGTGCTTTATGTGCGATCCTATAGGTCCATTTAATGTTGGCAATGAATTAATAAATTAATTCAAAGGCTATATATATTCTCTAGCAAGATATTATAGCATTCCAAATTAAATGAAAATGCATATGGCATTTGGTGACCTAATGCAATTTCGCATAGTCCCTTACCCATAAATATCAGAATTAATATAAGGCATGGAACTAGTCATCCTTATATACATTAATTCATTTCTTGATATTCCAGTGACACTGAACTCTCAGATAAATAATGATTACTCATTATTTCATCTCGGTATGGCCATACACTTCTCAGTTCACTGATCAAGTGGCCGGTGATATTTTTCTCTCTTATCGAGAGGGGTAATCCCTTCACTTCTCTCATGCTCTCTAACATGAATCAGTGCATACCCAATCATACCCGTACTTGTCACTCTGTTACGAGCACGTTAGGTGTATGTCAAAGTACACAGTAATTCATAAAGAGTTTCATAGAGATTTCAGGTCTAAGAACTCCGATACAAAACTTGCATATGAGAAACACTTATGACTTGTACCATGTAGTGTTCTCATGAGCGGATCGAATCCAGATACCATGTTCTTTAACATGTATCTATGATCTCTGATTGACACTCTTGTCCTAATGATTCGTAAGACAGAACTCATAAGATCAGAGAGAGCATACTAGTCTTAATTCATTTGTTATTCCCATAACAATGACTGACTAGGGATATTTAGAATGATATCTCATTTGTTTCAAGGTCTTACAATCCATGTGCCTCACACATGATAACTTAAACCGAAACGACATTCTTGGATAGTTTTATCAATTGATATGCACAGGAATACAAAAGATAAAACTAATGCCTCATTTTATTAATTTCAAGTGTTTCGTTACAATGCATTGGGGCTAGGGCTTACACTAACAATCTCCCACTAGCACTAGTCCCAATTGGGCATAGCCCTAAGACCGAACGCTCTCAAATGAGCTTCGTGCAGATTTGGACGTAACTGTTTCGTCAAAGGATCTGCTACATTGTCTTCACTTGATATCTTGCTAACCTCGACGTCCCCCACGATCAATGATTTCTCTGATCAAGTGGTACCTTCTGAGTATGTGTTTGGATTTCTGGTGTGACCGGGGCTCCTTGGCCTGTGCAATGGCCCCGTTATTGTCACAGAAAATTTCTAATGGATCTAGGACGCTATTGGGACCACTCCTAATCCATTAATGAAATTTTTAATCCAAACAGCCTCTATTGCAGCCTCACTTGCTGCAATATACTCAGATTCTGTAGTTGAGTCGGCAACGGTTTCTTGCTTCGAGCTTCTCCAGCTGACAGCACCACCGTTCAAAATAAAAACAAACCCAGATTGCGATCTAGAATCCTGAGTGCTGGTCTGAAAAGCAGCATCGGCATAACCTTGTATGACGAGCTCTTCTTGACCACCATACACCAAGAAGTGATCCTTAGTC
This sequence comes from Excoecaria agallocha, assembly GCA_037975025.1. Classification (NCBI taxonomy): domain Eukaryota; kingdom Viridiplantae; phylum Streptophyta; class Magnoliopsida; order Malpighiales; family Euphorbiaceae; genus Excoecaria; species Excoecaria agallocha. Next base: position 19,914,219 of record CM075816.1, read on the forward strand.
CTTCGCAGGTACTTCAGGATCCCTTTTACAGCAGACCAGTGCTTCTCACCAGGGTCTTGCTGAAACCTACTGGTTATACTCAGTGCATGAGCAACATCCAACCTAGTACATAACATAGCGTACATGATAGATCCAATAGCAGATGCATATGGGATTCTACTCATGTTGTCCCTTTCCTCTTTGGTTTTAGGGTATTGTTCTTTAGTCAAAGGAACTCCCAAAGCCAAAGGTATGTATCCTTTCTTTGAGTCTCCCATACTAAAATGCTTTAGTACTTTGTCTATATACTTTTCTTGACTTAGTCCCAAAAGCCGATTCGATCTATCTCTATAGATTCGAATACCAAGTATTGTCTCGGCTTCACCTAAGTCTTTCATTGAGAAACATTTTCCCAACCATTGCTGAACCTTTTGCAATGTTGGAATATCATTCCCAATGAGAAGGATGTCGTCCACATATAGGACCAGAAACACTACTATGCTCCCACTAACCTTCTTGTACACACAAGGCTCATCTTCGTTCTTGATGAAGTCAAATTCTTTGACTGCCTCATCAAAGTGAAGATTCCAACTTTGGGATGCTTGCTTTAATCCATAAATGGATTTTTGAAGCTTGCATACCTTCTTAGGATGCTTGGGATTGACAAAACCTTCAGGCTGTGTCATATACACATCCTCAAGTAAATTTCCGTTGAGGAAAGCAGTTTTGACATCCATTTGCCATATCTCATAATCATGATATGCAGCTATGGCAAGCAAGATCCTAATGGATTTGAGCATGACTACAGGCGAAAAGGTTTCGTCATAGTCTACACCATGAGTTTGCCGAAAACCTTTTGCTACTAGTCTACCTTTGTAGGTCTTATCAGCTTTGAGTTTGAATAGCCACTTGCATTCAATTACCTTAGCACCTTCCGGTGGATCAACCAAGGTCCAAACCTGGTTATCGTACATTGATTGCATCTCGGATTTCATGGCTTCAAGCCAATTTTCCGAGTCTGGGCTCTCAATAGCTTCTCGGTAGGTAGTAGGATCCTCACGATCTACTAACTCAATAGTATCACTGTCAGTGATTAGAAATCCATATCTCTCAATCTCCTGACGTATCCTACCGGACCTTCTAGGTTATTGTGTAATGGGTTCTTGTTCCACAACTGGTTGTGAACTTGATCCCATTTCCAACTCATCCTCTATAGGAGTTTATGGTGCTTGAATTTCTCTAAGTTCTACTTTACTCCCACTATCTTTCTTGAGAAGGAACTCCTTTTCCAAGAAAACAGCCTTGCGAGCAACAAATACTTTGTTCTCGGCTTTTGAGTAAAAGTAGTATCCCTTTGTTTCTTTGGGATAACCCACAAACAAGCAGACAGTCGATTTGGACTCTAGTTTGTCAGATGTTAATTTCTTAACATGTGCTTCACAGCCCCAAATCTAGAGAAAAGACATATTGGGTTCTTTCCCAGTCCATACCTCGTATGGTGTCTTCTCAACTGCTTTAGTTGGAGTACGGTTCAATAGAAACGCAGCAGTTTCTAATGCATAACCCCAAAAAGAGATAGGAAGATTAGCTTGACTCATCATAGATCGAACCATGTCCAACAGAGTTCGATTTCTCCTTTCGGACACACCATTCCATTGCGGTGTTCCAGGAGGAGTGAGCTGTGAAATAATTCCACACTCTTTTAGATGATCATCAAACTCTTGGCTTAAGTATTCGCCACCTCGATCTGATCGAATGGCTTTTATACTTTTGCCAAGTTGGTTTTCTACTTCGTTTTTAAACTCTTTGAATTTCTCAAAAGTTTCAGACTTGTACTTCATTAGATAGACATAGCCATATCTACTGAGGTCGTCTGTGAAAGTCACGAAGTAGCTAAAACCACTTCTAGCTTGTGTACTTAATGGTCCACATACATCGGTATGTATTAGTTCCAATAAGCCATTAGTCCTTTCACCTTTCTTGTTAAAAGGACTCTTTGTCATTTTTCCATACAAACATGGCTCGCATGTGTCATAAGATTCTAAGTCAAATGACCCAAGCACTCCAGTTTTGTGGAGTCTTGAAATGCGTTTTTCGTTTGCATGTCCTAAACGACAATGCCAGAAGTAAGTAGGGTTTAATTCGTTTGATTTAACCCTCTTTGTATTAATGTTGTATATAGACTCTTTGTTTTGTAAATCAAGGATATAAAGGCCATTTTGCAACATGGCATTGCCATAAGAAATGCCTTCGCGATGAATATGAGCATTGCCCTTTTTAATAACAAAATCAAATTCATCATTATCCAAACATGAAACTGAAATAATGTTTCTGCTCATAGCAGGCACATAATAACAATTATTTAAAACAATACAAAGTCCGGAAGGTAAAGTGAGGTGATAGTCGCCTATCTCCATGGCAGCAACTCGTGCTCCATTCCCCACACGGAGGTCCACTTCATTCTTCCCAAGTAACCGCCTATTTCTTAACCCCTGCACATTTGAACAAATGTGAGAACCACAACCGGTATCCAATACCCAAGTGGTAGAAATAGAAAGGTTAATTTCAACAACAAAAATACCAGAACTGGACGCCTTGGCTCCATTCTTCTTTTGTTCTTCCTTGAAGAGAGCGCAATTCTTCCTCCAATGCCCTATCTTGTTGCAATGGAAGCAAGTGCTCTCACTCTCTTTGAGCTTTGGTGCCTTGGGCTTGGATTGGGCTTGAGGTGCACTCCCAACTGTCTTGGGTTTTCCCTTTCCTTTTCCCTTTCCCTTAGCAGGTCCCTTCTTAATTCCCTTTTGAACCATTAGCACGGGATTGGTTTTTCGAATGTTCTCTTCAGCATTCTTAAGCATCCCATGAAGCTCAGTGACTGACTTGTTCATAGCATGCATGTTATAATTCATCACAAATGGATCATAAGCAACAGGCAATGATCCTAAGATCAAGTCAGTGGCCAATTCCTTTGGCACTTGTACCTCAAGCTTCTCAAGAGTATCAAGATACCCTTTCATCTTGAGTACATGGGTACTAACAGGAGTACCCTCTGCCATCTTGCAAGAAATTAAAGCCTTTGTTGTCACGAACCTCTCGTGACGAGCTTGTTCTTGGAACATCTCCTTGAGGTGCACCATGATCGCATAGGCCTCTTGGTCCATAAATTGCTTTTGCAATTCAGGCACCATAGTGGCTAGCATCAAACAGGTCACATCATTAGAGTCACTCTTCTTGGTCTCAAAAGTTTCCTTTTGAACCGCAGAGGCGTTCCTTCCTGGTTCTTCAGGCAAGGGTGCATCCAAAACATACGACTTCTTCTCTTGCTTAAGAACTATTCTTAAGTTTCGAGACCAGTCTATGAAATTGATGCCATTTAATTTGTCCTTTTCAAGGACCGATCGCAATGAGAAATTGTTATTTGAAGATGCCATTTTCAATCTACAATAAAATTTAGCAAGATTAAATGAGGTCTTATTAATGATCCCACAAACCGAATTAATATCCCCATAAATAATTCGTGTTAGTGATTTAATGTGGGCCAAGATCCACTTTTCACAACAACTTATTAGTCAAGCTGAGCCTGTACACCTAATAAGTTAAGTTACTTAGGTAGGAAAAACTCCAATCATGTCTCGTACATGACTCTTGGATCAAATGGGCTAACATCAAACAATGTTATAGCACAAACCCATTTATAAGTTGCCTAGGTCCGAGCATCCCATTCCATGTTAAGTCCAACCTACATTCACAACCCATGCCTCACAAAGATAATCGGGCGCATCTAGGACTCCTAGTCTACGTGACCGATGATCGATGCCTTGACATGTTTCGAATTAGGAAGGCAACTTTGTGACTTACTATTTTTAGGGATTCATTTTATTACGGCTTACATGGCATACGCTTTGTCATCCATACATAGCATGCATATATATATATATAATTGCATAAAGTAAAGCGTGACAAACATGGGCCCAAAAACCTACAACTAAGATTCTATACTATTACATAAGAATCTTCGAGTTGGGCTTCTCCACTTCGGTGGGCTTCGTCTTGATTTACAAAGTCTTCAAATAAAGTCTATTCTAAGAAATAAATGAAACTTTTACAATAAAATATAATGGCACGCAGGCCATATTTAATTACAAAAACCCAGGGCCCATGAATGCACCATGCATATCCATTCATCACACCAAACAAGCAAATAAATATACATAGCATTCATGGATCAGACAAAGTCCAATTTTAATCAATTTAGCCAAGCCCATTAATGGAAATTGTGTACTTGAACCTTTAAGAGAAGACCCCGTGATGGGCCTGGGCCGAAGCCCAATGGACTAAATCCTCTTATTGAATAAGTTCTCTTAAAAGCCCAAAACACAAACTAGTTAGATTTGTGCCATAAATCAACTCTAGTATAATTTCCAATTTTGCCATTTTTAATTTTATGTCATACAGCCCATAAACATTAAAAATACATATAATATGTACCAACATGAATTAAACATAAAATCATGAAGAACATATATATAATACCCGGCATTCATGCAAAACAAACAAACAACAAAAACTAGTTGTTTAATGCTTATGTAATGCCATGAAATGCACAAACATTTAAATCAATTTTATGAGTCATTTAAAAACTAAATAAGTCCATAAACATTGATTTAATATTCTGTACCATTTAAATCTAAATGTGTTTTTTACCATTTTAATCAAAACAAAGCAAACAATGTTGATTAAACATGTAACAAACACAAACTAGTCATTATTTTAAGTGATTTTAAAATTAATCAATTAAATTGTCATGGACCAGAATTAAAACCAAATTTAAAATATGTCCAGACCTGATATTTAATCTTTAAAAATCACTTACAAACATGCCAAAATCAATTTTACATTTAATTTTGAAAACTAGTTGTTAAACTAGCAATTTACATGCCAACTAGCACCTAGTTTCATAATTAACATGTACCATCAGGTATAAATAATTAAATCCGACCATTACCAGCCCTAATAACATCTTAGGACAGTATATTAACATGTCATATTAATTATAATACCTATCTAATCAATTAAAATCGTTTTTACACCAAAACAATGCAAAAAACTCAAAACAGAAAATTTCAGATTTGCATGTTTTCAAAATAACGATTTTTAATTAATTTTTTCATGCATCTAAAGCACTAAAATAAGCATGTCTAGGCTCTGATACCACTGAAGGAATATGACATGGTATGATAATCATGATAGCACAGCGAAAAAACAAAATTTTATCATGCATACCATACATATCTAAAACTAGAATCGAAAACATGCAATTTTAGAGTTTTGAAACTTACAACTTTAGATGCACTTCAAGACTTGATTTTGATGATGACCAGCAACTAAGATGAATTTATTTACCTTAGATCTTCACCACCAATGCCAAAGGAACAGCCTTTATGCCACTCCTCTCTATGTTCACACACACTTGCAAAGATAGCTTAAAATCAAGAGTGCTAGCTCTATATTTGTGTATTAGGCAATGGAATTGTTTGAAAGACACAAGAACTCTTCTTGTTCTTTCTTCTTTTGTTTCTATCTTAGTCACCTTCCATGAGAGAAATTCAGAGCAAAAGGAATCTCTACCAATCCCACTAATAGTCTCATGGCCAAAAGAGAGAAGAAGAATAAAAGTGGCACCCACCATTATTCCTTTAATTCATTTAATATATATCACTTACTTTAGTCATGTGTGAGTGCCTTAAATTAGGTAGCAATTTCAGCCACTAACACTTAATAATTAAGAGATATATATTTTAATTTAAATTCTATTAGAATTTAAATTCAAATGGCATCATTTAGTTAATCAAAACAAACTTACTTAACTAAGGTAATTAGTTGCCAAATTTAACTAGGATTCCTAGTTTAAACTTTGGTTACTTTAATTCCCTCTCAAGTATTATATTTTGATTAAACATAATTTAGGATTTAATACTCAATTAACTTAATTATACATAGATAATTAATCAATTGAAATTAAACCTAACACATGCCAGTAAATTTCTCTCGTGACCAATTGTTAACAGTAAAAAATCTGTTCACCCATTGCATGCATTAATTTGACTTTAAATAAAAGTCTAAATTAATTTCCAATACAATTTTAAGCCCAGTGCTTTATGTGCGATCCTATAGGTCCATTTAATGTTGGCAATGAATTAATAAATTAATTCAAAGGCTATATATATTCTCTAGCAAGATATTATAGCATTCCAAATTAAATGAAAATGCATATGGCATTTGGTGACCTAATGCAATTTCGCATAGTCCCTTACCCATAAATATCAGAATTAATATAAGGCATGGAACTAGTCATCCTTATATACATTAATTCATTTCTTGATATTCCAGTGACACTGAACTCTCAGATAAATAATGATTACTCATTATTTCATCTCGGTATGGCCATACACTTCTCAGTTCACTGATCAAGTGGCCGGTGATATTTTTCTCTCTTATCGAGAGGGGTAATCCCTTCACTTCTCTCATGCTCTCTAACATGAATCAGTGCATACCCAATCATACCCGTACTTGTCACTCTGTTACGAGCACGTTAGGTGTATGTCAAAGTACACAGTAATTCATAAAGAGTTTCATAGAGATTTCAGGTCTAAGAACTCCGATACAAAACTTGCATATGAGAAACACTTATGACTTGTACCATGTAGTGTTCTCATGAGCGGATCGAATCCAGATACCATGTTCTTTAACATGTATCTATGATCTCTGATTGACACTCTTGTCCTAATGATTCGTAAGACAGAACTCATAAGATCAGAGAGAGCATACTAGTCTTAATTCATTTGTTATTCCCATAACAATGACTGACTAGGGATATTTAGAATGATATCTCATTTGTTTCAAGGTCTTACAATCCATGTGCCTCACACATGATAACTTAAACCGAAACGACATTCTTGGATAGTTTTATCAATTGATATGCACAGGAATACAAAAGATAAAACTAATGCCTCATTTTATTAATTTCAAGTGTTTCGTTACAATGCATTGGGGCTAGGGCTTACACTAACAGGATCTTGGACCTGTTCATCATTTTCTTGGTATTGAGATCTCACCTACGTCCAGCGGTCTGCATCTCTCTCAGTCACATTACGCTCTCACTATTCTTGAGCGTACAAACATGGTGAATTGCAAACCAATGGCTACTCCTCTAGATGTCAAACTTCAACATCCTGAATCTGGACAACCACTTGCTGATCCTAGTTCTTATCGTGGTATTGTTGGTGCTCTTCAGTATCTCACACTCACTAGGCCTGATCTCTCCTACAGTGTTAATTATGTCTCACAGTTCATGCATGCTCCTACAAGTACCCACTTAAATTTAGTTCATCGCATTCTTCGGTATCTCAAAGGAACTCTCTCTACTGGTCTACATCTCACTTCTGATACATCACTTACTCTATCTGCTTATTCTGATGCTAACTGGGCTGCTTATCCTACCACACGGCGCTCCACTACTGGCTATTGCACCTTCCTTGGGTCCAACATCATTTCATGGTGTGCTAAGAAGCAGCACACTATCTCTCGTTCTAGCACTGAAGCTGAATACCGAGCCATGGCGCATACCGTTGCTGAACTTACTTGGCTTACTTATCTTCTCGATGATCTTCATGTTTCTGGTTCATCAACTCAAACTCTGTATTGTGACAACATCAGTGCTCTCTACTTGACTGTTAATCCCGTTCTTCATGCTCGAAGTAAACATATCGAATTGGATTACCATTATGTACGTGAACGCGTTGCTCTTGGGTTTCTTGTCACTAAGTTTATTCCTTCGACACACCAGGTTGCTAATCTCTTTACCAAATCAGTTCCAAAAACCTCCTTAGACCACTTCTGTCCCAAACTGTGCCTCCAGCCCCGGCTCAGTTTGCGAGAGGGTATTGGCAAACCTAATTAAGTTGAATGAGTCATGGGAGTTATAAGGTATCCCACGTTTAATGGAGAAATAAGGAAGGATATGTACTCATTCAAATATTATCTCAATATCAAGTCAAGGGATACCCTTTGGTGTTCAAGATTCTTGGGAGCAACAACTTCCTGCATATATGGTGATTTAGTTGTGATATAATTGCAGAAATCATGTTTTGTTGCAGAAATCACGTCATGTTTTGTTGTAGAAATCACGTTGTTTTTTTGGTTATTCTTAAGCTAATTTACAGGCTTAAGTTATTGTTCTTATTATATATATTTCTTTGCCTTCTTGTATTTGTTAAGAAAGCAAAAACATAAATAAAAAAACTCTTCATCAAACTCTGTTTTTCTTCTGTACCGACAGTATTAGTTTCTTGATGAATTCGAGAAAAGTTTCAAGAAAATGCAATTGGTTCCAAGGAAAATGGGCGTTTGATTTTTCCTATCCTCTTTACGATTCTTCAACTTGTCCTTTCATTGATAAGCATTCTAACTGTAAAAAGAATGGCCGGCCGGATACTTCTTACTTATTCCAAGTATAGGTGCAGGTAATGTTTTTACTTTATTTTAATTAACTAAGATTACCGATTAATTAAAAGCTGAGATAATTACGTGATTAATTTTGGAGGTTTACTGGGATGTACAGTGTTACAGTGTTTACGTCATCAACCTGTGAGTGGGCAGTACTGCATCACCATCATATATGCCAATATATGTAATATCCTTTTCCCCTCACCTACGGGCAGTCAAAATAGTTTTCAAAAGAAAAGCCATGTTTCTCTTTGACGGGATGTGGTGGCGGTGTCGGGACCGTGCGTGCTTTACATTATTATTATTTTTTTTAATCCACGCACATAGACGTACCATTCTTCTTACCTCAATTATTTGAAAATTCTAGTTCTGCGTCTTCCTAAGAACATTTTTTATTTAATCCAAAAAAAATAAAAATAAAAAGAATTGGGTGGTGCACGAGCCAAAAGGGATATGTATACAAAATGCCACGTACTTAGTACTCTACTTGCATCACAATTCATTGTTATGAATACATGGCCCAATCGTAGTGAGCCCATCGATTGTGATTTATCAATGCACGTTAACTAACCAGAGAATTCCGCATGTTTGGACCCAAATTGTTCTATTTTGACAAGTTCATGGCAAATTTTCTCTATCATGAAAAGTGCAGCGATAAAATCATTCCACTATGAAAAGTAGAATGACAAATTTTCTCTATTTTAAAAAATGAACAAAAAAAGAAAATTATAGTAGCAATTACGGACTATTTCCAAAAATATAGTAGCAAAATATGACCTTGTACCTAAAATCAATGGTGCAGATTTGCAGCAAACACATCCAATCATAAACACATTCAAAAGAATCCAATAATGGATTTATGAACATCTAAGCATTTTCTTTTGAATTGGCCTAATATATTTATGAATACATCAGAATAATGAATGCTTCGCACAAGCTTCTCTTTGCTGCTTTCACTATATCTTCTTTGCCGTTTTTGAATATTAGGCAAACTAAGTTATAGTGAAAGGAGCAAAAGGAAGCTCGGGAAGTTGCCCACTTTACATCTAAAGGCAACAAAAACAGAAGAAAAAATACAGGAAAAAAGCACTTATTCTCTTACTGACAAAAAAAAAAAAAAAGATGTCTTAATTTGTTTTTCGAGCTTTTCTCTCATGCGCGCAATCCGCTTCTGGAAACCTATACAGCTTTTAAAAGGTATAACAGCTTCAAAACCTATATTCAGTTGATTTGCTGCGGCTGATGTTAGTAACTCAACTGCTGTACAGCCACTGTTAGCTATATCCAACACGAAGCCTGCATTAGCACTGTCCTCTATTGCGACCTTACATGTACCTGGTCTGTGTACGGCTTTGTAAATATCTTTCATGGTATCTTCTGGCTCGTTGCGGGGCTATGATCTCGAGAGCACCGTGAACACATTTGTGATATGAGAAGTCCTCCATTGTCCCATCCTCTCTGATGAGTGAAAAGCAGCGCGAGCCTTCATATTTTGGATGATTTATGACCTGTAAATGATGGAGAAAAAACACATCACAAACAGCAAGTTAGTGATGAACATGTCAATGAATAAACTTTGAAAAATGAGGACATATGGATTAAAGATGTAAACTTTCCTCATTTCTGTGAAATGAGAATAACACTGAGCTTAATGCACAAAATCTCACAACCAATCCCATAATAGAAATTAAATGTAATTAAATATATTTTATTGGTTATAAAATATTTAGGAGTCTACAGAAATCTAAGTACAAGTACAGCTTTAAATAATTCAAGCTTCTGCCAGATGCCAAGGCACTCTAAGGGAAATATAGATTCAGTATCCTCCCTAAAAATTAGATTCGCAAGGAATCTTCTTTTGGTTTTTTCGATGTACCTTGATATCCTGGCATCCAGGTCCAATCTTTTCGTCTTTTCGAGGATGAAAATGTAAAGCCCTCATCAAGGTAGTCTTGTCAGTCTCATTTAATTCATGATCTACAGGGTACCTTAATCCAGAGCAATTTGAAGATTTTAAAGGGTTAATAATAAAAATATTATTTGAGGAAAAAAAAATACACGAATAAATGTTCAGTGATCTGAAAGCAATTAGAACAAGGACCAAAGCCAGAATAATTGGCAAAATAGTTGATCTAGCAGCCCAAAAATAAAAAGGCAATAATAGACTATAGCTCAAGTGCTACCAGTGTAAAATTTCGACACATTCTATGAAATGGCAATAGGCTTATTTTGTATTTGAGAAGCAAACATACATTCACAAGTGAATGGTGATGATGTAAACACTGCATCATCTAATTAGTCGCTTTCATATGAGCAATTTAACAATTCAAGGGTCCTGGAAGAAACTCTTTTTCCCCCTTTAAGACAAAATGTTAAAAAAGCACCAAATGGATGGGACAGAACAGCAAATGCAAGAAAGAAAACCAAAAAGGTGAATCAACAGATACAATATGATTTCATACATGACATTTTAATTGCGAAAAGATTAATTGACAATGATACAGACTAACAAATGAAATCTTTTTTTGAAATTCCACCAGATGTCTGCACACTAACAGTTCATGATTGTATGCAAGTTAAGCAATTTTAACACTACCATGTGACACAAAACATCTAGGAAAAATGCAGAGGAAAAACTTACTTGTTCAAGATTTTGCTCAGTGCTTGGGAGAGTCTTTGAATATCATCGAATGTGAACAATTTCCTCAGATTTTGCAATGTAAGATTAGGGAAATAATCACTGGCCTTGTATGCGAACTGGAAGTCATATTTGTCGGATTTATAACTCTGAGCAGAAGGTACATCAAACTCAGCATCCTGCTTATCAGCACTACTTTGCTTCCCCAGGAGCTCGTAGGCATTGACAGGCTTTGAAATCTCATGACCCTGATAGGTGGAGATGAACTACAAAAACAGAAAGGGATACGTTATTAAGGGGAAAAAAGAAAAAACAAAAAACAAAAAACGAGACAAAAAAACAAAACAAAAACAAAAGTCATAGGAAAAGTAAAACATGGGCTCTGGGATTTCAGTTAGAACTAGGGTACTTTTTAATGAAAGGATATGCATCTGCTTCTACATTAAAACCAAAGATGATTGACTGCAACAGAAAGCATTCGATCAGTAGCTGATACCAAACACTTCCTCATCTTTCACACACACACACACACAAGAAGAAGAAGAAGAAGAAGAAGAAGAAGAAGGAGAAACCCTTTAATACCCCAACCCTGAAGGCGGTTGCAGAATAGTTAGACTCTTCATTAGGAAGAACAGCACGAAGTTTACCTTCGTGGAGTATACAATGTCAAACTGCCCAGTCCCAACAGAGGGAACCTTTCCCCATGCCAAAGCATCCAAGCTTCCCTGAAGATCATCAGTTACTCCAGCCTTAGCAGCTTTAATAAAGCAATTACCCGGAGCCTGCAACAAATTTCAGATAGAACAAAGAATTACACTCAACATCAAAAATCTAGAAAATATAGAGCTGGAGACGGATAAGAAAATGAGAACTAACAGAAAAGCATGCTTGCACAAATGGTGATAGGACCGACGCATTTTCTCTTTGTCGTCTCCATCCTTTCGCATTCAGACCAACAAACTCACCAGTAACTGATAGACAATTTGCAACAAGAAGCAAATGTTCAGGAAGCACATTTTTGCCAACGTCAGAAATTGCAGATTCCAAATTCTGTGTTAGAAGTTGTGTTAGTACATAGCATATCTAACAACTGCCAGGAATATCACAACTGACAATAATACTAATCACAGTTATGCAACACACCTTAAGGAAAAATTTCCATCCAGCATCTATTCCATAGGCCAAACAGAAATCACGTATGTTATCAGGATGACTGCGTTTCCAATCAATCATATCCATTATAGGCAGACAATGATCTATAAGTAAGTCCCAGAGTCTCATTTTGTCAGAGGTTCCTGACATATTGATCCTCAAGTAGAGCTCACCATGAGGACGATTATGCAGTGGTGGTATTCTTCGTCTATCATTCCACAAAATATCCACTTTCTTTATCTCCATTAATCCTAACAATCAAAATGGAAATTGTGTAAAATAATAACAAACTGTCTAGTCAAATTAACTTATTAATGAGACAAAACCGAATGCATCCATCTAAATCAAAATGACTACCTTAGAGAAAGCATATAAATCCAATTTCAATTGCTAAACCCATTCAGAATGAAAGACTGTGATTACCAAAACAGTAATTCAATTAGGCTACAATTTTGCTCACGTTCATGGTGTAGATGGAGTAATGGCAGGTATAGCTAAATAAAAGATATATATATATATATATATATATATATATATATATATATCCAAAGAGTTACCAACCTTTTAAAACTGTTTGAAGAAGGTATGGAATCATCACGTCTTGAATTTTGTTCAATTTTGTGGATGATAACTTGGACTTTTCAACCACAGTGACAGTTATGCATAAAGTGTCTTCTTTTTCCCTCTGATTGTCAGCTATAGAACAATCCCTGAATAGCCCACCAAGTCAAAAAGAAGATTAATTCTAAACAGTATATGATGAGTGAAAAATGCCAAAAAGTATGAGATTTAGTTTTAGATCTAATAGCTGTAAAGCTACATGCATGCATTGCATTTTGGCAAAGCGAGAAGCAGCTTACTTGCATGTTATTTGCACCTTGGGCAGATTGGTTATACAGTTACACCGCTTGTCAAGGATAGCAATAATGGAATGCGAATTTAGACTTCTCTTCTTCATGATTTCCTGAAAAGACACAATTTGGTATCAAAAGCACAATTCGACATGATTGTAGACTGCCCTAAAGGTTCAAATATTATCACCTTGTTTACATGAAAATGGCAAACCCATGGACTGAAACGTGTCTTGCCGTTACTCTGCAGGGAGAAACTATTGCCCACAAAACACATTGATCATTACAACGAGCAGAAATCTTATACTATAGCCTATAGATCAAACAGGATGCGGAAGAGAAATAGCATGTAATAGAGGAAAGAGAAAAAGAATCTGTACATTATCCTTGAAACAACAACAATGTCTGAGAACAGCAACCTCTCCAGATGGTCCTGAACTTCCAGGGCTCCATATTCAAAACCATGTCTGTATCTTCCAAGTTTCTCAGATAAAAATAGAGACATAGATTTGTGAGTATTACTCTTTTTTAGACCGCACTCCAGTACATTCTGTGCATTTAATTCAAATTACAAAAAATTAAATTGTAAGAAATACGACAGAACTGGAATCCTTTGACTATAATGTCACTAATAACCATCCAGAATTCAAATTGTAATGTGTAAGGCCACCATTTACAGGCCCTACAAAAATTTTAAGGAATTCCAAAGACAGATGATAGATCTTCACAAAAGATATAAACAAAGAGAGCATCCTCCCATGACTCCAACTATATGCTTATCCAATTTCACAATTACTTTCTAGCACAAATTTCACTTGTTTTCTAGTGCTTAAATGCTTCGGGTTTTTGAAACAATGTAATAATAGATCAAGTAATGGATAATGAACAGTATTTGTTTGTCTGTCGCTGTTTGTGCGTGCACATGCAGGGGCAGAGAGAGAGAGAGGGAGCACCTTAAGATTTAGCAGAGGTGATTTTTCAAGTACACTAATTGGCTGATCTAAAGCACTGTACGCTGCTTCAGAGATAGAACAAGCAGCCAATGAACCCACAGGTTGGCCCCCTATCCCATTACAATCATCAATTATCTCTTCAGGGCTACAGGTTGGCATAGACATGTCATCCTCAGTTTTATAAGAGAACTGAATAACCTGATTCCCATACGCATTTCTCACAGTTCCATCATATGCACTATGTATATCACGCATGAAAAACATAAGCCTTCGAGTTAAGGTCCCCGGAAGATCAGCATTGTCGCTAAAGGAGCTATCCCGACTTGTCACCGAATGAAAGAAACATTCCAGGGGGTTTAGGCCGGTTAAGAAAGAACCTTTAACAACTGCAGATGGGATATAACACTTTGCAGATTCAGTTGCACTGTCAGCCTTTAGCTTATTCCAAGCAGCACAAGAGAGCTCATGAGGCATTCTAAAGGACAGGGGAACAAGGGAATGTTGCAAACCAAGACACATGCTATGCTGGACTAGTTTCAGCAGATTACCCTTGCTTCCTGACTTAAACATGGCCATCAATGAATTGCCCCTGCTTGCATACTTATAGGCTAAACTTTGAATATCACGAAACACATACTTAAAAGCATCAACAGAAGCTTGACTGAGTGCAGCGGATCTCTGCTTGTCATAACACATGCGTTCTACGTCAAAAGCCATGGCACACTGATCAATGTCGCTATTACCAGCAAGAAAATCTCGATCACATTTCACCATGAACTGTTTCATGTTACTTGTGCTTTGTGCATCTTGCAATCCACATAGAATATCATCCATCATGTTTTTCCTGGAGCATGAATCAGGGCACAGGTATAGATCAGAGAGTGAAACACTCAAGCCCCTCATTGACAGCCACTCACAAAAAACTTCCTGAGCAATATACAGAAAATCAAGGAATTGATTCCGGCAATGTTTCATGAGGCTTTGGAAAAGGTTACAGTCAGTGTCACGTAGCCAGAAAGAACCTTCCGAAGAAATCAGCTCTCCATCATGAATGTAGACATCATTTGCAGGAAAACGATGATCAAAACCACAGGGTAGGAGCATGCTGATTAATTGCTTTCCAGTCCAAGCACAGCCCTTAAGTGAAGGAGCTCTCATAACAGCCGGAGACAAAATGTGATGGGGACAAAACATTTGCAGCTGATGCATTTCAGAAAGGATTATTAAGACACCATCCTCCAGGGCCAAGTGAGCAGCAATTAAACTATCTTGACTAAAAGAAAGGAGGTTCCTGCCACTCTGCACATTAGTTAACTGCTTATCTAAAGAAACAAGCTCATGGAGCTCAACTTTGGTGTCAACTGCTTGCGGAACATAGCCATGTAAACAGTCACCATCAAAATCTCCACGAAATGGGGAACAGCAAAGTGGATTGATGGCAAGAACAGAGGTTACAGGAAGAATCTTAACAGAGAGAGCAATAAGAGAGTGTTGATGTATGGACGGTGGCCTATTGATTAAAAGAATGTCTCCATCATTCAGGGGCCTGTTAATGAGGTCCCCTATACGGAGTTCCCTCGTCCGACGAACACGAACCAGATTACCTTCTCTGCGAATATGCATAGAACCCTTCTCTAGAAGGCGCACCTCACAACAAGTATTCAATCTATCCAAATTCCAAGCTGTCAGATGTTCGGAAATTTGCAGCCTTTCTGCAATCTGACAAGGAATCCCAATTTCACTGAGCTTAATGCTAGGATCACCAACAACCACCATGCGGAACGAACTGTCGTTCCGTTTACCAAGCACCACATCTTTAACCCATCTCAAACCAGATGAGTTGGAGGCAGAATCATTTATCTTCCTTTGCATGGCAAAGACATCATCATTGTTTATCGTCTTGTCTGGATATAGCTGCAAATAGCAGATAAATTAGAAGATTAAGATTTTCATAATCCTGGACTCCAACAAAAAAGGGGAAAGAAATATGTTGTTCATCTTGCCTTGGAAGTTCTTAGGCAGTCTAGAACACGAAAACTCAGCTCTTTTGGTATCCCTCTGAAATCAACCAGTTTTTTATAAGCCCTAGTTCGTACATCCTATGACCATTGGACATAGTTGAGCAACAAAAGCCAAAACAAAAAGTGTGAGCACACAATCCTATGCTAAAAACCATCTAAATTAAACAAGGAAAAAAAAAAAGAAAGTCTGCAAGAGAGATTACTTACAAATGCCAATCGCTGACCACTGGAAAATGAATGTATAATTTCTTGCACTCGGTGGCAATTAGGCGTTACTGGGAAACAGTTTAGGAAAATTATGTCTTTCTTTAGCACAAACTTTTTCATGAAATTTGGATCAATACCCAACAACAAATGATGAACCTGAAATTTAAAAATAAGAAAATTTTCACCATTTGCACATAAGATTAGCATCTGAAAGAATACCATGAGCCAATGCCACTAGAAGAAGCAGACTTTAGAAAAGAAAAGTGGAAGACAAAATAGGAAGTGACATGAAGAATGAGCAGCGCAAGAAATTAAAGATAAAGCCCAAACAGAAATGCTCGACTTTGATCCTGTACACCTTTCCAGAAATTTTTTGAAGCCATGACAAAATTAAAAACAGTGTAAAGTGAGTAAACTTAGCTATATTGCCAGACAACATCAAATCCACAGTAATCAAGCATTATTTTGTCATTCTCGAGCAAATGCCCATTGTATTGTAACCCCAAACCACAGCTCAAGATACCAACAGCCAAGGTACAGAAACTCCTGTAATTGCCTAGTGCCAAAAACAAAACAAATACAAGGTATGACACCAGTTCAGCATCCACCTTATGATGAAAAAACGTATGCCAAAATTTCCCTTTATTTGATAATCATCAATTGTCCACCAGAAGATTTATAGCAGAGTAGGAGCTGATTACATCATGAAAAAATGGGGCTTTTCATAATTTGTGTTTTTGTGTGCTCTGATATTTTGAATGTGGAAGAAGAAGTAATATTGTTATTCAAACTCCTGTAAATAAGTGTTTTATTAGTCAAAGGATGAAGGATCTCCTCAGTGCCCTTCCACATGATTAATGTTCACCTCTTTAACCATCAAATGAAGAACTTCAACTCTTTGGTAGAAGATAAAGCTACGAGATTTATCTATAATACAGACTGCAGCTTGTACAGCATTGAACCAATCTATGTAGTGATCATACTTCAAAAGGTTCGCACATATATAATCGTGATCCTGATTTATCCATCATTCTCAATCAAGATTAGACATGCAAATCCTGAAACATGAAGCTCCAACATTGCAATGGAAGTTGCAAAAAACTAAAACTAGTGGTGCTTCCTACATTTTCCTTCACTCCTACAATTTTTCAAGCCATCATGATACACCATTCTTTAAGCACCAGGGCAAAGAATATTATTGTTTTGCCAGGATATACAGATCACAAAAGAAGGACCTTCTCCCATAAAAGAAAACTTCATCTTTCCAGCACTGGCCTTTCAGAGGATGAAGCAATTGCTGTTATCTATTCTGAATCTATTTAAAATGGTAAAATTGAAATGATAAAATTGCCAAACTTAAACACAATTGGAATATGCAGTTGATTAGTTGGAAAACACAAAACTTCTACTTAGGATGGCAAAATTAAATGATAAAATTATCAAACTTAAACACAATTGGAACATGTGGTTGATTACTTGGAAAATTTCAGTAACGCAAGTATAAATGAGAATGTAACCTCGTCTTTTGGAATTTTTGGGCCCATCCCAATCTGAATAAGGAAACCCTGCTACTGACGTTGCCCACTTTAAAATATATGTTCTTTCAGTAACACAATAATTTAAACAGTATAAATATGTAAAAACATTTTCACCCTAGAAAATATGCCATTTTAAAATGTTATTCTTTCTTCTTCTGATGTTAACTATTATTATTTGAGCCTTGAAACAGCAGTATGGTGGTTCCAGTCACATAATCAAGATGAAGTTTAATCCAGGATAATAGCTGAGGAGC
Organism: Excoecaria agallocha; assembly: GCA_037975025.1. Classification (NCBI taxonomy): domain Eukaryota; kingdom Viridiplantae; phylum Streptophyta; class Magnoliopsida; order Malpighiales; family Euphorbiaceae; genus Excoecaria; species Excoecaria agallocha. Next base: position 19,932,317 of record CM075816.1, read on the forward strand.
CTAGCTTCCATCAATTAAAACACTTAAAATCACATCTAGTTCTCTATAAACAGACAAAAGCATCAAATAATTGTTGAAGATAAATTGCTTACAGTACAAAAACCATTGAATGCATTGGTGTTACTAATACTTTATGCATAAAACCAAAAATTAAGAATGCAGATACATAATAGCCAATTGCAAATAGAAAACTATACACATAATGTGCTAAAGCAATACTATGCTACCTGTGCATGCGTTAGGACTCTTAGGTTTGGTTTTGTGGTGTTCTCTTCTTGTTGTTCGTCTCTGGGAATAATATCCCAATAATCAGCTGCCAACTTTTTCCTGAATCCTTTTCTTTGAGACATATTTTGTGGCCCTTCACTAATTTTTGCTATGATGACAGTTCTTCTAAAGATTTCCTCAGAAGAAACAGAGAACTTCATTTTAGGGTACCAACCTACTGACTTTCCCTGTTTGTAGCATAAATTCTCATTCTGAATCATGTATGTGTGAATAAGAGAATAAGATCAGTTAAAAGAGCTAGACGGACTTACACAATACTTGCAACCATTACGCAGATTTCCTTTAGATTGTGGATCAGTCTTCTGATATATATACAGGATAAAAGCAACAAGAACAAAAGAAAAATCGTCAAACAAAGGCTCACAACATAACACAACAAAGCTCAATAGCCAAGCAAGGAATTATCTGCAGTATGTCTTGGAGCAACAATGGTTGGCACTTTACTTACAGTAATCTAGTAAGGCATGATAAGGAAAATTTAGTGGAAAACTCAATTTTATAACTATTCAAATCAGATCATGATGAAGGATCCAAGGATTGCATTTAAATGCGAAGAATAAGATTCCATTAATTATCAAAGGCAAACAGACAAATGCTCACACCTCGTCACATCAGCAAAAGGTGTCTAAAATAACAACACTGACAAGTTCAGGTGTTTATATGGTTTTTCAAAAAGTTGAGGTCTCTAAATGACTTTTTGTCCCAAGTTTAAGTGTTTGCAGATGTATGAAACCAAAAACAGTAAATCTAGACTTAGATAACTCAGCAGGAAAATGGAATTTATGCAAATATCAATGCTACATTCAAATTACACTATAAAAGAACACTAATAACAACAAATATGACCTTGGTTCAGGAGAAATATAAAATCTTTCCATATAACACCCATGTTCTACAGTTCGAGTCCATCCAGCAATTATGTAGATTACAAAATTATAAACGAACTTGTAACTATCAGTGAAGGAATACTAAATTTAGTTTATTACAGGAATACATCACAAACAATGAAAAGGAAAGATAATTTCAGGCGGAAAAAAAAAAAAAGGTTTCACCAAAAGGTATGAGACTTCCAACCTTGGATTCTTTCCGGATCGATTTACATCCTGGGCAAACTTTATTCAAAATTTGTACAACTTCAGACATGTAATAAGGATGCAGTATTGTGTATGGGAACTTAATAACTCCAAAGTGACCTAAAAAATTGAAAATAGCATATTAGCACATAAGTTAATAATAAATCATTAGCCAACATTATGTGGCATAAATTTGCATCCACACCTTCACAGGATTTTAAATTTTTGGATCCACAAGTGGAGCATTGATTTGATGTATTTGGGAGGCCTAATTTAGGATCAGTGACTTCACTGACTGCATCAATAGTTAGAACTGAAAGCTGTTCCTGTTACAATATCATAGCATAAAAAAAGTTCATTTCATGACAAATGCATTGAGACACTGAAACTTAAACAGGAATCAGACTGCCAATAAATTGACATTTTCTAATATAATTAAATTTCAAAAGCATTTGTATCAACCAAAAATTTGACATATTTCATATATCTGAGGGGGT